>JAODKC010000085.1:2092298-2113465 GCA_026777985.1 Mormyrops attenuatus
CCCCCCCCCCCCCCCCCCCCCCCCCCCCCCCCCCCCCCCCCCCCCCCCCCCCCCCCCCCCCCCCCCCCCCCAAAACCTTCGAGGAGTTTCTTAAATAAGTGAGCTCCAAACCGGGACGTCTGTGATATGCATTCATTAACGGGCCTGCGCGCATACGTACGCCAGCGGCAGTCTGCCACTGGAAACCAGGGAAACAACTGCTGTCGATTTCACGTTGGCCCGGAGACTAAGAAAAGCAAAGAAAAACAAATAAAAACTATGAAAAGAAGTCTTTGAAGGAAACCTGAGCTACCTGACAGACCTGGACGTATAGCGTCGTCGTGTTCACTCGTTTTGACTGTCTTTGTCGGAGTTGGGTGACGTGTTTGATACATGGGCTGGCCCGGTTTGACAGCGGGGACCAAGGTTTTCTATGTTCTCCGGCTTCAACAGAATCTTACATCTACGTGAAATACCATTTGACAGACATTTCCTTTTTACGCTATTATAACTCGCTATCACATGGAACGAAAATGTCAAAGCGGAGCCATTATCCCGCGGACACTATTACCTTTCAAATAAGACATTTAAAAGCTGATAAAGGCCAATGTAGAACAAACTTTAACAGTACCTTTGGAAGTTTGAGCTATCTTGGTGACGGAGTCACATAAGGATATCAGACCCTGATTCCAACCGACAAGGTGAGAAAACTGCATATCCACACATTATCAACAGTCAGCAGGCAGGGTAAAGTGACAGCAGACTCTTAATGTGATCATATAATTCATATTATGTTCGGAAAAACTTTATTTTATCCTATGTCGCGGCACAACACGAGAGGGCGCAGAATGTTTTCGATCCAGCAGACCCACATGCAGAGCAATAAACATATTGTGGCGAGTGCATAAATTATTTTAATAAATGAGATGACAGCTCTTTTAAAATGGAAGTTGCTCTCTTTATTAACAGCCACTATTGGTTTGATACTACCAGCGGCAAATATCGTACGTTTACAACATTTACTATTAACATAAACACATATTAATTTACACTTTTAAAGTGGGATGCGGTGCAACGCTAGCTGCTAACTGCATAATTAGGCTCATGGGAGTTTTACTTACACAAAAATGTTCTGAGCGCAGAATGAAAAATGACTGGTTCAGATTGATAACCAATTAGATTGCAGGGGGGAGGGTCCAAGCAACTATAGGAGGTGGGACCAACCAATTAGATGTCATGATCCTCTCCTCTAGTCGCTTGGACCCACCTCCTCTAAAATCTGATTGTCTCCATGAACCAATCATTTTTCATTCTGCCCATGTCAGCCAATCGTGCACAGTGGGCGGGATCAGAACTAATGAAAGTTTTCCTCAGGGACCCAGCATAGGCAGTGCAGCGAGACGGTGATCATGATGTCGTACTGCTGAAACGATGTTGAGTCCGTTTTGAATATACAGAACAGGCAGAACAGGCCTTCAAACCTACTTAGCCAATGAGATGAATGTAGATACAGACCCACATCACAGATGAGAGCACTGTCTTTCCTGCCACTGGGCCATATATTTACTAATTCCTCTCAATACATATAAAAGCTGGCTCTCAGCTCGCCTTTTAAACTTAATGCTACTCAGATGTGCATACGTAGAATGTTTTTTTATTCGCACCACTGGTTTATGTAATGCGTCACTAATACAGACCAGGATCCTTTCTGCTTTATCTTCATTGCGCCAGAATAAAGTCGACATTTCTGGGTGATTTCAATTATCCGACCCTTTTCCCGCAACCCCACTCTTCGTTCATTTGGTGCTAATGACAGCGTGCGTGCGCAGAAATGTCAAGCATGTGTCTGTATGTAAATCATATCCTGTCGTAATTATGAAAAATGCCCCCCTTCTCCCCTCCCCCCCCTCCTAGTTCCGCAGTCATTCCTGAAGTGCCTCATCGCCGGAAAAACCCAGTTGGGCAATATGGGTTCCGGAACCTTTGGGAGGCAAATGGGGAGGGGAGTGGGTCGGAGGAGGGGAAAAACAATTCCATCTAAATGAGCGGCAGAGAGGCACTGGGCGGCATCACTTCAGCGTAGGCAGGGGCCGGCGTGGGGCCGGCCACGGGGGAAATCACAAGGCCGGACACAGAGGACGGAGCAGTGGGTGGCAAGCTGATTGCAAGCAGGCCGCGAAAAACACGAACCGCAGCCCAATTCTAATGAGACGCTGTCCTTGGCTACTGGCAAATGCAGAGGGGAAGCGGCCAAACAGCAGCACATCTCAGCCAGACCACCCAGTCGACATGCAGTGCTGGATCAATGAGACAGGGTCCACATGAAGGAGGCTCAGCGTGTGAACCCCCCCTCGCCATGAGCTGTATTAGCATACGGGGGCATGTAAAGTTCTGATGGCTCTCCTGACCCCTAGCGTCATGGTGACATGGTGAGCATGCAGCCAATCCTGCCTCCGGCAGGTGGCCGGGGGGGTGACTGCTTACAAGCCCAGCTTGTGGGGGTCATGAGGCAGCGGGCGGCACTGTAAGCAGCTCAGGCAAGCTGCTCGCCGGAGATTAAAGATCACAGGTCAAGATGGAGACACAGACCTGTCCACTCAGCATAACACCTGTAAACAAATCACAGAAACAGACCTGCCCACTTGGCACATGCCAAACACCTGGTAACACACTATAGAAACACAGACCCGCTCGCTTGGCATGTGCCAAACACATGTAAACAAACCATGGAATCACAGACCTGCTCACTCGAAACCTGTACAACATACGCACAGCCCTCAGTCAGCGATCACCCCCAAGACTGCATATTGGGACTGGGAATTCAATAATGTCTCACTTCAACGTGTTACAAGTCAGGTTTTATGCCTTAATCTTTTAAAACTAAGTATCCTTTCAATATTTAAGGCATTCTGTTTCACAATGAACCTCTTATAAACCTTGTTTGATGTGAACAACAACAATCAGCCGTCAGGCACGCGGCTTACGGTCGGAACATCACAAGGAGGAAGCGGGCCTCGTGTATACGTAATGCTTACAGAAGCCATGTTAATTTACACAAATTAGCATAACATGAAGCGATCGCCAGCACACAGCTCCGCGCGTCGGCAGAGAAGCACCGCCCCGGGTTGTTTTCCTATTATCTTATCTGCACTTTGTTTAAAGTCGATTTAAATTGCCCCCACCCCCCCAGGATGGTGGTATTTCTTTTTAGTTAGTTATTTAATGATGGGGTTTTTTTTGGGGGGGGGGGGGGGGCTGTACCTAGTTAAACCAAGTTAAATACAAATCTCAATGGAAACTGCCCCGAACTGACAGACAGACAGACAGAGAGATAAATAGATAGATATTTCCCTACTGCATCACGGCTTCATCTGTCCGACCACATGACTGTCCTTCACATCCCTATCACCCGCAGTACCCCCCCCCACCCCCCACTCATACGCCATGGTTTATACTGGCCTGTGTACATTCATCTTCCCTCTGTTAACATGCTGTCAGCGGAAGAAAACAAAACTGCCTCACAAACCTTATTTTAATATACAATCTGAGGCAGGTTTATAATTCAATCGGCAGAGGTGATTATGGAAATGAAAATGTGGGTTTTGTGTGTGTGACACGTTCAATATTGCAATAAAACAGATGAGCATGAGCTGTGGAGACTCTGCCCCTCCATGGCCACACCTCTCATTGGCCCCACCCATATGGGACTCCGTCCCTCCATGGCCACACCTCTCACTGGTCCCGCCCATGTGTGACTCCGCCTCTCCACGGCCACACCTCTCATTGCCACCTCCCCATGTGACTCCGCCCCTCCACAGCCACACCTCTCATTGGCCCCGCCCATATGTAACTCCACCCCTCTCTCTCTGACCCCACCCCTTCTCTCTCAAGGGGCTTTGCTTCAAACAGACAGATAAGGCATGTGTAAGGGGGGGAATAACGTCAATTTTAAGAGAGCCTCAAGAGGGGGAAGAAGAGGGGGGGCCCAAACTGAAGCCTCGGAAAAGCAGGATCGATCCCCCACAAATCTGTTTGCTTCACTGCGCCCATAGCAACAAAATTTTCTCATAAAACCCCCCCCGGCGATGAGACTTTTATGCGTGGCAGGGCACACGGTCATACAATATTCTTTCTAAAGGGTTATTGAGCGGTACGGATGACGTTTAATTTCCATCACAATGACAGACATTGATCCAGGGGAGGGGTTCCCTGTTAATGAGCATCTGAGCAGACTCAGGAAAAAGCATGCACCGCATGTTTCTGCTTGAACGGAGTGTTTGCGGTGAGCCATACATGAGTGTTTTCGGTATGGATTTCCGGTTTGCCCTCTTCATTGATCCTTTTCCAATGGTGATGCCCCTGAGGGTAAGAAGCAGGGAATTCTGTGACTGGAGAGCAAGGGAAGTGACTCCAGGCAGCCAGGGGGATGATCAGGATGTTGCCTGCAATGTTCTGGGCTCCCGTAAGTAGCCCATGAAGATCAAAACAGGTTGTGAGCTTATTAATGCCCTGATTAGCTTCAAAGGCTATATTGTAGGATGTATCGGAAAAACAGCTGTAATCTCACCTCTTACATAGGGACCCCCGGTAATTAGCTGTTTGGAGAGCATCTGTTTAGCCCTTTGTGCGGGAAAGAGCCGTGGGGGAATTCAGGATTTCAAACGGCTCACGTTTCCAGAAACGTTCAAATCTGTGGAGCGGTTTTGCCAGAATTCTCTCCCGGTCTGTAATTTTTAACGTTTCCAGCTTTATTAGAGTTTCTCATGCTTCTGCCATTAAGCCCTGCTGAGGGTGGGACAATGGGTGCGGTGTGATCATAGTATCACGCAGTTAACGCGGCTTTTAAGGAAGCGCTATGGGACTGCATTTTGAATGCGTTTCTGGTTTCACACTTAAGTTTTTGCTCTTTATCTAACCACTGCAGCCCAGCGGTGCCAGTCCCTATACCTCTCAATTCACATTTTAACATACATTTTTGCAAGTCAATACTGCAATCATGCACTTGGTAACAGCGTCTTCCATAATCAGATGTGGAGCAGCTACCTTCCATCTTTGGATGTGCTGGAGTAAGACATTCGAAGATTTTACAGCTTTTATGTGGTGTTTCTCTGCTGCTGACGGTCCGAATCCCCGGTCCTCAGAACCAGCCAGATATCATGGAGGGGCTGCACTCAGGCTCTTCATCAATTTAGACATTTACTGCATTTCTGGCCCATAAATATCTCAAGGGCAAGTGTGGGGAAAAGTGGTTACTTGGGGTCCCGATCTCCTTGTTTTGGGGGCATCGCCAGAGGAGGATATAGTGTGCTCGTCACTCAATGAGATGTTATTGCAGAACCGGGTTTGCTAGGGTGAATGGAAATGGGACGCCTCGTTAACTGGCTGCAGAGATGCAGTCAGACTGGGACCCCTGTGAGCGAATGCCGTGCTCCCCGGTGACAGCCATAACCATTAACAAAAGCCTGACTGGTCTGCAGCTGTTGCTGGTTCCAGTGGCAGTTCCCATAAATGACATTGTGGGCAAATCGCACCGTCGATCCGCTAAATCGACAGAACAATAGTTACCAATATTGCCAGGTAAACACACTGGAGATCAATTAGCTGAAGACAGCACAGATGGGTCCTATTTTACGGTTCCAGCTTAAATAAAACAGGGAAGCCTAACATTTAAACTGTCTAGTCTCAAACTGATCTGAGCTCAGATTTTTTTTTTCAGCACACGTGCAGTAGGCATGATTCCAAACCTTCGGATGAGCCTCTATCCATCACCTCATCCTGGAGCCTATCCATTTTCCCACTTAAGGTGTCCATCATGCACTATGAATAAAGCAATTCCAGTCTAAGTGAAGATATTTTCTGAGCTCTTATGCATCATACAAGATTCTTTGTTCTGGCCCATTGTCAGATAGTCGCACTGTACTAACAGAGGAGCATTCGGCACACATAACAGTAAATATATAAAACACACGGCTTATGCAGAAAGTCCTGGACCAGCATCCATGGTAACAATGCGACGGCCTCTCCATTATGACTGGATGCTGCAGCCCAACTGGAATTTAGGAGTACCGTAGTCATCTGGGCTTCCTCGGAACCGCACGATGGTACCACGGACCGCACACCTTGGAACGGATGAATCTCAGCCTCCAGTGATTTTATTCCTAAGGAGAAATAAATAAATCTAAGGAATCCAGGCTGCCAGGGATTTTAAACGTAAAAAAGGCAAACAATTGGCAGGTTCACCAGGAATTATACTGCCAGTTTCCCTGTTTTATCACCACAATGCCACCTACAGCCCTTCAACCACTACTCACGGAAAATCAAACCTCAATCTCTCACATAAGAGCCTTTTAACTGGTAGTGTTTGCCCCTGCTGCCAAATAATAAAACCCAGTAGATGTGACTTATTGAGGTCTCAGACAGCGTACCCTGTATCATAATTGCAGACGTGTTACCCAATCAAAACACCCAATCAAAACCATCCAGTCAAGTAAACGCATCATTACACCGCGCTCTAATACCTAGATAGGTGCTGCTATGCTTTACTTGAATTAGACGGTGAATTGCACGAAATATACTGGCTTAAAACGGGTACCCTTTTGACTGGTAAATCAAAAAATAAAAACGCATTTCAAAAACAGAAAGATCGAGACTTTTGCGTGACAACAGACTACGCTCGCCCGTCGACAAAGTGAGCCCCGTTAGCATTCAGACATTAGCATGCGTTGGCGTGCTGTTGGGCGCGTCTTCTGGTCTGAGGTCTGGGTGCTTATTTAAACGGCCTGAGCCTGACCTGCATATAAACATGGTTCAGGTACGTGACCCAAGGTCTAACTGGCAGTGTGCTGCTGCCTTAATTAACCCAAAGGTTCTGCTTCACCCAACTCACCCAGGGCGGATCCAAATCACTCCAGTGAATTCCCAACACTTTAAAGGCGTCCAACTGAAATCCCTGTACGCAGCCCACTATAGACCAGTGGAATATCATTCCACCTGGGGGAAGTGAAAAGACATGGGGGGAATTAACCTGGATACGAGGAAATCAACATATCAACCCCCAAGAGCATGCAGACCCTGGTGAAACAAGTTAAAATCATTTCAGGAAGGACCCATTTTTTCCTTCAATGTGCTGTGCATTTTCTCACATGGACAGAGATTTAAGCCAGTCTCAAATGCCTTCTTCTGAACAGCTAGTGTCGGAGCTGGGGGGGGGGGGGCACCCTAGCATCCTGAATTTTTCACCTGTTTCAAAAGCATCTGCAGAAGCCTGAGTGATTTATCTCAAAAGCAGAAATACCTAACCCGATGCTCTTGAGGGATATTCCGGTACAAATGAAGGCTTGTCTCGGAATGTGGGTTCCTTCATGTATTTCTCAACATTCCAGACAGGAGAAGACGTGCAGATTTTCATGCGCGTGTTCACATTCGGAACTGGGAGACCCTGACGTGGAATTAGAGCCCTGATATATTGCTGGGCAGAAGGAGCAGGGTATAAACCCCAGTGGGATTGGACGGATCTGGATGGGAGTTCGAGTTGGGGTGTAGGCATAGATGTTTCGAGACAGTGACAGATGACAAACTAGGAGCGTCCCCCTCGTCTCGGACATGGCGCACATCCATCTCCATGTGGGACTCGGGTATTTAGCCAGGAAGGCCTGGTCTTGGTGGAGGGCTGCCAGACATGGATGGGAAACAATGACGATGGCTCCCATTGTTCGCCGGCATTGACAAATGGACCGTGGCCACGGTGAGCCATGCTAAGCAAACAGGGACCAATTGCAGCCCAGGTACCTTTAGCAACGCTGATAACGAGAAAAGCTCCCCACTGCTGCCGTTGCAGGCCGCTTAATATGACGGTTATTTATGCAGCCTTAAGCAGAACACAAGCTCGATGTAAAACCACCGTTAGCTGCTGCTGTAAAAATTTAGTGCAACATGCTCCGAGGGGTGTGGATTTGTTATAATCTATATTTAAACCATATATATACTATTAAAATGTCACCCCAGCCCCTACCCAAATCAAAAAATTAATGACTGATGCAAGAAAACCAAACAATGAATAAAAGAATCTTATAGAAGGTGTGTGCTGTGAATCATCAGGTCCAAAGTGTCTTTTGGATTCAAGCCTAAAGAGACAGACTGGGGGGGGGGGGCAGAGCTGTGTGTGATCTACTTCACAGACACCACACATTAGGAACCAAGACGACAGATTCCCTTGATGACAGATACCTTTCTGTGACTTTCCATGACTGGAAAAATGTAACCATAGTTTCGTATTACGGATGGTCTCTCCTTCCTAATGGGAGGCTCAGCTGAAATTAAAATACAGCGCAGTCCATAGGGGGCAGCCGTGCAGCAGCCTGGCTTGGCCAGATGGCCGAGAGTGCCGTCTGACCACGGCGAGGCCCTCCCATGTTCCATCGATGGAGGCTGGGCCTCGAGTGTAGTGGGGGTGGGGGTGGTAAAGCGAGCCAACAAGCAAACAGGATGGGGCGAGAGGAAAAAAACCTGCAGGGGAAACTGCCCACCCCCCTCCACGCATTATTTACCAGGCATCAGCCATCGACATAATTAATTGGTTTTGTCAATGTGCATTAATTGCTTTTAATTAGAATGGAGGTTTATATGGCTGTCGGCTACAGCAGCTGTGTGCAACTCCAGCAGTGGGCGATGGAAGGCTAGTCTTTGCAGAAGCCCGAGAACAGTCTCCATGCCGTCTGTCTTTTTGGTGTGACCTTTGTTCAAAGGGGGAAAACTGACCTGCATGCGCAAGGGGTCAATAAACCCGTCAAGCGCCTCTGAACGGCGGACGCCTCCAATACATGTTAAATACGTTCCCCCAAATAAATTCCTTCAGCAGGGCAGCAGGTGGCTTAGTGATTAAAAAAAATATATTTAAAAAAAACTTGGAATATCGAGATGCCAAGCGCAAATGCCCAGAAGAACTGCAGTCATGCCGCTGACCAAATACTTGACTTTGATTCGCTGCTTTACATGCACAGCTGTTCTGATGCATGAATGTCAAGCTGCACTGAAGTGTCCAACAGCTAAATAACTACATCTTACTGCTAAACGTCTTGTGAACATGGGCTGTGCGGGTAACCCCGGGAGGAGGAGTTTGGCTCCAAGATGCATAAATACAGCTTGGCTGGACCCAAGCCTCCACGCGGCCTGTCAGATGGAGGTTTTGAAGGTTCAGACTATGCTATTACCCTCCACGTTGCACCCATTTCAACCCGCAATCATGGCTTCTCTAAAGCATCATCATTCAATACAGTGGCATCGAGTTCAATTGTGCTAGACGTTCCCTCCCTGAAGTTTAGTCTGGGTGGGGGGGGTCACGATCCTTCGTCTGAGAACCATAATCCAATTAACCTCCGGATCCAATTAAGATATTGAGGACAAAGAAGTTATTATGAAGTCATTTGCGATGTGGTAGGAGGTTGACTCGATGAAGCGTAATTCAGCACCTGATCACTAAAAAGTGATGTAAACGACCCCGACTAAACTGTGTAATTTGTGTCACAGGGCGTACCCGGTCTGGATACTCCGAGGCATGGGATTTTACTGTGCGCTGCTGGGAAAATGCATGTATTCAACGCAACTGACAGAATCAGTAAGACAACAGGTCATCGTAACTGCAGCAAAATAGCAGCACCCTTGCGGCTAATCTGAGCGTCGTTGACTTATGCGATTCCCATCAGCTTGCAGCCACGGACATGGGCAGCTCCTCTGGCTGAAGCCAGGCAGGGAACACTCGGAACATGGTGCTCAGCGTTCCCTGGAAACACCTGGTAACCTGGGACACGTTTCGTCCACTTACCCCACCGCCATACTCCGTTAGCCGGGTAAAGAGCTAAGGAAGGCAGAAGATACAAGGCAAGATACAAAGCACTTCTGTGGTGAGAGATGGGGGGGGGGGAGCATATGGACTGAGACGCCCCCAGACTAGTTCAGGGAGCCCAAATAAAAGGGGGGCACAGATTGGCTGACTGCTGAGAGGAAGTGCATCACACACGACTGACAGTGTGCGAAACAGGCGAGCCGTCTGCGTCAAAGCTAACCGCATGCCAACATGTGGGAAGCCTAAGGCCTTGACCCCGAAGCCCGCTGGATTATTTCTGCAGCATATATGACTCAGCACCCCATCTCCCCTTAAAACCTTGGCTCTAACAAAAGGATCTGGGGGCAGGGAGAAGCCGGATGCAAGACATCTTAGGAGTGCAAGCTTCATCCGTCTCGCGATGTGATTCGGACGCATCCAAGTCTTACGAGTTCCTGGGGGGAGGGGGGGCTCCCAGTCAGGCTGACTGCAGGGCAAGCTGACACAGGTGAGGGGCCTCTCTCTCCCTGCTCACTTGGCCACAGAGAGGTGTACGTCACAGTAACAAGATGCCTGAAGGATGCTTTTCCTTGGCTGCTTTTGATGTGATAAGTAGATTTATGGAAAGGAAACAAGGGGGCGTGACAAGAAACAAACCTGCCTCCCGGGTGACAAACTTGCCACAGATAAGATAAGACTTGATCTACCTAACAATGAAACAGGAACTAAAACCTCTGATAGGGGCTTGGGGATAATGTCTTATTGCCCTCATATCAGCCTGCCACTCCCTTTTTTCCCCTTCCTCTTCTCCTGTGAGATCAACTTTGAATTCCAGTGAAGAGCACTGACAAATTCAAGAACTAAGATCAAAGAAAATAAATGGGAAAACGGCACACTTGGGGAGTGCATTTCGCCACCATTAACACACAGCAACACTTGTTTTAGGGCCGCTTTTCTATAAAAAAAAATAAAAAATTAAATCATGCAATTACAGAACACTATTTACTGTTATTCTCTGGTTGTCATGGTGCACAAAAGCGAAGCAGACCTGGTTAAAAAGGGAGTATGCTGATTAAACCTTTTACGCCATATTACAGCCTTATCTGCCGGCTGGGCCCCATCTGAGCCGTTCCCGTACACAAACATGAAAGCAGTGTCATCTAATGAGTCTCACATTCTGGCCTTCGGAAATAACTGCAGGGTCTCGCCTCATTGGCTTAGATTCTGCGAAAGCCTCACCTGTCACCTGCCCACTACAGCATCCACGGCTCAGAACATCCCAACACGGGCTTGTGATCCAGAGCAAGGATCTAACTATACCTCAGCGCTGCTGAAATCTCAGACAGGTCGGGCTAATTTCAGATAATAACAACTAAGCTGACAGCTTAGAATCCACCCCCAGCCCCCCAAGGTTATTTATTGTTACTTAGGAGAGACTAACACCCCTCCCTAAATCCAGGACAGGTGAGGCGGGAGATGATTCTCGGCCGAGAGAACGTCAGGAGCCTCTCCTCTGCACCTAATGGGCCACAGCTGAGGAGTGGGGTGCGAGCTTTTAGTGCTGGGTCCTTCACGCTGTGCCACACAGCCCGAACGGCCCTGTCGCTGTTTGCGTAGACTGAGCATTATGGGAAAAGGGGACAGAGCGATGATGGGGATGCAGTGCGCGGTGAGATGGAACCTCTCTGACGGCTCTTGAACGTAAACACCTGTGGCGGGGGTGGACTCAGCAGGCTGCGGATGTTTACCACAGACTCGGCCTGAGTGCTGTGTTTTGGAAAGCGGAATGACAGTGTAATTCTTAAAAATGACTGTTATTAACAGAATGGTGCATACGCCTGTGAACCCAGTTCCGTGATGGTGTGCGTGTGTGTGTGGGGTGGGTGCGCTTATACGTCATATTATTTGTTGAAGTTTCACGACACTTTCACGGACTAAATGACACCCAGCAATAGACAGGACTATGAGCTTTTTTAAGATGTCACGTGTCGTTCAGATGTCTAGCAGCTTCCCAATGACAAAGGGAAATAAAAAGTGACTGCCAGAAGGATTGTTCCAATGTCAAAATACCAGCCCCCACCTCCACATCTCACAAGTCTCCGTTTTTCATCTGGAATTTCTGCAGTCCTCTGATCCCAGCAACAGCTGCTTCTGCCACTCACTGCCTTCTCGCCGTCATATTTAACAACATGGAAACAATAATTTAACCATCTTATGGTCCTTCCCACAGACCCATCCATCTTCGAGCTGCTTTTCCTGGAAAGATTAGCGGAGAGGGAGTCTGGAGCCAATCTGAGGCACCATAGGGCAAAAGCCAAGGTGTGACAAGTATCGTGTCTATTTCTTAGTATATATATATATATAAATTACATAAAAATTGCATGAATTATATTTCATCCAATTGAAATTTATGATGTCATTCAGCAGAAATTAGCTACAGGTTGAACAACTTTTACCAATTAACCACAGATGTTTGTATTTATTAGGAAGGTGAAGTTTTGCACTGAATGCTTCACATATTGGCTCAGTGACACCCCCCACCCCCTGTCAGTCAGCATTAAAAATGTTCCTTTTTTCTCATTACTGTGCACCCCAGCCCTAAGCCAGTCCATACCTTAACACGTATCTCCTCTGTGTTGTTGAATAATTCTTCTCTGCTGTATGGGTGGTAATTGGGTCATTGGTTAATGGCGACCGCATGTTTGACGGAATTGTGGGAACTCTTTGCATTATGTGTCAACTTGAAATGTGAAAGCTGTCAAACTTGTCAAAGGCAACGATAGAGGGCGTTAAATCAGACAACCCGATAACAGCCGCTGGCAGACGGGGAAGCACTTGGGATGCCAATGGATGGTTCTTGTTTAGCAAATCGACCATTCAATCAAAGATGGGAGGAGGAAGGGAAGAGAGCCAATGTATAGCAATGAGCTAGAGAATTATCCGCAGCTACATGATGTTATACACGGGCTTTGAGGCCCAGTGCCCCTGCTGTCAAACAGATTACATCCAGTCAAAGGCAGAGCTGGCCTTTAGCCCATTTGCTAACATGAGCGGGCTCTGCTTTCCGCTGGTTTGGGACTCCACCTCCTCACAGCAAGACCAATTACAAGCAAGAATGAGCAGGCAGGCGACAGTAGCTATTCCACAAACAGCAAATGGGCCAATCCTGTACCAAGCTTCCCAATCCCCATACTACGTCACCGCACGGTGCCCGCTCCTTAATTAACTGCTTATCTATTGATATTGGGGATGACCAGGATTCTACGCTGGGGAAATACAGTAGGGACTGGACACCGGTCCATTGTCGGGAGTACAGGCAATTACAAAGAAAGGTGAATTTACAATCACCAGTCACCTGAATGGTAGATCTTCTAAAGAAAAGTGGAGTCCTTAGAGAAAACCTGTCGGAGAACTGGCAAATATAAATCCTTCCAATTCTGACTTTACTGCCCACAAGATCTCCCATAACCCTCGACATACCTGTTGGATATGCCGCCAAGTATTCCAAGCCAACCTACTTTCTTAATCACCGTAAGGCCAAAAGATGTGGGTCACCAGCAGTCACCCAACAGCCTGTAAGAGATGCTTACACGAACACCCATCCCACCAGCACCCTCACAGAGGCACCAGCCATGTGACATCTTAGAGATCCTGACACATCTCATCAGGACCAATTCAAACCAGAAAGCGGAAAGAACACAGCGCTACATGGTTAAGCCTCAGAGGGGTGCTGGTACGTGTCTCCACTGGCAGAGCTACATGCAAGCCCTTTATCCATTTAAACCTTGACAAAAGCAGACGATGTTGCATGGTCTACCTAAGACCTTAATGAAGAGATCAATGAGCATGGACTGCCAGGCTCTGCTTCTCCAGAGTTATAAAACTGAAACCTTCCACACTGCTTGAATGTACTGGGTAGTCTGAAACTGTTTCAGAGAATTTATAATCTTTTTTTCTGTTTTGCTACAAAAATAACACACAATATTTCCTTCCCAGTGGAATTTCCACCTTGCCACCGAGATCCAGCTCAGCCAAGCTGATTCCCATTTCCTGCCTTCTCTTCTGAGATCCTTGGCTCTACGTCACACTTTCCACGAGGCCTGCGGGCTTCACATCACCGGCTCCAGGGCTGTACCGGCTCCCTGACCCGAATACGGTCTCCACCCGCCAGGACAGAGGGCCAATCAGGAGGGGGGCTTGTACCAAAGGCTGCTGCCAGAAGCTTGCCCCAAATCTGGAGTGACATACAAACCTTTGCCTTTTTTATGAACTGGATGTTTTCCAGTTTCCTCAAGAGGCTGATCCCTTTATAGTACCACAGAATAATCACAAAAAAACTAGAGGATCCCAAAGACAACTTGATACAGGACATACAGAAAAGTGGATGCTGAAACATTGTTATGTAGAGGATTCAAAGCCATTTTACATTTACACTAGAATTAAAGCACAATTAAAATGAAATTTAAGTAAGGAGTCGGAATTTAGTGTCTAGTGCTCTGCTGTGTAAACAAGTTAATTGTGTGCCATGCAGACAGAGTGTGATCCCTTTAAAACCTTATGTTTTTGCGGAGTAATACAAGTACAACAATGAACTGTCCTTTTCACACTCCCCAGTGTAGGAGAGGCACGTTGCTATTTGCGAGGCTGCCTGTAGGGGAAGGGGCACTCGTTTCCTAGGCATTCCCGCGCACTGTGGTTGTGCTTTCGAAATCCCGCCTGACCTCAGACTCCAAACGTAAATTAGGAGCCGGCAGCGTCGAGCTACCGGATCGTTACTTCCCAGCTTGTGTCGACCCGCAGCTATGGAAGCTCGTGCAGAACGGAATGACAAGCGGAAGCTCCAAGCACCTGTGGGGGTGGGTAAATCTCACGGAAGCTAATTTGAAGCCGTACACAGAGCGATATTTGCATAATGCCTGCCCGGCTGCCTCCACGGCATACCGGGGAAATACGGAGGAGAAACATTTTGTAGATATTTCCCAGTTCCGGGCGCAACGCCTTCAGATCACGACGTCGGGTATATCAAGGGAATCGGCGCGAGCGGGACGCAGCTAGGAGCTCGCGGTTACTCTCGCGCCGTGTCCCCAAGCTGCCATCATGGCTCATCACCTCTCACGCGATGCGTAAAACAAAGTTGAATAAGTGACTCGCTGTTTTACCTGTGGTTATTGAGCTCTGATGAATGGGGAACATTGCCCGCGTTCGGTGGCTAATGCAATATTAATATGTTTTTTCCCTCTTATTGCTTCAGTTACTATAGCGTTACCTCAGCGGATAGTGGCTAATTGCATGCCTGCGATGGGGGAGAAAACAAACCACTCGGTATTATTTAATTAACATTAGCCCAACCGAATGTAATTTCATTTTGCATTTTTTTCTTCCATCGAATCAATAATGATTACCGATTACGCAGGTCATACGCAGGTTTCTCCTGCTCTGCGAAAATAAACAGTAATTGAGTTTTCCCGGCACGAGTAATGAGGGAGTGTTTCCGGATGCAGCACTGAATATGGTACAACAGGATTAGGGAGAGGACCACGTGGGGATCACAAGACGGCAGCTTTAAACATCAGAGGTAGATGGCGTTTCTCTGGGTTAAACCGTTCAGCTTCATTCAGGGCTGATACTTTATTTATTTACTGGAGCTGTGAGGAGATATATATATATATATAGATATATATAGATATAGATATATATAGATATAGATATATATAGATAGGTGTCTGGATACTTTATTAATCACGGGATGGAAATTTGATTTAAGGTGCTGACTGGTTCCAGTATTGATGTCTGTGAGGGGAAAATATGTTACTCACAGTGAGGAAGAGGTGGGGTGGTGAGGGTGGAGTTAGGTTGATGGAGGGAGGGGAGGGGAGGGGAGGGGCTTCCCCAGTGGCGCACGTGACAGTCCCGGCTTGTATTACAGCCAGTGACTGATGTGTTTCCTGCACTTCTCACCTGGCAGGTTTCCCCTCCCCTGGGCGTGCCACTCCATTGTTCTCCCCCCTCCCCCCTAACCTATCTGCCCCCAGGGCTGTGAGCTGTAAGAGAGCAGGCGGGGGTTGTGTTCATGGGGGGGTTGTGCATAGCTTCGTGCCCCTCACACCCCCCCCCCCCCTTCCCTGGAGATGATCAGTAATCCCTCACCCCCCTGCAGGCAGCTGGGGAATTCGCCGACCTCACGATTCATGCCTCGTTAGGCCACTCACTGGTGAACGCGGTTCTGATCATAGCACATCCTGTGCATCCAATGGACCTGTACCCTGTGTCCCGTCCATCAGAGATGCAGCACTTCACCTTTCTGTCCTGTCTCACGCATTTCTGGAGATTAAAAGCGCTTTGATCGTCTCTTTCAAACGCATATCGTCACTCAGGCTTTTTAGGGGCTGAAGGGCACGCAATAAATTATGCACACTCTCGCCCTCCCCGTACAGACCACTACCGCCGTGTCAGCTCTGAAGATTTTTGGCACCATTACACACTAAAAGCTGAAGGCCCAGCTGGAAGACAATTAGGATTCAAAGCTCGACTCAGAAGTGTAATGTAATTAAACTGACACGCATGGTCTTCACGGTGAATTCAAGCACGATTCGGACAAGTGCCGGTCAACGACCCGGACTCCGGCGGGATCCGGTTCTGATGCAAGCAGGCCTTGAGCTACTTGTCTACCTTTGAAGTCCATCTCTTTCATCAGTTTCGTAGACGTCAGTAATGACGGGGCATCCTCGCAGCAAAGGATTTCTGCCTGAATTAATGGCTGGTTGATGGAAGTCCCTGAGGTGTAGTTTGCTAATAATATACCAACTTTCAGCAGCACAATCGGTTGTGAAAAAAAGGGGGGCCCTCGTCCTTTTTCATTATTTTCTAATTACAAATCTTGTGTAAAAGTACAACCTGAGGCCTTTTCTGCAAATTAATTAATAAATTCAGACTTCTATCAGGATGACGATAAGGCTCTCACAAATTGTTGGGGGAATGGGGCTGATGGGAGAAATTACAAGCAAGATTTGAGAAATCCAAAGCCAAAAAAGGCAGATTAGAGGCCCCTTTGCAGAGCACTTGGAACAGCCCCCCCCCCAAAAATACAAAATATAAATATGAAAAAAATGTAAAAAATTGCAGCGTAACAGGTTAGCAAGACACTTGCTCCGTAGAGCGGCTGTTGACATTGGACAATATGAATGGTATGTTTTTCTGTATTCAGCACCAAACAGATTAATGGGGGGGGGTGCACCCATGGGAGAAGGGATCAGGAGCACATCTACATATTGGCAGGCCCCCCCCATCATTTCCACGCCTCTCAAAGTACCCTTAAAACAGCGAGACTCTACTTAATCATCTCATTAAGCCGCACCATCTTTGGTGGCTTCCTACCATCCTGGATGGTCCCCGTGGTGACGAAACTCCACTCACTGTGCAAAGGAGGCAGAGATGAAGACCCCGGGTCCCTGGGCAGAGGACCTGGATGGTGCAGCGACTTGGCCGATAGCCAGAACATCGAGGAATGTCAGAAGGACTCGTATCTAGGATTTATCTGATGGGACAGCATTTGGGACTGGGGTTGCCCTGCCCTCGTGCTTCTTGTCTCTGTGATCCCTCTGGTTCTAGACAGTTTGGATCTCCTGACCCCATGTTTCAGTGTCTGTCTGGCTTCTTCCTGCCAAGACAAAGAGGAAAAGCACCACCCCCACCCACTCATTTCACTCGGGTATTAACCAATAAAATCCAAGTCTCCCAACCACCCAGATGATTAAGGTTTGAAGAGGACAGCTGGGGGGGGGGAGGATTTGCTGGGAGCTGATACATCTCCCCAGTACGCCAGACACCTGACTGCCTCTGTAATGGTTCCTTACTGACAGGTTTCCTTCAGGAATCTCCTCAAACAGGCCCTTCTGTGCTTGCTAATAAGGGTTATCTACTGGCCAGTGTTCCCAACTCTACTATACTCCAATTTCAGCCTGGGGACGCTTCGAGACATGTCAGAACAAATTTAACGTTACAATATATGCCCCTCTCTGGAATTTCAAATGTCACAGTACTAGATAAACAAAGTACTAGACAAACAAAACACAAGCATTCAGCCCTTGACTGTCTGACTGTAGACATATCCAACAGCCTTCATTTTAAAGAATAAAAACAGATTGTTTTCCAGGGAGGAAAGTCCACAGATTCCTGACAGGCAGAACCAGGAAAGACCAGCAGAAACATATGAGCCAGCCAGCAGTCAGGAGTTTAGGGGGGAGGGGTCCTTCAGAACAAGGAGAGCATCTTTAAGGGAGCCAGACTCGTTTCAAAGAGCAGCATTTTAAGCTAGGTAACAACACCTGATGGCTGTTGGCTGAAATCCCAGGAGTCCTGGATGCAGAACTACTTCAATAAACCATACAGCCATATAAAAATGTCAACTGAACAAAACATACACACAGGAGAGGTGTGGTTGAATCATCCTCACCCCCACCTCACAGCTGCCTTCAATCCTATCTCTATCATCCCCTCCAAATTGCCCCCCGCCTCAATTATCCAATAGGCAACAGCAGGTTGAGGAGCAGACTGAAGAGCCATCATCAAAGAAGCAGTCACAGAAACACAAATGAACAGAGGCAGGGATGAATCAAATGAAAGAGAAAGGCTGAAAATATAAAGCGGATGAATGGATGATGGTCATAAAAAACGGAATAATTTATCAACTGTACAGGGAGGGGATTTCAACTCTTATTAACCCTTTCATATCAGAGGTAACACTATCCACAAGTATGTTTCCTCTGAACCGCACGTCAGAGATTCCTCATGAAAGAAGGATCTGAATACTCACCTGAGCCCATTTGGGTCAACATCCAGGAACTGGAAGGCAGGCATATTAGGGGGAACACTATGACCTAGGACCGAGTTTTATAAACTACCATTTCAATTAAAAAGACCTGGATTTCACTTTCTCCTATAATCATGCATGTGTCACTGATGTTAATGTGAAACAGCTGGATGAGTCTTTCAGTCAAGGAAACAAACCAGTCAAAGCACAAGAAGAACTGTGGGGTGCACTACGAAGTGGGGTTACTGGCTTATCGGGGTAACTTGTCGGATTTAAGGTACCAAAGTTCAAATGGACTTCATAGTCCTTCACTTACATTTTGCCCAGGCTACCTTAAATCTGACAAGTTACCCCGATAAGCCAGTAACCCCGGTTTGTAGCACAGGCCACTGAACCATTTAGCTAAGCACAGGAACCTTTTAATGTAGTGTGTAAAAGCCGAAGTAGCTCCTAGTGTCCCCCCTGACATAGATTAGGGGGTCACCCTAAGGCACGTTGATTCATAATGCAGTGCTTGGTCCCAGAGCTCAAAGGTACAACGTTACGATGGATTCCTAACCCTCATCTAGACCTAAATTGCTCTACCCCAAGTACTAACATAAACCTTGCACCTTTCATGTATAAACAGGCTCAGAATGAGATACTGCTGGGAAATGTTGTTTAGCGCCTGCTCCCAAACTTCTTACACTTCTACCTTCACCGGAAGTTCAGCCTAGTCCAAGTTCGGACTTGTCCACTCCTCAGCAACACGTTTTTAATATGTTATCAGCCATATTTGTGCATAGCTTTGGACAAAAGCGCCTGCTAAATCAAAATAAAATGTCAATAAAATTATGTACTGAGACACTGGTTTTCATGAAATTAATGAAGTCTGGTCACATCCTTAGAAAACTGTCAGTCTGATAACATGTCGGCGAATTGAGGGAGGCAGAGTGTTAATCGAACACAAGACGAAGCACAAAAAGGAACAGTGTTTAATTAGAATTAATTGGTTATAGATAGGCAATTATTCAGCACTTGAAGCTGCAATTGAACTAAGTCACTGGTCATAATTGCGTTTGCAAATAAAATAAAACAAAATAAAAATCCTTTTTGGGCCAGCAAATCACACGTCTGAGTAACGCAAATGAGCCAGATGATGGCGATATCTTGCTGACAGCTGTAGCCCAGCCTACTTAATTGCAGATTGAACTGGATTGAACTCCCCCAAACACACACTGAAATGCCACCAGGCTGTACTAGTATTTAACAGCCCCCGGCAACTACAAGTACCATAGATGCATGGAAAAGGTCAAGAGTGAAAGGTAGAGTTCTGATCAAACCCATCAGGCTCAGACAGACAGGCAGGTCTAGGTCTGGTCGGTCAATGTCATTAACCTGCTTAGGCAGCAGAGCACTGCACTTATATAAGACTCAACATTTAGCCGTGTCCTGAACCCGAAACTATTCATTTCAACAAACACTGGGTTCAAAAATATGCGCGCGCACACACACGCCGCATGCATACACACACATATATAATGCATTTATTGGCTCCTATGCTCTCAGTAAATGTTTACGCAAGTAAATGTCGTGTTGATCGGCGCTCAAAGGTCCGTCTGAAATGCGAGGAGTTTGGATCGTGAAACGGACCCACTGATCAGTGACATATTAAACTAAAATCACAGTATGTGAGCCCAGCAGTGATTCCGGGATCAGGGCCAGTTTGGGGCGAGATTTTCTAGGCACGACGAGGGGGCACACAGATGGAGCCGTGCGAGATCCTCGCCCACGCACACTTCCTCGCACAACAGAGGATGGCCGTCGGTGGGCGGCGTACATGTGGCTGACCGTCCGGATGACCACAGGGCTGTTATTCTCCAGTGAGCAAAGACGGGGCAGCAAGGAGCAGGAATCGGGCAAATATACGACCTCCTGGTGTTCTCTGTTGACAGGTCTGGTGGTCTTGTCTTGCCTCTCCGTTTTTCCCACGGTGGGAATATTCAGAGAGTGCATGTGAGTGTGCGCACGTCCGTGTGAGTGTCTGTGCGTTTGGGGTGGCAGACACCAAGAACTTAAATGGATTCCTGGAATTTTCCGGCATTCAATGGTGGAACCTAGGATTGGGAATCGTTCTATATGACTCCTTGACAGGGTGTTAAGACCAAACTTTGGGTGAGCATGGTGCACATTGCCATGGGCCAAACTGAGATCCAAGATGCAAACAGGGATTGTGAATCCATTAAATGTGGCCCCCCCCCCCCGCTGCGAATGTCAAGAGTAGAGTCACATGCATACACACACCAACACAGACAATAGAAATGCTTGATATGGAAAAAGAAAAACCCACTTTTTATTGCACTTATAAGTTATAAGAAAATAAAAATTCTAAGTGAATCAAACAATACACAATCCCTTACGCGTTTTTTTTTTCCCTCTGTCTGTGACGGCAGGCAGTTACATCCAGCTGGCACATGACACCCCCGGTAACATCTGATGTCTCAACCCAGCTCATAGCTGAGTCGGGGGGGGGGGGGGGGGGGGGGGGGGTGAGCGGGGGAGCCGGCCGGAGTCTTCGCG
>JAODKC010000085.1:2141594-2154958 GCA_026777985.1 Mormyrops attenuatus
CCCCCCCCCCCCCCCCCCCCCCCCCCCCCCCCCCCCCCCCCCCCCCCCCCCCCCCCCCCCCCCCCCCCCCCAAGCACCCCCCAATAGGTAAGTCTAGGCGACTATGTAGGGACCGGGGGGTGTCATGGAGAGGCACACACCCACCCAGAAGGTGGACAAGGATCCTCTGCCTCATGGTGGACCAGGCCAAAGCAGTTGATTGCAGTCTGTCACTCCCATCAGTGTCTCTGCCCTTGTTTAACCTCCCTGTGGCTCTCATCAGGCATGGCACTTTGGCCTGACAGAACGCGTGCTCCCTGGCGTTCTCCGGATCATTCTGTGACCATTCTCAGGTCAACACGGTTAGAGTGGGCGTGACGGTGACAGAGAGCAGTGCTTGTGAGCTGTCTTGTGTGTGTGAGAGAATCTGTAATGCTGTGAGGCAGATTCCACACATGTGCACACGCGCGCACACACACCCCAGTCCGTGTGACAGCACACTTCCAAACTTGACTGAGCATCACTGGAATGCCCCGCCTGTTACACCTGTGTCCTCTGAGAGCCAGGGCCATGTTCCCCTTCTGCCTTTGCGCCCCATCATCATCCGTATAGAACGCTCATCACCGCCACACATTTCAAACGTCACCAAACGTGCCCCATTGCGGGGCCCGCTCCAAATATGGCGCTGGGTGACCCGGACCTTGGATGGAGATGGGGCTTGAAAGAACACCCCCCCCCCCCGCTACAAATGCACCAGAGTTGACGAGCCACATCACAGAGCATACCCATAATGCACTGACCTTTCACCGCAGCAGCCCTCCCCCATGCCAAATTCCACGTATCAGTGACAGACTAGGTCATCCCCACAGGTTGGGGGCAGAAGAGATCCAGGTCCCCTCTTCCTGCCCAGAAAAGGGGGTCTCCAGAGAGCAGCATTAATACCAAATCCTTCTGCATTACTAAGGCAGGCAATATGCCAGGCATTTATTACACATTGGTCCAGGGGGTGGTGAAAGTAAAGCGTTCATGTATACTTAAGGAGCAGTAGAATCTGCACGCGACCTCTAACCCTCAAAATGGCCTCCCCCTGGGACGCTGCGGTTAAACGCCCGTTATTTCACTGGAGAGCGCCCTGCTCTCTCTCCTGTAATGCCATCATAAGGAAACCAAAAGAAGAACCAGGCATGGGGGGAGGTGGTGCTTTTATCATTGCCTTAACAGGCCCCCCTAGGTCCTTCAGTGCGACGGACATCGCATTATCTGATAGGCCGTTGCTATGAGACACTGTCTTCTTAAGCGTCAGTCTCGGGGGAAAAGAAAGCAAGAAAGATAAAAGAGACCTCAAGATGAGCCCAAGAACGCCGCTATGAGCCAGATTCGCTTGGCGGACGGGGACCATCGCTTCCTGGCCCGTCTCCATCGCGCAGGGGGGCGACCAACCCCACCCTGCCCACCCGCGAAATGGAAGCCTGGACTTCCTGTTTCCGCGATCGACAGCACAATATACCATTGTCTGTTTGTGATGAAGAGCTTGCAGATGACGGCTCGCTATTGTGCCGTTCCAGAGAGTTCCGGGGTGCTACCTTGAAGGGCTCCCATCCTTTGTCGGTGCGTCTTTAGTGAAATGTCAGCCTTTTGAAGGGCCGCACCCCTGGAGTCACTCCGTCGCACACTGAGTGTCACTGTCTCTCTCTGAAGCCATCACACCCCATTCCCCCCCACGCAAGGGGCGCTTGAGCAGGCAGGGGGTTTGGGAGCCTCTGGGGCTCACCTCAAATTTCTAAAATTCAGCACCAGTGGGGAAGAAGCTTGATTGCCCATCATGGACGTTAGTCTGACAAGAGCAAAGAGAGACCAAAAATGATGGGCTCATTCCCAGCCTACAGTAAGTGGACACAAACAACTTAGGGAGGGGGCACAACAGAGAGATGAGGGGGCGCAACCTCGTCCCTCATTCCTTCCACTGAGCCAACAGCATGTTCCAACAGGGCTTTGGCTCTCTAGAGATACTCCATGTCAAAGATCACCGGGGCATTGGAAGGAGCTCGCGTTGAGCCAGTGGTGAGCCAGGTTACCGTGGTTTTCCCAAAAAGAGCCAATGGGGGCGGGGGGGGAGGTGTCTGTTAGAGAAGTATGGGGGTGGTGCCCTCAGCACTCCAGAAAAACACACAGGCCCTTTACAAAAAAAAAAAAAAGAGAAGCGGGCCGAATTGTCCCACAGAGTGCCACAGATCTACAGCAAACGGATTTTACTGAAAACTCTACACCGTTTCAGTCTGGCAGTTAAAGGGATGCCTCGTCATTAAGCGGAGATGTGGGGGTGTGGGAACGGGTGCAGAAAGTCCGAGGGGGAGGGGGGCCCACCATAACGGCCTTCGGGGGGGGGGTAGTCCACAGGTGAGGCCATTAGTAAGGTCTTGGAAGGAGAGGCTAGGTGTGGATTTGGCTCAAGGCTAGCCGGGGGGTTTGGGGCCTCTGTTGGGACCCTAACCTCACAGATTGTGGAACAAGATGTGGGGGGGGGGGCGGTGAGGAGGAGGAGCATGATTCAGTAAGTATAGCGGTAACCCAGTGAACCAGACACATAGGCATGGTGTGACAGCTACAGAGCCCATCTGCCCTGGGGGGGGGGGGGGATACTGGGGGCCAGCTGTATGGAAATGAGCAAGAGCCAGCTGAAACGGGCGCCTCTGTGCCCCCACCTCCACTCCTATCTGTGCTTTGCTGCACCAACTTGGCTGATTATCCATTCAGGAAACGCACAAGGCAGACGACACGCCCCTCCCACCCCAAGGCCGGCCACGCCCCCGGACACTGTTGCCGAGCCGGCAGACATCTGGCTCCTGTGGGGTGTGCGGCCGCACACAAAAGCAGGGCGGGGGGGGGTACAGCTCCTGCATCCTCCCCAGACAACCCAGTGTCAGCGTCTGCTTCCTGGGGGGCCGACGGCTCCACATCCCCAAAGTGTCCCTGGTGAAAAGATTCTGGCCTGATTACTCGGTTCTGCCTGACGTTGGCTCTTTTCGACCTGGACCGCAAGTCCGGGTGGGGGAGGCGGTGGCACGGCAGGGGAAGAGGGCTGGTGGATCAGCCTCTCAGAAAACTTCAAAGGCCAGGCCCCGACAACGAGAGCCTGCACAAACCCCTGCCTCCGTCTCCGCCATGTGCGTGTAGTTGCCAGGCAACAGCCTAGCGGCTGGCTGGACTCTGGGCAGTGGTAGACGGCTGCCGGGCTGGGCCCCCTCCCAGGTCACTCTGTGCATCCGAGGGTCTCACCAGTCACAGCTCCGTCGAGGGCTCTTCATCTTTTTAGAACATTTTGCCTAAAAACCAGCGAGAAGCTGCCAGTAAGGATTGGGATGTGTTTACCCCCCGCATGCCGCAAGGCAAGTGACTCCCATGGACGTTTGGGTGCCATGGCTGCAGGGCCCCCCCCCCACACTTTGTCAGGCCCGCCATCTGTCTCTGATTCGGCCCGCCATGACGCGTAGTAATTGCTTTTCAGGGGCCCAGGAGCGTGCATTGATTGGACAGCGCCCAATGGCACTCACACACACACACACACACACACATACGCATCTTCTCCCCATAATTAGTGGGGAGAGGAGGGTACGGAACAATACCCCCCTGAGCCAAAAGGCTGGCTCACCCCCCCTCCCAGGTACATGAGAGTGGGGGTTTTTGAGAGACGGGGCTTCCTGTCATAGTGTGGCAACAGCAACAGTACTACAATCTCCTTCACAAGGGAATAGTCGTCAATAATTTTCAAGGACACACAGACTATTCATACCAAGGTTACTTGTTCAAGTCCCATGAGGAAAGGCGGGTGTTCTTAACCTAACTGGTTATTACACTCACAGCTGAACCGATCCACTCTTGGCTGATGCTCTTTCAAACCTGTGCTCCGCCATCTTGATTTGACTACACATTTTTAAAAAAATGTCACCGTTATAAAGCTTGGGCCCTAGTCCCTGCCGTTACCAGGCATTTTGCAGTGCGGTCCTCTGGAGGACACTCTGAACCCACGTTTTAATTAAAACGCACCCTAATCTCCAGCCCTTTAATGCAGAAACTCCTCTCTGAAGTTCCAAACAGATTAATTAGTTCCTTTTAGACACTGAGGGAGATACTTTGTGTTAGTCCCCAGCTGTGATACTACCCACAACAAACACACACACACAAACAAACAAACATTTTATTTTTTAAGCCGCACAAACAAAATGTAACACTGAATCCATCGTCAGAAATGATTAGAAACCAGAAGATGCTTTGGAACTTGAAAGGTGACTGGGGTTTGTTCCACAACCTCTGATTTCCTTTAACGTTAATTTCCCTGAGAAGTTAATTCACACGTGGTGCGTTACTGAACGCCTCTATGCCTGCTGTGTCTCCTGGGGGTGGACAGGGGGTCCATCGACTCATAGGCTCCACAAATTACGCTTCCAAACATACCGAAACCAGGCAGCCCGCAATCAGCTGAGTCACTCTGGGTGTGATTCCCCTACGCATACACACAGCTCCAGAGTCTCAGATCCGTCAGCCAGACAGGCACCGAGACCCACAGTGGGGTTTGGGCGTCACCAACTCTCCACTCTGCTGCTCAGCTGCGCGGCTAGGCTGTCAGCTCCGCAGCGAACCGTTACACGTCGCTGTCAGAGGCCACGTCGCTCTGCCCTGACGGACCGCGTCAGTCTCCACTGGACACGTCGCACTGGGCACTACTAGGCCCCGCCCACAACTGCCGGCAGGCACGCTCCAAGCTGGGTGGGAGCCCCTGAGGAAGTAGGAGTCATGAATCCAGCTTCTACACCTCCCCTGCTAGGATGGGACGACCGGGTGTGGTTACCCTACCCACTACATTCGAGAGGCAGAGACTCGGCTGCTGTCATTGAATCCTGACCCACCACCTCGCACCCTGGCGCAGAACTAACCATCAGGGCACAAGTAGCCTTCTTCAGCATCACACAGAACTTGCTGGAACTAATGGGGAGGGGGTGGTCTAACACCCCATTATAAAAGGCAGCTTCATTAAAGACTAATCATGCTAAAGAGCTCAGAGGAGCGGTTAAGGGTTGGGCGTGAGAGGCCGTTAATGAACCCCCACCTGCAGGCCGGTGGCATCTGTAAATCCGCCCACCCCCACAAACACATTGATCTCACTTTCCCATATGCTTCCTGAGCAAAACAAACATTAACAAAGGCGCTCTATCCATCACAATAAACCGATCAGGGGAGGGACTCCATCCTCACCTACCCACCTGACAGTGTGAGACCATGTGACAGGATGAGGCTCAGTGCTAAACCCTAGTGAGCGATATCATTCCCTTTATTAATAGCCCATAATAAGTCATCATCCCCATTTATCTATGGCCCCTTTAAAATGAATCCCTACCCCTCCCAGGCTCTTTCAGGCGTTTATCGACGTGCCGGGAAGTTATTCAGAAGTTCAGCATATAGCCAGAAAGACCAGGAGAAGGAGATGGCCGAGAATGACAGAGAGAGAGCGAGACAGCCGGAAAGAGCGCGAGAGAGCAGGCTCGCGGGTACCTTCCAGCCGTATCTGTCTGCCTGCTTTCAGATGGCAGGGTATTGCGTGGTCGACGGATTACCCAGCATGCACTCTACCCAAAAACCACCATCCCCAGTACAGCATGGGTTCCAGCTTCCAGCTTGGTCTCTCTTGTTCTCAGAATCATTGAGGGTCAGTGTGAGCATGGGGGACGAGTCATCCGTGATAATGGATGCAGGAAAGAAATCAGGCTGGACACCGTATTCGTCACCATGGCCATTTCCAGCTGATACTTACTGCACCCAAGAAAACTCATCATTCAAAGACCCCAAAGGAAAACCTAACAGACCCAGATGTAAAGTGGCAATGCTCTACGTCTATCCAGCTGTGCCCAGATGTGGCTTCAGAGCATCAGCGGTGCCTGGTGACCATCTGTGTCGAGGCCTGAGACACTCATATCGATAACTTTAGAGAGTCTGCCAGTGTACGTATCACGACGTTTTACGTTCAGCAGTACAGCATAATCATGGCTGCTGATTTTTAAGTCATTACCGCTAAATGCGCAGAGATCCCAGGGTGTTTAAGAGTCTATTATACGGCATGTTAAACACACGCACAACACAAGCAAAGCCAACTGTTGATATTAAGCAGCGGAATAAACATCTTGTAGCACATTCCGAGGTGGCAACATTTGTCGTTATCAATCATCTATTGGTCACGTCGTTGTGGAAAACATCTGGATGCTTTACACAAGTGGACTTCATTTAGGAGAAGAAAAGCACCAAGGTAAGGAAGCGTTAGGAAGATGAAAGTTCCTCAGTAAAGGTTACAGTAAGGCTGCCACTTTCATTGTGGAGGCCACACACCAAAGCAGGAGCAAGGTGAATGTCACTCTCCACTGGGAAGATGGAAAGCGCTCCATCAGGCCCCATCAACCAAAGCGTGATGTTCCTAATGAGCCTACAAGGTCCCCACTGCAGGTCTCCCTCACATCCTCTTCAACAGTTAATAGGGTTTGAAGGCAGAATCAACACTGGGGTTGGGAGCCAGTGAAGGGGAAGAGTTGACTTCATTGAAGCAGAACTGTTCAACGCCAATGATACGCTAGAGACCCAGAGCTGGGGGCAGCGAGGGATGGGGGCAGCTTGTGGCATAGGGATGTGGGGTATCTTGGTGCAGAAACCCCAAACAAATGCAGGCAAACTCATCAGCAGACATGCACTCAAATGAACAGATACATGTGCACAAAGGGGCAGATTGTGAGACCTCAAGGTGGAGCTGCACGCCGGGGTGACTCATCATACATTTGATCCACCATACATTTGTGCGCCTTTTAACACCTCTGGGCTGGTTTTCCGAACAGTGAACCTGAAAATGTGGTAAAACCTCAGAGCTTTCAAAAGCCAGACACTTATTACAGCTTTTCATCAGAGTCCATTAGGGGCGGGGCTACCACCGGAGCAAAACTAAGCGACAGGAGGCGGCGTTGCGAATGGCTATAATGCGATGTAATGTCGCCCCTCTGGGAATTCACAGCAAAACCCCCAGCATCAGTACCGGGGAAAGGTGGGGGTGGGGAGCACACCCTAAGATCGCTCCTCTTTCATGAGGCGCTCGCGCACACACACACACACACACACACACTTCAGTAGTTTTTACCCGCGGCTCAGCAGTATAGGGGGAAACTGCAGCAGATAAATCCATAGGGCCGGAAGCCACCACTGCAAAGATGACAGATCAAGGAGGGGCTTTAGGGAGCCCCCCCATCCAAGGCTACTGACATCATCTCCTTCGTCAACGAGATGCGCTTCTCTCACACCCTGGTGACCGTAATACCCTTCCACATTCAGCGTGGGAACGCTGCAGTAACCTGACACCATGATCTCCAAAAAGGCCACACATTTCATGGCACTGCACAGTGAACTGCCAGTGGTGGTGCCTTCACAGGTGCAGCTTACATGGCCCAGGGCATCGACTCACGTTAGTGCCCGCTTCAGGTCGGTGGGCCGCCAGCAGTGAGTGCCGCACCCACGGCTCCTATCACTGCGGAGACAAGGCTCCCATTGCTCTGCCTTAGAGGAGTGAAGTTGGGGGGGGGGGGTGGTTGCTGGATAGAGCTAGCTGCAGTCTGACCATAACGCTGAAAGGCTCATCCTCCGAGAAATGAACAATTACTTTACGCAGATCTGCTCACCGGAACGCAGATCTGCTCACTGGAACGGCATAAGGAGGCAGCTGGTTGAGCGAGGACACTCCACAGCACCTTGGTGCCAGGCTGATCGCTCTGCTTACCGTTGTCATAACAACCAGTGGACTCTCAAGGCTGCTCAACCCGCCATGGACAACCGCATGCGCGCACACGTAAAGGATAGACACTCTTCTCTTCGTCGACATCGGATGAGAAAGCCGCAGGGCTCACGACAAACTGGCCAGGATCCCGTGGGTGTCCCTTGTCTTGCCAAAGTTAATACTGAGGCATCTGCGTGTCAATTCAGACAAATCCACTATCAAAAGGCAGGTGCTGCTAATTGTGTAAACGCCGGGTGAGAAGGGAAGAGGCAACAAGCAAACAACTGAATGAGTTACCCAGCTGGGTTCCAACCTTCAGCAATGAGCTTGAGGGGTATAATATTGTTAGCCTGCCTGGTGCCTCACATTCCAGTTGAGCTTGTGCTGCCCCCTGGTGTTCAAACACTGCCACTACTACTGGGATGGCTAACTCTGAAGGTTATGTTATTAATATGCTGCTCTTTCCTGTCCCCAAGATAAACGGACGCGTCGGCTTGGTTTGAGTATCTGTCATCATGACATGGAAGAATGGTGTCACCGCGGTGATGACAACAGGCCAGTCAAGCCATCAGCAGACTGGTTTTGGAGCCACAGGCCCTGGGAGACCCTTTGTTTGTGATGCTGGACACAAGCGCTTGTTTTTGTGTGTGCAGGACGCAAGATTGCAGGTTTGCACACCACAGGAACACCTGAACTGCACCTTAATCCCAACTCACCCCACACCATCACAACCTGAAAGCAGATACACCACTGTCTTTGGCTTACTAAAAAAAGGCCCGGTCACGATGTCATCCGTCCCGCTCACAGACCCCATTGCAATTTACCTCTTCAACCCACTTCTCATCCTGATGAAAGCAAGACTGCTACTCAGACTCGCTAAACGGATTTCAGACATCACGCAAGGACTAACGCAAGTATGCAAGGAATAAAGCATCCCATATTGTGACATGGGTCATTCATCTTTTACATAAAAAAAAATAAAAATCAGGAAATAGGAGCAATATAAGTCAGTGAGATATAGGACACAGACATGGTAATGACATTTCGGATGTGGACTTCCTTAATTAACGTAGTTCAAGATAATAATCCTTGACTGTGCTCCCAGTGCCTGACTGCGGAGCATTTAAGCAGCTGGCCTGAACAGGTGACCAAAAATCAGGGGCAAACCCATGTGACAAATCCCACCTGACGTACAGCAAGTAAAGCGCTAGAAATGCAGAGCCTTCACTTTCATTCTCGATAAAACTTCTATTGGGAACAGGAGAACCGTCATACAGCATTGGGTTGAATGTCGACATCCATATTCATGACTCCCCGTGATGGACACATTATGTGGGGATCTAGATAGGGGCGATTATACAGGGATACATGGATACGTGGTTGGGGGGCATTAACTGCGCGGGGCCTGCCTGGGAACTATAACTGCCTGTCATCTCGTTCCAACTCTGAACCCTAATCCCTTGACGTACACCGAGATCCTCGGGGGACATCATACCATTAACACCATAAATATAAATCAGACCAGCGCAGCCCAAAATTTGATCGCACGTACCCAGGTCACCTGGCATCTGGGCACAGAGTGCTTCTGACACACACGTCCGGCTCAGAGGCACCAAGGTATGGCCTCGTCAACCCGGGTCGGGAGACATGGTGTCTTACAGGGATTCCTGCAAGGGCACATGGGGTCAGATTGGCCAGATCATGTATGCCCCTCGGGTTAAGAGGGGCACCTGGCAGACTGGCCCGTCCGGACCCAACGGCGACCCGTCTGGCTGTCACCCACGGCTGCTGGATCGACTAACCCTGGAGTGGGCAAGCATGCATTCATCATGTCCTCAGATCACCCTGGCAAATAGATGCGAGAAGTCCGACCTGTGAGAAGTGCAGCCCTCTCACAGTAGCAACGCTAGTACATCTTGCTGCCAGCTGCGGCTCGATTACTGAAGAAAGGCATTTTGACACGGGCATTTTAACTATAAGCTGAGGGGTTAAACAGTACCCCTGTCACACAGGAGTTTATGGGAATTGGTCGCATGATCCCATGAATCAAAGTGAAGGACACTAATAGCACTGAAGTGGGCTGATTCACACCGAAACCTCTAGCCCATGAAACGATGCTGGCAGGATGGTTGATGGGACCATTTTCTATGTTATGGCCAGCTTTCCATCCTCCTCGAGCTCATCTGGGCTCCTTGTAACACAGTGCCTTGGAATCATCTTGGTGAAAAATGCATACAAAGGTTGCTGCCCTTGCTTAGAAGGGTGCGTCTTGCCGCAATTGGCGCACACTAGGTCTCAAGTCAGTACCAACTAAGCCCTGGTGTCAATCATGGGCAGAGTCCATTTCTGTGTAGCTCAAATACCACCAGCAAGACAGCTTTCACGATGAAAGTCTCTTCATTGGGCCCTCCCACCAACATCTACATACAGAACAAACAAAGTAACTAGAAATCGAGATTAAAAGAGCAAAGTTCAGGCATCCAAGTCAACAACTTTTGAGGGGGTCGGTTTCTTCACAAACACCACCCGCAAAATTAAACTCCATCTATGATTCCCAAAATGGGAAGAGTACAGTGAGAGGGACCAACCAGCAAGGTCACGAGTGCTCAACTTTGATGCAAGTGCTGGAATTCCCCCTACCCCCATTCCGGTCAGAAAGGCTGCAAGCCAGGTCTCCTAGATGTGGGAACACAACATCTGCCTTAAGCAGGATGGGTTCAGATCGATGTTAACGAAGGGAGGCTCAGTGACAGACTGACAACGGCTGGCCAGGGCATATAACCGCCTGCCAGGGAACACTCAATCCACTTGACTGACTAAACTCTAATGGGGTTTAATCAAAAATTACTGCAGGGGTAAACACTCAGGCATCATTAAGTGACAGTGAGGGTTTGGGTGGGGGGCAAGCTTCTTCAGGAGAGCCGCCAGCTCGGTCGTTACTGACATAGCACCTGGGTCGGGAAGGTGGGTGGCTTGGTGCTGGATCACACATCTTTCACTCAAAAATCAATTCTATGCAAAATTAGTGCGCCCAGTACCAGTCAAAGCCCATGTTGCACCCTAGGCAAGCATCATTGCCAGTGCCCCTCATCCGAGACAAGGTGAAACTGGCTTGCCAAGTCAGTGCCCTAGGTAGCCATCTATGTTACCTAATACAAGCAGGGTCTACAATTCAGAAACCATCATTCTAACCTTCAGTAACAGTCAGCAATATAGGCAGTTATTAAACCACCCAGTGCTACATTTAGGCAAGATTCTCACAAGAAGAACATGGACAACCTGGTTCACCATATTCTCAAGATACCTTTGCAGAATTTCCCATATCGGGTCTATTCAAACTGAATTCTCATGGATGCAGTCAACCAAACCGACCTGGGTCTCAACAATGGATATCAAATTTGCTGGCATCTGCTGCTCAAATCTAAATAAACAAGAACCAAATACATGTCATAATCATTCATCTTTGACCCACATAACCCACATCTCAGCCCAAGGTTATCAACACCAGTGTTTGGCAGGCGAAGGACATTCAGCTCCAATGGAGGGACGCTTTACAGGAGCCTGATGACTTTGAGAAATGCTTGCAGGGCACATGATCAGTTGTGTAAACACATCCATGACTCAGCAAACTTGGTGACAACAGGGAGCGCAGCAATCAGCCAGAATGTTCAATATCTGTAGCACTTGTGATCCTTAGCAGACACACATACAATATACAACAAACACCCCCCCCACCACTCACCCCAAAGGAAATCAAGGCGCCCCAGAGTCTCAGTCCTGCCCAGTTGACGTTGTGGGCTGATTGCAGCCTCTGACTCAATCGGCCATCCACGCTTCACAGGCCGCTGGCTGCTAACACTTTAGGACTTTTCTTGGGGGGGGGGGGGGGGGGTAGGACTATTGCAGCTAAAAAGATACACAGGATCTGCAGTGATGAACAAGGTTGGAAATGAGAATGTTTGACCATGTAGGCACTAAGTAATAAATGTAGTGTGCATTTTCATACACGTTTCTCACACCTTGGGTAGGGGAGGGCAACTGGTTCTGCCTCACCCTTTGCTCAGAGTCCCCACCTTAACACAAGGTCGATCATGCTCTGAGGAAGGTGGGAGGAAGGTGAAAGCCCGTGCTCCAGATACAAGTTCATTCTGCTTCAGTCCCAAGCTGAAGAGGCGGGAGTACTAATGATGAGTTGCTGAGTAAGGGCCGAGCGTCTACACAGGAAGCCCTTGCATGTTTTTCTAACACACCCTCAGCTCTGATGGATGGGGTGTGTAACTCTAAGAGCAGGACAAGGAGCAGCGAAGGAGGTCAGACAGCAAAAAGTGGTAAGTCAAGACCTGTCGACGGTGGAGGAGAAACCAGAATGGTCCAGAAAGTCCGAGTGTCCTTGATATCGGCCACCACTAAAGGCCCCTCGGGACCGTGCTCTGATCAGCAGAATAAAGGTCCGGTTTGTCTCTGACCAACAAAGCGAAGCAGTCCACCGTCTGCTTGGTTCAAATAAGATGCTAATATTAATCTTCAAGGGGAGATTTGTAGTTGACCTGTCTTGCCGTACACTAACACTCAGGAAGAGAGGGGATGCACGACTTGCATTATGAAAGGAAATTGTGCTGTAGAAGAGGTATACCAGATACCACACACACACACACACACACACACACACACACACACACACACACACACACACACACACACACACACCTTCCCAGACAAGCAGTTTAAAATACAGACACAGCTGAGGGGCTGGCTTGTTTTGGAACACATTTACACCTCTCTGCACCACACCCAAATATGCCGTGAACGGGAGACTGACACTGCACGTGTTACTGCTACGGCAGCAGGTGGGTAATCACGCAGAAGAAGCATAAATTTAGACGTGGGAAGCTGCAGTCTTCTGCATCCAACCAGGCATGTACGACGTTCTGTTCTGCCCCCTGCTTTAATGCGAGTAAAACCAACAAGCAAAAGATCAGATGTTCTCCAGGAGCGCCTCTCCACCAAGCTGGAAGCTGTCTTTTGCAAATGCCAGGTCCTACGATTGCTGGTAAATCACAGGAAGGCGGGAGGGCGACCCCTCCTGGTATGGCCCTGTGGCAGCACCAGCAGGACCACACACAGCGAGGGGGGCCTCTTGGTCTTATGTTGGGATTAAGCAAACCATGCAGACCGCCACATCAATTACCGGTATCCCAGCAATGGCCCTGGACACTGATGACCCAATTACCGAGTGATGTGCCAGAGGAATAGCAGGGACGCAGGATGGGGGGCATGAATCTAACATCGGAAAGGGGAGGGGGGAGGAATACAAGACAACATTTAGCAGCTCAAATGTCCAGCCTGGCTCCCAGCCCAGAGCGCCATAGTGGGGGGCAATTTTGGGAAAGGGGGTGCTTTAGATAACTCAATAACTCAGCTTTTTGGCAGTAACGGAACAGGAGAAAACTGTTTTTTTTTTTTTTTTTTTTTTTTTTTTTTTTAAAAGCATGGCTACCTTAAATAAAAAGGGCCAAGGTATCCGAAAACGTCTGGGGAGAATTGGAGCGCCACCAACGCCGACACAAGATGATAAAATTAGCCGAGA
>JAODKC010000085.1:2165235-2185124 GCA_026777985.1 Mormyrops attenuatus
TGCCGCCACACACCCCCCCCCCCACCCCCAACCACCTGCCATCCCCCTGGTGGAAACGTAGTCTCCTGATGCCATGAGAGGGGGGTTTTGACTCCAAATAGTTCTGTTCTGCATTACTAAATACATATATCGTTGCTAACAGTGACAAGCCTGATAAACATTAAGATGCAGACTCGACGGCCTACAAAGACAAATGCAGCACTCTGAATACTGGCCCTAGGAATGAACATACACACACACACAAAGCACCTAGAATATCAACCATGGCACACACACACACACACACACAGCACCAGCAATACCAACCTAGGCGCGCGCGCACGCACACACACACACACACACACACACACACACACACACACAATACTGGCCCTGTGAACACACACCAACACACAAATAAACACCCCGAATACTGGCCTTACAAAGAAACACGCACAGCAATCCCAGCACTGACCCGACAGCCTATAAACACAAAAACCCAGTTTTTGGGGGGACGGTCAACTGGCTGACAGTCATAAAGAATTCAGGAGCCCATCAATCTTGTGTTAGTAAGTGAATCAGAAACAAGCGGCAGTCGAGCAGACGTACACTGAGCTACTGGGCAGACCATCACTCACATAATGGAAAGTCAGTGATCCTAGTGTGGCCCATTTACCCAGCATAAGCATCCTAAAATAAGAACCCTGGCATGAGCGTCGGCCCTGGAAGGCAGACGTGGCATGGGAGAGCGATGCCAGCTGGGGGGGCTCCTTTGGGGGGTGGTTTGGAAAGGAGAGGGTGGCCAGATCTATCTGGATGGTGAAGAGGGGGCGGCTGGTCCAAGAGGAGCCCGGTGATGCCGCTTTCATGGAGAAGAGGGAGAGAGCGAGAGGGAGAGAGCAGCAGAGAGAAAGAGTGATGGTGAAATGGAGTGTGAGAGAGAGAGCAGCAGAGAGAAAGAATGACAGACAGAGAGAGAGCAGCAGAGAGAGTAACAGAGAGAAAGAGTGTCAGAGAGAGCATATGAGAGAGAGCAGCAGAGAGAAAGAGTGACAGAGAGCATATGAGAGAGAGCAGCAGAGAGAGTGAGAGAGAGTGTAACAGAGAGCAGCAGAGAGAGTGACAGAGAGAGCATGAGAGAGAGCAGCAGAGAAAGAGAGCAGCACCAAAGAGAGAGAGTGACACAGAGAGAGGAGCAGACAGGAAATGAGAGAGTGACGGTGAGAAAGAGCATTAGAAAGAGAAACAAAAAGAGACAGCATGAGAGAAAGAACAGCAAGAAGAATGAGAGAGAGGGAAAGAGTGTGAGAGACAGACAGAAAGAGAGAGAGAGAAAGAGAGAGAGAGAGGGAGGGAGGGAGGGAGAGAGGATCTCCAACCGCTCTGCCCACTCCACCGGAAAACCTTTTTACCTCCAAAAGCACTTCAGGTACTGCAGAGAAGAAGACGCTTGTCATGGGGAGGACTTGGGGGGACTCGGGGGGGGCAGGCGGTGTGTTTGTGCGCATTTCCCATGTGTGTCACAGGCACTGGTTTAACGGATAACACTGCGTCATGGGGACCACAGTTTGCCAGCAGTAAATTGTACCATCGGGAGGGCGGACCTGGAGGACGAGGACTTTGCTGACTGCCAATCAGGCCACATCGGTACCCATAGCCCTCACTGACACCCCCCTCTCCACCCACCTCCCCACTGCCACAAAATCCCAGCCCTCCCACACATCACCAACAGGGATGACAGCCAGCAGACAAGGTTGGGGAGAAAACTGCCACTTTAATTACCAGGCATGGGAGACTGGGCTCCATGGGCAGGATCGCAGCTGCTGCGGCACTGCCGCACTGCCAAAGCCGTGTGTCTGGCCCCATCTAGTGGCCACTGACTGACACCAACAAAGTGGTTCCAGCAAACAGACCCTCTTCCGACAGAGAAAGGTGATCTGAGGATCACTCCTGCTGAACTAGTCTCCAGAAAACAGGAAAAGCTGAACACTGCCTTTATAAAACCGGGCACAATGCTGCGAGCGCCCCAGATCTTAATGGATGAGTCAGGCTTCCAGGGAATTCTACTGGGCAACAGTACTTAACCAGGGACCCAACATCACAGTAAGCAGCAGGAACCTGCCCTGCCCTCACCTGGGGAGGACGAGGGGGCAGACTCAAATCCAAACCCCAGAGCCCAGCTGAGTGCCTCCTTGCCACCCTCTGCAACACATCCTCTTGGAGCAGGTTTTGGTGAAGCGCACGAGTGCCATCACGATTTGTAGGTTCTTCCCTGGCTTGGCTCGGTGGTAAATAAGGAGGGGCAGGAGCCATCGGCTGGGGAGTGGCCCCGGTTTCCATAGCAACAAGCCATTCGCGTTCATCCCTAAGAAATGACCTTGAACCGAAATCGATTCAGCCCTGAGGAGATAAATAATTCAGCCGATCTCACGCAGTTTATATACAAATCCAGAACGGCAGGACTTTAGGGCCGCGAAGAGCAGGATTACGGTGCGAAGAACAAGTCGACCCAAATGGGTTCCAGCAGCGCCCCCCCACTCTCTCGTCATTCACTGGTTAGGTGTCTGTTTCCCGGATGGCTTTCTGCTATTCCTGGTCCCGCCGTGGCGCGGACCACTGCCAGATCTCTTAAGGACATGCCGTGTTCTGATCCAGCCCAGCATGAGAAGGCGCCAGTACCAGCTTCTTCAGTGAAAATGAAAGGCAGGGGCCTGGTGAAGGTGTGAGAGCCCCCCCCCACTCCCAGTGGGCTGTGATGAGTAGGATTGGGGGAGGGGGACACACAGGATTTAAGTCTGTGCCCCCTCTTTACTTAGCCATGGCAACTATGCATGCCCCGGCACCCAGGCTTCTGGCATTCCAAGGATAACCTACTGACACCCCCATACTACAGCTGTCCCCCCCCCACTTTCCACCTGGCCGCCCCTCCCCACCTCAAATCCCCACGGGGCCACAATCCTGGCATACTGCGGCAGGGAGGGAACTACACACCTTGACAGCCGGTATGTACAGAATGAGACCCAGAAGTGGAAGGGGTGTTAAATCCCTAATGACCAAAAGGGGAGGAACCGACTAACAGAGCGAATCAGAATAGCAGTTTCGTGCTTGACCAATAGCTTGTGAAAAGGCGCCAGGCTGGGCGGGTCCCAAAAAGCACTTACAGTGCTGGAAGAACAGTGAGACCCTTTTCCAGACCCTTCCAAAACATGCAGGACAAACATAATTAGCTATAATAATTTTTTCCCCTACCCAGTGTCTTCAGTGAGGCTGCCATGACCAGTCTGTCCCATTAACCGACTTCAGTACCTTCTAAATGGTAGGCGGACGCACACGCGAGAACGGACCACTGTGTGTTAAACGGACATAATGCGTATGGTGTCTCGACCACCTTTAAGCAATTATATGACACAGCAGGGCAGCTGATGGCCCGGGCCAGGTGAATTACGACAGCAGGTCATTTAGGCTGGGGGGGATTCATTTAATTAATTCCACAACATGACATTTTTAAGGGTTATCTGAGGCACTGACGAAGAGGCAGTCAGCATCTCCACCCTCCCGCTACAGCCCCATGAAAAAGAAAGCACTGCTTTATCAGGGACGTTTAACGATGTCATAATACAACTGGCTCTCGGCGAGGCCTGCGGTACTCACAGCCGTGTCGGAGGTGGCGAGGAGAGCAGCCGGGCGATTAGGGGGATGGCGGCAGGGACTGATTGGTGGTCGGACTCTCCACCAGTAGACACACACCCCCCCCGTTAACCCATCCAGCCAGGCAATGACCCACCAAACTATGACAGCAAGACCCAACTAATCGGTGCCGCGCTTCACACCAGCCGCACATCCTTATGTTAATGACACACACACACACAGCACCCCCATGCTCATTACTTTGTGTGACTGCGGCACACCTCCTATGCCTAATTAACAGCTAACGAAGTAACGATAAAGCTGGTCGCAGCAGCAAGGGGGGGGTCTGTATCTGCCACCAGCTGACCTCCAATGCAGGAATATTCACCCCCCAGAGAATCCCGCAGGAGGGTGGGCCCTGGCACTGTCGCTCCTGCATTGTGTGTGTCATCGGACCATCGAGCAACATTGCTCGGACGGCAGGGTAGAGGGCACAGTGCAGGATGACATGATGCCCCCCCCCCCAAATCCGATCACGTGCGATCAAAAGGGATGAGCACGTCTCCTAGTGTCTGGCAGATTTCTAAATGTGAGGGCCCTGATTGGCTGTCCAAACAGTCAAGGCCAATCAGCTGTCTGATTCCATCCACTGTCCCCCCCGCAGGGCATTCTTTTGGGGAGGGGCTGGTGGTACCCATTGATGACTGAAGAACAATGCAAACGCAGAGCAGGAAAAACACACATTGCCCTGATATTTATAACCCCCCCCCCACCACCACCAAGGTCAGAAATGTTGCAGACCAGTAAACAAGCGACCTGAGACAGCGGCAACATAGGGCAGCGCGGTTACCGTCCGGGAGCCTAAGAGGGACCCAGTCATTCTTATTTTTAACACTGCAATATTATTATTAATACAATATGGCTGAAGAGGGCTACCCACAATGGGCTATCAATAGATAAAACAAGAATAAGCCCGAAAAGAAAACTTCCCCTAAAAAACCAAGTATCAGTCTGACAAACTAATTGGGGGGGGGGGGCTCTTTCTGTATGTGATTTGGGGGGGCTGTCTAAATTAGGACACTGCAAACTGCTGGCACCCCCAGCACACAGCAGTGCCATTTGTTCCACGGCCACAACCAACTGCCCCCAACATTCCTCACCAGCCTCTGAAAGGCCTCCACTTCTCTAACGTCCACTGTGACTTCCAACCTATTGCCATTAACATTACATGTACATGGATGGAGTGCCAAACGAACAAGTCACAGAAACATCATATAAAAAGGCCTGATGTAAAGAAACCACAATTACAAACACAGCTACAAACATATTAGCTTGAATGCAAATTAGCACTGGGCTATAAAAAAAAGGTCTTAAAGTCAGCATATAGATCTTATCACAGTTCTTTTTCATGTTTGTTTTTAAGGCTATTTTGCAAGGTGCGCTACAATAACCATGGTGATTTTGGAAAATACAAACAAGTTCCATATGACCAATGTTGAAAACATTTTAGGGACCAACTCCTCCACGTCATCATGCCGCTACGTGGCCAAATAGGGAATGTGTTGTATATTGGGACAAGGGCACCAAAGGGAAAGAGGAAGAAATCCAAAGCACTACCAAAAAGGATTTAGCTGACAAAAGTTTAGCTGCGCGTATGAGTCACAGAACTCTGAGAGAATGTGCACTGTAGCACGATACTCACGATCTCTCCATAAAGGCACATCGTGGAAACATTTTAATCACTCATGATCTAATATCATCAAATCACACACCCCTACTTGAGACAGCTATTGTTGCTTTTCCACTGATATGCAGGACCCGCACTGTAGCCGTGCTGCACTGCAAAGAAACTAGTAGCACAATTCCAGCTCGCTTTGGTTTCCCACTACAGTCGGCTCACTTAAGGCGTTGTCGAGTTTGGAGAGTGACAGTGATGTAAAACCGAAGACACGTTTATTTACTATTCACACAGTAAATTACTAATTTTCACTAGAAAGTCTGAGAGAATCGCCATCTTACGGTAGCATCAAACATTAGCGGAACTAGCTCGCGCTTGCGTAAATTTGCATTACGAATCCATTCTATTCAACCGTCCTCTAGTAACTTTTCAAGTAGGATGCTGGAGATTTTCAAGTTCCAAATTATCAGGAATGCACCAATACGTCACAATGTGTCATGCAATTAATAATGAATAATACATAGAATATGCCCTTTTCCCTTCACGTACCCTGTACACATCAATGCAGACCACCGGTATTCCCGTGTATTTCAACCAATCAGACAGTGGTGCCACAACCAGTTCAGTGTGGTCACGCTTTCGGCCCTGCTAGTAAGCAAGAGGGCTCGGTGCCATAACAGAGGCCAACTATCCGGTGTCTGAACTGCAGGTGCAACACTCACAAAACTAGCACATTATTTAATGCGTCAGGAAGAGCAAAAACAAGGGCCAATCATGGACAAACCGCATCAGCAAAGATGAACTTTGGTCACTGACAGGGACAGGCACTTAACACCACAAAAACATTGGCTAAAAATGGCCACAGAACTGAGCCAGGCTCAACAAAAACTGATAAGTGAGATTTGCAACAATGGAATTTATCACCATGACAACACCTTAATTCCACGGTCATGGAGGAAGTGGAGGGAGGGGTGAAAGGTCAATACTGCCCTGCACACAAGCCAGCAGGAGGCACAAATGGCAGCTGCTGCTCTCTGATCTGGCAAGAGGCCTTTTTTTAAGCCAAACCAAGGAGAGCGATTTTGCCATTCCATGGCAAGCGCTGACCTCTGACCCCAAGACAGGCAGCGGCACCCGGCACTTTCTCGACGTCTGCGCTGCGAGCGTACAGGGTCAGCCGGGTCACGAGGACCCATCAGGTGATCATGCACATCCAAACTGCCTCTTAATGGTTCCATATGGCACTGGAAAGCAAAACATTGGGTTCTGAGTTTATGAAGACAGCTAGGACAATCTTAGCATTACAAGGCCAAGCTCCACTCTCTGAAGCCCCCTAGTGGTTGCCGTGTGGCTTACTCACACACCAAGAACAGGCAATCGCGCTCCTCAGAGACCCCCTAGTGGGCGCTCTTTAACCCTCTGGGGACGACGGCGTCGGCGACGATGCCGCGTCTCTCTTTCTCGTCTATTTCCGTTTATATCTCGCTGAAATCTTCATGTAGGATCATTAAAAAAAACGCTGGCTAAATCCATAATCTGTCTTCTTTTCAAAACGTCCATTGTCGGAAGTATTAAAGCTTTTCAAATTAGGTTAAATCTGTAAAAAAGTAAACCATATCACCTTTCTTTGTTTTACCTGCACTGGGGGTGTGTAGTACCGCCCAGACGTGACGATGCGTTGGACAGTCTGTAGACCTCTGTCTACGGTCACATCAGACACCACCACATCACTGGCCAACAAAGCTCAAACCCGCCTCTACTTCCTACACAAACTGCCCCCCATCATGGGCTCATTCTACCGGGGCACAACCGAGAGCATCCTCACCAGCTGCATCTATGTGTGGTATGGAGGCAGCACTGCATAATGGATGCAGCCAGCAAGATCATCGGTGCCCCTTTGCTCCCCAGGACATATTCCACACCCGCCTCAACCGTAGAGCCGTCAGAATTGCCGACAACTCTTCTCACCCCTTACACTCCATCTTCAGCCTCCTCCACTCAGGGTAAAGGTACTGGAGCCTCCGGCCTCCACAAGACTGTCCAACAGCTTCATCCACCAAGCTGTCAGGATGCTGATCTCTATCCACTACCACCCCCCCTTGCCCCCAGTCCCAGGACAATAACAAGAGAGTCACTACCTACATGTACCAAGTAACTACCTGCCAACTGTCTTTTTGCACTCAAAAGCTGCTCTAGAATGCACCTCCTCACTTTACATCACTGTTACTGTTTTTTTATGCTGTTTTTGCACTACTTACTGTATATTGTACAAAGATTTACTTATTTTAGCTTTATTGCATTTATCTTATATGTTCATACTTTATACTGTACTACAAAGACGAGAGAGAAACAGCATTTCGATTCCCTTGTGTGTTACGAACATATAGTGAATTGACAATTAAAGCCTATTCGATTTGATTTGATCCTGATGAACGAGATCACTAATCCCGTTTTTCCATACCAGGTGATGTCCAAGCCAAGCCCAGCACCGTCCTTGTATTCTTAAAAAGACACAGACATGATCAGAATGCCACTAACTAACTAACTAACTAACACAGGTAAACCAGATCAAAGATAGGCTTTGCCCTCAAAGTAAAGATAAGTCCTCGAATCATGTCAGAAGTGAAAATGAACTCTGAGGCTGCTAACCTGCTTCCCTAATCCGTCCGCCGCCTGACGGATGCCTCGCCTCCACGCTAAGCAGCGTACCTCAGCATCCACGTAACGTCATGTCACCGTGTTTGGAACAGAAGCATCAAACATACACCAGGGATACAAAAGTAACAGGACCGGTGTGAAATATGCCACGAGGACGAGGATCTTGATGCCCTACGAGTGACTAAATGCAGTGCAGAGGTAAAGGTTGATAAAGCAACTACTCACCTCCTTCTGAAAGCGAGTGGTCTGGCCAAGTCGATGTTTGGGAGATACATCCATGTTGTCATTAGGGCCCGAGACGCTGTTCCTGAGTGAGGGGGAGTGGGCGCCTTCCTCAGCCGCCTCCTCCTCCTCCTCTTCCTCCTCCTCCTCCTCCTCCCGGCTGCTCTCCTCCGAGCGCTCAAACTCGTCACTGTCCTGATCCATCTCCTCCTCGTCCTCATCCCGGCCGCCCTGGCTGTCCTCGCAGTCCTCGTCGTCGCGCCGACCGCTGCTGTTGTTGTTCTCCTCCTCGTCCTCTTCCTCATCCTCCTCCTCGTCCTCTTGCCGCTGCTGCCTCCGTTCCGAGCCCCAAGGCCAGGGGGGACCACCCTTGCCGCCCCCGTTGACCTCATTCTGGGCGTCCTCGGAGCCCGGCTCCCCAGGGGCCCACAGCCCCGACTCCCCAACCACGCCCCTAGTGGGGGGCTGCCGCCGCAGCTCCTCCCCTTCCTCCTCCTCCTCCTCCTCCTCCTCCTCCTCCTCCTCCAGCACCCGGTGCTCCATGTGCTCCTCCTCTTCGCCGTCCTCGCCCGCCTCGTGGGGCACCCGGGCCGAGGAGGCGTTACCTCTCGCCGAGCCCCCGGGCTGCCGCCTCCTGCTGCCCCCCGACAGCAGATCCTGGTTCATGTCCAAAAGCCAGCTTGCTACCTCCTGCACCTTGGCTAGGCTGTCTGAAGAGGGGAATGTCTTGGCGCTCTGGGGAGACACACGAACAGACAAGGGGGGGCGCTCATGAGCATTCACCAGGAACTCGCATCCACCAAAAAGGCACAGGTAATAAAACATCAGTCTGCCATCCATCTCTCCAAAACAGGCCTATAAAAACTGGCATTAGCATCTATGAGAGCCGGGCTGATTTACTGAAAGGCACCCATTACACAGAAGCCTCTGCAAACCTCACGGGCTGGAACATCAGTCTATGCCTTGGCCTCCTGACAGAGTGTTTAAAAACCTTCTGTTACCTTCATCACTTACAGCCATTTATTCAGCAGACACCTGGGGTCAGAGCACAAGGTCAATCAGCATCCAATACCCTTGGAGGAGTTACTTTTAGGGGGCTTTCTTCAAGGACCTAGCAGCGATATACTCACACTGCTGGCCATGGGATTCGAACCCACAACCTCCCAGACATCAGCTACATACTTTCTCGACATGCTAATTAGAATATTTCATGATGAATGTATTTCACCTGAAAACAGGTACACTGCTTAGAAGGTCCATTGATATATCCTCTGATATTCAGACTGGTGTCAGCAGTCCCTCGTCTATTACATGCTGCAGTGAGTGACGCTGTTGCCAGTGGGAGAAAAACTGTGGGGCATTTTAAGCATTTGCCAGTGGAATATCTTCCTAGCGAGGATATGCAAATTGCAAATGCCATTCCATTTGTACTTACTAGTTTATAAAAAAAGAGCTCTGGTATCGAATAAGTACTGATATCAGCTGATCGGCTCATATCGGCCAATCCCCCCGTTCAGGTGTTGGGATCATATCGGCACTGAAGAAGTGGAATTGACGCACCTCTAAAACAAAGTGCCAGTTTTATATATTATATATCAGCTTTGCTGTGCTTTTTCCAAAGGGAATTTCCAAGTTTATCCACAGTAATTCCTACAGCTCCTTTTTATAGTTAGGAGTATATCACCTGTAGCACCAACATTCACAAAAAAATAAATAAAAAAATCAGTGCATGTAATTTGAGCTAAAAAGCAGCAGAGGGCAGACTAACATCAAGAATATAATGTCACTAAGCACCGCCACAGGATGTGGTTTAAATGTCTTCAACATTAATGCATAAAAAGTCTCTTTTCCACTACGACATAACTGTGGTAAAGATGTGGGCAGTTAGAGAACATCAGAAATATCAGAATCTTATTCTTAGCATTTCAGATAAAACCTACAACGCCATTCTTAGCCTACACATATAAACTGGCTAACACTGCGCTACTGGTGGCAGTAAATTCTGTCTTTCCACGCCACTGTTAGTCAGCATTGCAAGCTGGGTACCAAGACAGACTGATGTTGGACAGATCTCAAAGCATACTGCCCCCTAGGGGTGGGGACCACGTCATAAGCACCGCCCAGACAGGTGAGATTTTTAGGGAAGAAATAATGATTAATGGTAATGACCTAGTGATGAGTCGCTGGCCATTATCAGCTGCCAACATGGACAGGGCAAGAAGAAAAGGAGGAAGATCTGGGAAAACCCCAAAGAGATGTGGCTTCATTTCCCATCTTCAGTCACACACCTGCCTCAGGTATTACTAATCAAACTCAACCTCTGTGCATTCACAGCGGGCCAGAAGGATCCCCCCGCAGGACACCCTGCCATCTGCGATTGGATAATCAAGGAGTTATGCAGCTAATTAATCACCACAAGCGTGAAGCGACACTGTGGCGGGGAGGTGTGCATTCTGACTTAGCCACTATAAACCGACGATCTAACAACAGTGTCTTGAGAAAATTACGTGTTGATATTGATGGCGACGCACCGCCTCAGTGCGGAGGATTGTGGCCTTAGGGGTTTGGGTTCAAATCCCACCCCTGCTGTTTGTGTGTGGAATCTGGCCTATCCTGGGCCTGTAAGGACATGATGGTGACTCTTAATTTGTACAAGTATGGGTACGATGGAATGCTCTTCTTCACATATCCCATTTTATTCCCTGTTAAAAAAAATGCACACACAGCTGAGAGCGAAGTCTGGGGTCCGAGCACCATGTTAAACCATCTATCCGGCACCCCATTTTCCCACACATGGGATTCGAACCAACGACCTTCTGATCACAGGCAGAGAGGTGTGACCTGCTGAGCTGCACACCCCCCCATAACACTCTCCACATTGCTTAAAGGAGCACAGAGGCAGCAGTTCCCCCAGCGTTGCCCCCCGGTGGCTGAGGGCCACAGTGCACAGCACAGTGCTTCATCATACTAATAAGTTCGCTAATTGGGCTAATTTAGCACTCTGTGGCTGAGAGCTAAATGAAAGTGAGCCGTCCGAACAGACGCCCCCGCACCAGCATCCCAGGGAGGGGAGGGGGGGGGCCTACCAAGTCAGAACCTGTCCCCCCCTCCTGCCCGCCTGCTCAATCCTGCAGTTCCAGAGCCTGAGGACACATCAGTGAATGGACGTCTGGTGATTCACACTAAACACCAGAAGCCGTTTCCTCCAGGGCTCATCAATAGCGACATCCAGTGAAAGAAGCCCCCCCCCCGGCGGTTACGGGGTGCACATTCACCGCCGGTCAGCTGACGCGCCTGCTGGAAAGGATTCAAGCAAGCAAGGTTATTAATCTGTGCGAAAAGCCTACACCGTCTGCGAGCCACTCGCAACAGGGGAAAAAGAAAAAGAAAGAATGCGAAAGAAAAGAAAAGCACACCCACCAGCCTCCTGGATACGCAACCTGCCCTTCAGCGACAAGACGCTCGGAGGAGAAGGTAAACGGATCCATCAGGGAACGGCAATCGATGCACAGAGACTGGGGGGAACAAGCGGTGCGACGCGATTGGTCGAATTTCGCATGAAGGCCCGAGAGCATGCACCATGATTGGATGAATTATTCAATAAGGTATGGGGAGGGGAGGGTTAGACCACCCGCCAGCTTCTGCGGTCCATAGCAACGGCTTACTAACTTGCCGACAACAACCGAAGCGTGTGGGCAAATCAGGGCCCGTGAAGAAGCCAGGAGAGGGGGGACCTTGTCCAGCCTTCAGAACCTCAGAGCCGCCAAGCTGGGCCACAGGAAGCCAGACTCAAGGTCAAACGGATGTCAATGCAAAATTCACTCTGCCGCTGGAACTCAGCTGCTCGACTAAGGTGTACTGGCGATGCACCGGCTCTGCGTTTCAGGTACAAAATACCATGATTTCAATTACAGCCCCCGCCCCCCCCACCACCAGCCTGCCATTGTGGTTTTATTGATTAGCTAGGCCCAGACAAGGAGGCTTCAGACAATTCTGGCAGTGAGTCATGGATCTGTTGTTCATTGTCGCTAACAGAAATCCACAGCCACGGTGCACTTGATGGATCGTGCGGAACAGACGATGACTTTTTTATGGGTGTTTAGTTTTTGGCCCGAGTTCGGTGCATCGGTGGCATTCTACTGTTAGCATGCTTCCGTATGGTGCTAAAATGGGCACGTGGGTCATATCACTGGGTGAAAACTGGTGGCAGTGCGGTGTTGGGGAGGGAGGCGCTCACTGGTTTTTAGAGCACTGCGTTTGCTTTAATGTGATCAAAACATCCACTGCGTTTTTTACTCCCCATTAGAAAGCTAATTGAGGTCCTGCTGTTTCCCGCCGATTCCCACTAGTACCCTAACCTGCCGCTGGAGGCAATCCGACCCCTGTCCACCAGGGGCAGCGAAGCAGGCAATCAGCAGAGCATCATAGGCATGGTGGAGAGCTCCTCCACGGCCAAACCACAAGCTGCAAGGTGACCGTGGAGCTGAGCTATGAAGGATGTAGGAATCTCACCCCCCCCCCCCCGAGGCAGGAAGGGGTGCAGACGGGCCACTGGGTGAGGGAAACATCAGAGCTTAGAGTTTCCTAGCGCCAGAACTCTTTAATTATGCATGACTATCAAATGCCTGCTTTCAGAGCCGGATAGTCCAGCAGCAAACCACCCCCCCCCTGCGAAAACCCTCACCTGAGCCAGAGCCCCTCTGTGAAGACACAGGTGGGTGGGACAGCTGACAGCATCGCATCTAAATCTTAAATGGGCCGTGAGCACCCCACACAGAGGCATGGGAGGGGGGATCAAATGCTCTCCCCCCTCTCTCCATGCCATTTCCATCGTTTGCCACATCGAAGAGCCAGAAAGCCAACTCCCCCCCAAACTCCTGGACAGGATAATAAAATGCTTAAATTTATGCACCTATTCTTAGCCCAGAGGAATAAATTAGCCAAAGTTAATGCTGCCACACGCACTGGCAGTTAGTCCTGCTGTCCGACACACACATAAACGTCATAGTCAGTCAGCTCTCAGTGCCAAGACGGGCCAGGCTGAGCCCACAACAGGCGACCCCATCCCTGGTGGCAGGAGAATCCATGTTGGAAGGAGGCCAGCGTGTTCGGGACCTGGGGTGTTTAGGCTGGGACATGAGGTTTGGCAAAAGAAAAAGAGGCCTTCCATTCAAACACACATGATACACTGATACACCCTGACCCCATGTTGTGAACTGAACCAAATACATTAACCGGCCTCAACTCCTTGGAGAACATCACATTAAACGGAAATGAATTCACACAATGCCCGGGTGACAAAAGCGAGCCAGTAAAAATTAATCCTGCCAAAACGCACGCGGATATTTTCAAAGCCGGCTCGGGAACTTCAATGGAGATGGGAAAGTTCACTTTCTTCCTGTATACAGGACCCCACCCCCCACAATCAGGCATGAGACGGGCCGCTTCACCGTCGATGAGAAGGAAAAAGAAAAAGAAAAAGAAAAAAAAAAAAAAAAAAACAGGACGCAAGTGTGACAGGTGTGAACGAGGGGCTTCCTGTGCAAACTGCAAAACATGACAAAACACCCATACCGGGCTTCCTAAAACCCAGCAGCTGAGGTGTGGCCCCCCCGGAGAAGGAAATAAATGCTAACAAGACTCCCCACTATAAAACAAGATCTCACCACCCCTGCATGATAACACAGAAGGTAAGGATTTAATTAGCTGGGTTAAACTGCTCTCTGATTGGCCTAAGGAGACAGCCATCGTGCTAAGCGAATGGAGACGCGAGAAAGATCAGGAAGGCAGATGACTGGATCAGGAGGAAGGGGGGTGGTGCTCCGTCAGCAACGAGCCAAGTGCAACTCCGTCTTTATGCAGACGAAGGAAACAACCTCAAAATGACTGCCCATCTCGCAGGACGCTCTTATAAGCCTCAGTGATGACTGCTCTTGTGACGGAGCGGGTGAAGTCGCTAAAATAATAAATGATTAAAAACAGGTAGCCATGATTACTTCTAATGCCACCGTCGGCAAATCTGCAGGACTAATGCAAAGGCATGAAGGTACAGAGTCATCTCGGGCTGGCCTACAGATGCGGGTCAGCTCCTCTTAAATTCCCCTTGAACTCCCACAAATCGAGTTTCCAGATAATCAGGGGAGTTGGTAGGCATGCGCAGACGACACACAGCACTTCTTGGGGATGCAAAGCAAGGGGCAGGGAGACGTATAGCCTTACGCTGCACAAAGTCATTGCATCTGCAAGGAAAGACGAGACGGCCTGCAGATGGGGACCCCAGGGAGGGGGGGTCCTGCACACGCTCCTGCACCGTGTCCTGCACACGCTCACCAGGAGCTGGCTGCACCGTGTCCTGCACACGCAGGCCAGGAGCTGGCAGCACTTCCAGACTTACACGCCACCTGTTCTGTTCACACGAGAAAGTTTTTTTCCCCCTCCTCTATTTGCTGTAGTACGATTTTTTGTTTCCTTGGAGGGATGTGCAGACACCCAACGTGTAGCCGGTACAGGGCGGGCCGTAGGTCTGGTTCATGAACCTCGAAAGCAGTGTGATCGGGATCACATAGCGTTGGCCGAACAGAGAGAGAGAGACAGAGAGAGCGCAAGCGAAAGGGAGAGAGAGAGAGAGTGAGAGAGCTCTTTCACCGTCTGGCCTGCAGCTCTGGGCTCAATGTGTCCGGCAGAGAGGAGCAGAAGAACAGCCCAGTGCCCCCTCCAGACACACACACACACACACACACACACACACACACACACACACGTATGGTTCCCTCAATATCAAAATAACAGGTTTTTAATCATAATGTAGGGACCAAATGTAATACACACCCACACACACACACAGGGGTCAGGTGACCCGCAGCCCCTCCTAAGGAGGCGCGCGGACGGCACTTTCAGACAATCAGGCCCTGGTACTGCAGACCCAGAATCCTATAAATACGCCGTGAGACACTTCCGGGAGCTCCAGAATCTCCATTTCACCGAAGGCCTTATCGATCCGGTCCTCTCGCGGCGGCCGCGTTTCCTGCCGCTTCATAGCCTGGGGTGGGGGCGGGGGGGGCAAAAACCCGAAGATATCGACAGTTCGGGGCCAAGCTGAGCCGCCCACTTTCCTCACCACTTTCACTATTTCCCCTCTCTGTGTTAAAGAGTAGCACCGTCATCCTGTTCTGTCTGCAGAACCCAAGCAGGGGGCATTTAACAGGAACGTTATCAAGAGACGGGGACCATCACAACGTACGATCACCCTCCCGTGTGATGAAAAAGCAGCGCAACGGGATCAAACGCACCCCGGAGAGTGCTGCACAATACAGGAAACAGAGGTTAGCGGGCAACTGGAATAAATCAGTGAGCGTCCAGACTGCTGAGGACACCCGGCTGTGAAATAAGCCTTCCCCAGGCACAAAGCTACAGCTCACCCAAAACGTGGAGCTTCTTCGCCCACTCAGGATGCCTGATGACAGACCACTCCTCACCCACACACCTCCAGCACGATATTCCCCACCCCCAATCGGTAAAAAGCCCCCCCAGTTGTCCCAGCATTACCTTGGGCGCCCGGGGGCAACCGGCTGCCACGTGCGGCGGCCCGTCGGAGGTGCGGCCTCCGGACAGCAGGTGGCAGCAGCAGGCGGAGAGACCCAGCCTCTTCACCAGGGAGAAGATGCCGCAACCACACATGAATGCGCTCATCGGCGAGGCCGCTCCGCTTGCTCCCAGCGGCCCGTCGGTAAACCCCCACCCCGCCCCGCACCCCTCAGGGCCGGGGAGGACCTCACATTCCCCCCCACCCAGACCAGCTTTGGAGAACTGGGAGCCCCCCAGCCAGAACAGTGATCCTCTCTGGGCTCCACTTCTCAGAGACGGCGCGGAATTCGTGCTGATGCTCCCCCACGCTGCATGCCACTGCTCCCTCTTCCGCCGCTCCAGCCATTTACCCCCCAGCGAGCGCCTCCTCACTCTGACGGCCCTTGGACCCCACCCCCAGACACACCCCCTACGGTCTGAAGCCCCTCCCCCTGTCCTGAGCGCAGACTGACAGGCAGGCAAACGCTGAGCAGAAGCGACTCTCTCCCTTCTTCTCTGCTTCTCCGCACAGATCTCTGCAGGCGGCTGACCCTTCGGTTCGCCTCCTACCGTGACACTCGGGCTCCCAAGGTCCCTGGGGGGGGGAAGAAGCCCAGTATGGGATGATCGGTGAGACTGACTGCCAAGAGAACTAGCAGTTCAGTTAAACTGCAGAGTGGATCTCATCATTGCAGCTATTATGCACAATCTCTGCGAGCCTTGAAACCGCCGTGGGTCCGCTCTCCCGGCCACCAGTGAAAATGGAATCAGAATACCAGGAAATCAGCACCTATGCCCCCCCCTGCAGCCAACGCACACGGTGAGCTGAATACAACAGCGGAAAAACTGGGAGCCTGGGCAAGAGACAGCAGTGTGGCACAGTAGGGGCAGAGACAGGAGAGCCAAGATTCCCTGCTGATGGAACGCACATCCCCGGAGGATGATGTCAGAGAAAGCGGGGGTCACCTGATCAAAGGAACATAGCTTGGTTACCCTCCCGGCTTTCTGACCCCGGCTGCCGTAATTACACAGCAGGTGAAGGCACCATCAATATAACTTAGTTTACAATATTTTTCATTTTTGAAGTCCAGTTTAGTTTGTTTTGAATGTGGTTTAATTAGTCAATGTTTTAAATATATATGTTAGTCTCAGTTTAAGTTTTAGTAATTAGGAAGAGACTGAACAGTTACAAAGTGTCTGATCTTTAGGGATTCCTACATGCAGTGCAGATTATGTACAACTGTCTTCGTTAGTAATAATAATGCCAGTCTGATGCAGGGGAGCAAACTCATCATGAAGGGTTTTCTAAAAAGGTGGGGTTTATGGACCGAGCATGCTCAGAGCAGCCGGGTTCCAAAGCTTGACGTTTGTGTGACAATGAGCACATTGCCCATTAGGTGGCAGCACCGTTACTCAAAGAGCCTAGCGTGAAGGCCCCACCCCCCACACCAGTCCTGTGTAACTGAGAAGAGGCTTCATCACCTGCCTGCGTGGCGGCCCCCAGAGGATCTGACTCGCTGGTGCGGCTTGGAAAACGAGGCGCACGCATCTCACAGGAGGTGGCGCCCCTGATTCCCAGCAGCTGCTGCATGTCCATTACAGACAGTAAAACCTCTTCAGACTAAACAAGCAGACCAGTGAGAGCCATTAAACCAGCACAACACGATCTTTTCCATACAGGAAGGGCATAGATTTCAGCATGGGAGGCCAAACATCAACCAGAGCAGTGCTCTGTGACCGGTGAGCCATCCGTGCCTCACTGGTACCCAACCTGAACCCTACAGGTACCCAGCTGTTGCTGCATAGCATCCCTTTACCTGTACAGAAAACAGTAAGTGTCGACCTGTGGGACAATGCCGGAGGCCAGGGCCCCCCATCCCACCCCAGCAGGACAAACGGCAGCTGCATCTGATAGGAAAAGTCATTATAGCGATTATAGTTCACTAACACTTCACTGCAGCCTGAATGGGCTTGAGGACAGCACACACGTTCACCCCCTTACCCTGCTACTGGCTGACATGGTATCAATCAATGCCTTCATTGGGGGAGTGGCAAAGGAAGGCTCCAATCCTCCCTATTACACTGACACTCTTCCCACAGTCCTGAATGTCAAACAGATCACCCAGAACAGCACATTGCTCTATGGAAGCTGGAGATTAATGGCAGCCCTGCACATGGTCACACTCAATATGCCACTAAGGAGCCATGCATGGGAAAGGCACCACAAGGCTGCATGACACAAAAACCTTCCCCTCCACACAGGTGGGCGGCATCATGCACCGTGTTCACAAGACCGGTCAGGGTATGGTGACAGTTTTGAGAGATACGTACAGATACTGGCCCCCTTATGCTTACCAAGGCCATGTGAGGGCCCCCATCATACTCCAACCATACTCCACGGCATACTCCGACCATACTCCACGGCATACTCCGACCATACTCCACGGCATACTTCTCGTCGTACTCAAAGTGTGTCAGGAGCTGCACTGATCTCCAGGGCCCAGAAACAAGCTGTGTGCATTCAAGATAAAACAGCTTGGCTGGGGACTGGGGAACATCAAGACGGGGAGGGGGATTATGGGGGAGGAGTGCAGCGGAAGCCAGCTACAGACGTCAGACTTGCGTTCTGCGTTTCCACTCGCCCTTTCGGGTGGGCTGTCAGCCACACTGCCATGTGCCACCAGGTGGCGCCACCTGGTGGCAACACGGACTCTGCCTTTCCCTGAGCACATTCCGGCCAAAGCTTAAGGTGACACTCATTCATGGGTAATAAACGGCATGAAACCTCCCTCCAGCTCCTCTGGAATGCTGATCGCCACAAAGTGCTCCCATCAAGCAGAGATCTTCCATAAACCAGGGGGCTTCGACTGAAGGTCCTTCAGGGACGACAGAGTGTGAGCCCACACCTGCCCTGTTCAGACTCCACAGCTCGATGCAAAAGATCAGGGCAGGATTTAAACCTCACGTGCTTCCACTGGCGAAGCAAACGCAACTGCGAGACCCGGCAATCTGTCTGCACTGATCCAAAATTATTACAAGCATGTTCAAGGATTATCCGGCACTAAAAAATAAAAAGGCTGAAATCAGACAGCCAGATGGAGCGCGGTAATCCAAACACTGATGCGTGGTCACACTTTTAGTAAGAACCCAGGAAAATATGCCTAAAAACACCACAAAATCATGTTTAAAAACACACATCTGTACTCCGAATGAACACACGGTGTAATTAATGCCTGCGAACCAAAGGAAGAGAGATCTGGAGTCAGACAGTAGCACAGCAAGAAGGGTTGACGTGACCGCAAAAAGCAGTCAGGCAGATTAGCAGAGTATGGTGTGTTGATGGCACTGATGGTGCTGCTTCTCCTGGCACCCATGAAGACCATGTGAGAAGATGGGACCCGAGAACCAGCTCTACACAGACATACCATAAGAAAACATCCCTAGGGGGTTAAACACAGGGGCTTAAGTGCCAACAACCATGCAAGTAGAGGACAAACCAACAAGCAGCAGCCAGACACACCTGACAGCCTCATTCTGCTGCTCTGACCTCTGTCCTCAGGTGGACATTAGGATCAAAGTTCAGATCTCCTGGCTCTCAGTGATTGGTGGATGGGGATGGGGCATGACTTTGATCGGCTCTACCCTCCTGTGAGGTCAGTGGTAGAGCAGAAGAGCTGACCGATGCCCGGGGAGAGCCTTTGTCCTGCAGACAGCGGCCTCACTGCGGATTTCACACCCCGACGCGGCCACCCTCGCAGGACTATTTTTCCACTGGCTGCTCCGTGTCCCCCACCATGCTAGATTGCAGGAATGCAAGCAGCTGTAGTAGTCCAACAGGCACTTTGAACAAAGCAGTTTAGAGGGAACCACAGGCAGGCAGGCCGGGGGAGGCCAGACATGCAAGCGTGGGCATCTTACCGGAGTCCTGGGCATTTCTTGCTTCTTCCAGCTCCCCATGCCCAGGGAGGGACCAGAGCCACAGCACAGGTGTGCCAAGCAGAAGCCCCCTGCAGGCCAATGTGGGCAGCATCGGACCATGATCACAGTTCTTTTGACAAAGGGCTGGCTGGGGGGGGGGGGGGGGGAGTGGGGGGCCCCAGGGACCCAAAAGGCGGCACAAAAACCAAGAAAAGTGGGATTGGTTACATGAAGCCCAACTGTA
>JAODKC010000085.1:2198750-2211270 GCA_026777985.1 Mormyrops attenuatus
CCCCCCCCCCCCCCCCCCCCCCCCCCCCCCCCCCCCCCCCCCCCCCCCCCCCCCCCCCCCCCCCCCCCCCCCAGGGACAAAGAGCCTGACAGGTCCCATTATCAGCAGTCGCCACAAATTCCTCTCAAAAAGGTTTTGATTCAAACCACACCCCTTACCCTCACTGGTGCTGTGACACGCTCTGGGTCCCCTCTTCACGCCCTCCAGTGCTCTGCGGGCGTGTCTGATGGGCCTCGGGTCGGCATTCCTCCTGGTGAGGAGGGTCGCGGAGAGCTGAGAGCCCTGGCTCGCGTTTCAGTCGAAGGGGGAAGTGGTAATGAATGGTCGACAGGACTGGAGTTCCAGGAAGCATATATATAGCCACAGACGGAGGGAGGGGGGCCAGAGACCATGGGAATGTGTCACCGAATCATCAATGAGTCGGCCGACCTGACTGCTGCCTTCCGGTACTGTCCCAAGGTGAGAAACTCTAGCATTAACTTAACACCCATTATAGCTCTTCACATAACAGCAACTTTCAAACATTTTACTACACGAATTATCAAGGCTCTAATCACAATGAACCATCAGCTATTAGAGATTAGTTGTCATTTTCTTGCCCACACTTATACGCAGCATAACACTAATTTTAAATGGCATTGTGAGTAACTAAAGGCCTTTAAAAACATAAGTAAGTAGGGCTGGGCGATATGACCTCAAATCAACATCACGATTAATTGAACATTTTACCTCGATTACGATTAATGAACGATTACTCTGGGGGGGGTTTTGCCCTCATATTTCATTGCCAAGGTTTGTACTGTTAAAGCTGGGATATGTTGCCTAATGAAAGACTGTATCTTATCTTTATGATTTTTAAAGTAATTGAAAGAAGCACACATGGACGAACCATTTATGGTTATTTATTCAATATTTCGAACAACTGAAATCAAAGCACAAATAAGCGGTTTGCACTGTATTTTAAATATCACTAGTGTTGAAACCGATTGGTGACATTACCTCTGGTAGCTGAAACTTCTTTCACAGTGTTTACATTTGACCTCTTTTTGTTCAGTGTCGTCTTCACTAAAGGCACAATGTATCCAAAAGGAGGACACAGCATTTTTCTTTGGTACAAGCTGCTGGAGTTGCTCAGTCGGCTCGGGGTTTGAGCTCTCCTCGGTGCTGCATCCATGTGGCAGACTGGACGGGGCGGAGTCACGTGACAGCACAAGTGTTAGCATTAGTATTAGTTTTTAAGGGGACAGTACGTGTTAAGCATTAACAGAATTGGAAAAAAATAAATCAGACGCAATGTCGATTAGAGGTTCTGAATGTCAGTTTTGATTAATTTTCGATTAATTGCCCAGCCCTATAAGTAATGTTTTGGTAGTTGGAGGCTTAATGCCTCATTTCCTCAGGGATCTGGGGACCAGGCCCATTTTTACAAGGGTATCTAGACATCTTCTTATAACGCACCATCAAAGGCATGGCAAAGAGAGGAGCAGGAATCGTACCACATGAGCACAGGGGTGGTACCTGCACTGTATACCAAAGACTGAGCGCCGAATAAGACCCCTGATGAAAAAATGGCACATTCCGAGCCTAAGGCTTACAGAGGAGCCATGAGAAGGTCATGTTTTGGCCAGGCAGCACATCACAGCATTTGGCAAGACAGGGGTTTGAGTTTGGTTGTGAGGTTCACTGACTTATCTGCCTATTGTCTAACCCCCTCCATTGAGACTGCTGAGACCACCAGCTACTTCCTTATTTCAAAGGTTGAAGGGGGGGGGGGTCGGCTCTGGCCAGTCTCCAGCCAACCCAGCACCTCTCATGAGCAGCACCAACAGCCAGATGGGCCGGGGGAGGCATTCGTCTTCATTAGGGCAGACACGATGAACACACGGCCCCGGCACACCGCTGCCAAGACCGCGCACAGGAAGCAAATCAGTCGCCCCATACCGCCGGGGTGCCCTAAACATTCTCACACACGGCGGGCTCAACAAACCCAAGCCGCTCGTCACTGTCTGAGACGAGCACGGTGAGCGGATCATGCAGGACCGAACCACTGCATTATAATTACTGTTGCAACCGCTGTGGATCACAGCACATCCGCGGGAGCAGGCAGAATAACAAGGGGGAAATCCCATAATGCCATGTGGTCCGTCGCTGAACACGGCATTAAACCTGCACGTCGAAACGCGTGATCTCAACCCCGAGGGATCTGGCTACATTACATCCATCAACTGCCATTCATCCAGCCTGAAAACGCATTCTTGAAAACACGAGTCCGGAGGAAGAGAAGAAGAGATTATATTTCAGCCGGTGCGGGGAAATCGCTTCGATGGCCGCCGTCCAAGAGCGTCTAATGAATTTGGAGCGTCGATAAAAGTTTGGGAGCAGACAGGGGAGCATTTTAATTGCACGCACACATGCTGGAAGGGAACAGTACAGCTTCAGGTGCCATGTGGATGATTGTATATGGAGGCCTGGTCCAGAAGAAGGGGCAGGGAAAACATTTCACAGACCCCCCACAGCTGGTAAATCCATTGGCGGTCTCCGTCTTTAAACTGTCATGTTTCTATAATACAGTGCACGCTAGGCATAACACTAATACCTGTATTGCGGCAAAGATTCAAACCTACCACAAAATCTCAGAACATCATGGACGGTGTAGCAGAGCGGTAAAGCACTCGCCGTTTCGACGGACAGACAACTCGCGCTAGCGCACTAATGTGCCATTCGTGGGTGGCAGGTTTCAAAACCGTAAGCGAACAGGGTGCCCTTTGCCCCCGATATAGGGTGAGCAACCTTAGATATCATGCTTGTCTTTCAGCCCAATTACAGAAAACGGAGAAATGTGTCGTGCCTTTGCCGGCACAGCCAGGGATAACTTGCCCTGACATTTCCAGGCCTTGTCCCTCATTAGAAACCCTTGACAGAGCGAGAAGCACGTCCTAGCGCACCAAGCAAGGAAGGTAATTAGAGCAGCCCAGTGACACCGCTTCCAGGGCCCGCACCACATACTGCCGCACGGTAGATGGCGAAGGGAGAGAAGCCCTCTCCGGCTTTGAATGGACCTGGCTGAAAATCAGAGCACCCTCGTCGGGTCCCCAGGTCCATTTACAGCCATGACAGCGAGGCAGCTGGAGGGTGAATGAAGAAGGCCCCTCCACAGGAGTGCAGCAGCTCCGTGCTGTGATTAATAACACCCGAGGGGGAGATGAGGACAAGGCACACGACAACATCACCCACCTCCTGCCAATCACGCCCTTCTCCAGGGTGACTGAGACGTGTCGTCAGGGAGACGAGGACACGACGGCGTCTCGTTGGCAACCACGGGGCTGTTCAAATGAATTAGGCCCGCAGGGCGTCCCGCTGGGCCCCCTTGATCCACAAGGGTCCCTGGGGCATCCTGACAGGGGCCCTCGACCTGCTAGGGCCCCAGGGCATGCTGACGGGGGGCCCCTCGAGTCACACCTCCTCCTCAATAGCATACAGCTTAAAAAATTCCAGACAGAACAGGGGATTCTTTCAGCAGGGGCTGCTAACCGTACAAGGACGGTAAGTTTAAAAAAAAAAAAAAAAAAAAAGGTGGGGGGAGTTAAAAGCTTTCTACCTGACACACATCCCCTCATTGTTGGGATACGCTCTCTGCAGGAAGGGAGAACTGTGGGAATAGACAGAGCTGGGGCAGCAGCCGCCAGCCAGGCCGAGTGTGCCACCTACGTTTTCCTACAGCCGGTCCTCCCTCAATCGGGGGGGGGAGGCCTAGCAGGTCACCTGGCAGGGCCCACACAGACTTTTCAGCACTCCATTCGCAACCGCATCCAAGCCCACGAGGTGAACACACCTAGCTCATGGGAGTTTTACTTACACAAAAATGCAGTGGGCAGTACAAAAAAAATATTGGTTCAGAGACATAACAAATCAGATTGTAGAAGAGTTGGGACTGAGCAACTAGAGTAGCCAGGACCAGCCAATAAGATGTCTTGGTCCCGCCTCCTCTAGTTGCTTGGATCCAACTCCTCTACAATCTGACTGGTTATCTCCCTGAACCAATCATTTTTCATTCTGTCCTCAGAACATTTTTGTGCAAGTAAAATTTCCAAAAGCTCACATCTATGGACCGAAGAAAAACACCACGCAAGTCAGTAGCCCTAACCCATCTGCTGGTGTAAAGCCATGTTCATGACAACCTGAGGTCCTTCACAACTGATGAATGAGAAGCTGCTCTTTTGCCATTATCCAAATGACCAATGACATACTTTGAATCAGCAACTGACAAGGGAGGGGTCTCTGCAGGGGCCAATCAGCTCTCAACCAGGCCCAGTGGCCCTTTGGCCTTGCCTCGGTATATGTCCCCTGCTCCATAGGCACTGTATATCAGAAAGCACCACAGTTCACATCTTCAGAGGAAGCATTTATCGCTTTCTATCCTGGTCTCCAAGGACCAATAACACCTAAGCTCTCCATTGCGGCATGAGTGTAAAAGCCACGTGGGGCTTGTATGTTTAAGAGTGAAAATAACGAAATGAGGTCAGGCCATTTGCAGGTCACGAGCTTGGCCTCCACAGACGCTATACCGACTCACGACTTCGGGAGAGGGGACTGCCAGAAACTGAGGGCCCAGAAAGGTGGAGCCCTCAACCTGAAGCAGAGTCAAACCAAAGGAGAAGGAGTCCTTTACCCACAAGAGCAAGTCCATAATCCGCATAAGCCTTCTTCATGACATGAACGAGGTCCGAAGGGGTCCACCTGTAGAACTACCAACTATTCTTCTACGGTTGAGCACAACAGCTTAACATAGCATAGCTTGGATGTTGAGGAGCAGCAGCAAACGCAATACCAGTGTATTTATTTACTGTATGAAGAATACAAAACAAAATCCTGCCCCGACCAATTCCGAACGGACACAAATATGAAAAACAAACCAATATGTATATATGAAGATCAGCCAATGACCTAAATCAATAATGACCATTCAGTTATCCCCAAGGGAGAAGCACGCTTGTGTTCCAATTCCACCTTGGAAAGCAGGCGATTTGAGGAATTTCATGCAGTTTCTGCTCTGTGCAACATAAGAATGAGAAAAACAAGGTTGATAACAGGTGGTGCCAAGGAGCAGAACGCTCAGGCCCCATGTGGTCAGGCGCGCTACCCATTAATGAGATCATTACAGCTCCGAGCCCTCCGCCAGCGGCCTATCCGCTGCTCAGATCCTTACCTCATCCAACAGCTGGCAGCAGGCTTCAGCTCCGCGATCACACGTCTGTCACTGCTTGGAGAAACCCCAGCAGTACCCCAGAGAAGACCTCCGGTCTGAAAGCGCAAGGCCATGGATACAGCACATCCAATGAGCACGGTCTCAGCACGTTGGCTGCAAGGGGGGCGGGACCAAACCAGTCCAATCAGAACACTTAGTTGCTGGCTGACCCAAGACAGCACGGATACCATGCTCGAACATCGGTTAGGCTCTTTTGGAAAGTTCTGGCTGACGGAATCTCATTTACCTTTAGGAAAACCATCTTTAAAAAGAAAGAAAAAAGAAAAAAAAGATATCTGGAATTCTAGCACCACGTGACTCCAGGGATCCTAAGGAGGTTCTGAGTACAGGCCTCAAACCATGAACCCCCAGGCCAGGGCCAAACAGCCTAGGCACTGGCAGGCCTACACAGGGCAGACAGGAGAATAAAGGGGCTTCGCTTCGAGTCCAAGAGCTGTGATACCACAGCCAGCAGCAAGCCATCGTCCCTTGATCATGTAGCCCCTGAAAGGAAAGCATTGAGAATTTACCGTGGCCTTGAATATCTAGTCTCTTGGGCCAGATAATGGCTTTCTTTAACTGATAAGGTGAAATGTTGAAAGTATTTGGGCAAGCAAAGCCAGCGGCAGAGGCAACAGACCAGCCCTCTGTATAGTACACACCCCCCTCGGTCTTCACATGAATCAGCTTCTTATTGTCCTAATAGCAAGTCAATGGCTATCGATCCCCTCCTCAAAAACAATGGTGAATTGAAAGGAAAAGTCATACCAGTTTGGATCCACAAAGCCACCAGTATGTCAAAGCCAATAATCCTATTTGTTCATTTAATCTAGTGATGAAGGAACTTTTGTGCGACTGGAAATAGCTGAATGCAGTCGAATGTAGTCAACATTCTGTCAAAAATCTGCAACAGAGCATTTCTTCTTTGTGGGGGGGGTAGAGATCTGAGAAAACAAAAAAAAGCCACACAGCCAACTTTTTCCTGGGGGTCTGGTCCACTTATACAGACCACCATGGGGGGGGGCGACCGCAAAGCGAACCATATAGTCTGCAGCTTAGTCTCACTTGAGGCTGTTTACGGTAAAACTGGGGGCTAACCAACTCTGACGAGTCCCCCAAAAGTCTCCCCTTACTCCTGTTTATTTTTAGATCCCGGCAGCCTTCAAAGAACACCCCCCCCCCTCACAAAAGGACACCTCCAAAGGCTCAAAAGGAGGCGACGGGCAAGGAATTTCCCTACGACTCTGAAAACGAGGCTGTGCATACCGCTGGATTTCTACGAAAAACCGAAGACATCCTCGGCAAACACGCAGAGCACAAACAGCTTGGCTAATTGTTTACGCTCCACTGAGCTGTCATCGATATTTCCAGCTCAATCGAATCTTTCAAATTGAAACGCCTAGTACCAAAACAATGCTTGCACCCTACCTCAAAAAAAAAAAACAATAATACAAAGACACTCATCGAAAGGATTCATTTGGAAAAGAATGTACGGATAACAGACAGGCTGTGTAATCAGCATTACCAAAGCTGCGGGTGGCTTTGCCCACCTCCCCCACCCGGCAAAAATTCATAAGTTTGCAGGGAGCAATGAGAAGATTCTTGGCATAAAGCTGGAAAAACATCGAAGCAAACGTTTTATATGCAATAACAAAACAGCAACTCGATCCTTGGAAAGCTTACTCCAAATTAAAAAAAAAAAAAAAAAAAAAAAAAAAAAAAAAAAGTTACTCAGCTTGAGATACTTGAACTGAATTTAATAACATCGAGCGTGAGATTAATTCAACTGGCAAGAATCGCGGAGTGTTCAAGCCAGGCAATGACGTTCGTGGGTTCCGTTCTGTCTGCCATGCGTTCGGAAACAAGACCTGGCGCCAGTTTGTGCCAACGGCAGCCCCGAGGCTACACGCTCCCCTGCCCCCCCGGGCCCCCCCCCCAGGCCACCACGCTCAGCCAGCACCCGAGTCAAACTCCAATCTCAGCCTGTCCATCTCGGAACCCACCCACGTCCGTCACTCTGCTGGAATCCGCCACCACAGCAGTGACGAGCTACAGCCTGCGACGCACATGCGATGTGAGCACTATTTGGGGAATACGGATGCAGGAAGGACGCTATGGAAATAAAAAAATAATAATGAAATGGATCCCTGCGATCAGACACCTAACGGCTTGCACTGGAGAGGGCTCCCGGAGGGAATCACATGGAGGATGGCGAGGAGGCTGCGTTGCCGTGGAAACAGATAAAAGTACAGGTGCCGTCAGCGGAGCCCAAGTCCATCGCCACCGGCTTGGCGGGGGGGGGGTATCTTCCTCCCTTCCCCCTCATCAGCAGCGGTGTGAGTAGACTCCCCCATCGGCACAGGGACTCACAATAACCCTTTGCACCCTGAGAGTCACGTGTGGGCCTCTCTCGGACGATGGAGGGAGCTCTAAGGGACCATTCCCATCCATCACTAACAGCCGAGAGGGGAGGGAATGCGACTCCGGGGACTAGTTTGTTGCCGGCCTGAGATCGGGGGCGGGGGACACGAGGCAATCCGTGCAGCAGGAGAACAATCAGTCAGGAACACAGCGCAGAGATAAGATACAGGCCCCGGCTGGGAGTGAACATCCCTCCCCAGAAGGCGGCAGGTCCGCCAGATCCACACAACCTGAGCAGGGGTGACAGGCAAGCACAGGAGGGAGGCCAGCACAGCTTTAAATCACTCCTGCTCCCCAGGCAGGCTGACAACACACCAGTGGAGCTCCTCTCTAGGACTGACGCGCGCTCAGTGCCCAAGCGCCTCGTTGGTGCGGGGCCAGGCGGCACGTTATCGCGCGCAGTGCAGATCCCCCCCGCTCTGAAATCCACGTTGGAAGCTGCCGGGCCCTAAGTCAGGGGACTTTCGCAGCTCTAGACAGAATAAATCCTTAAAAGGGAACAGAAAATGAGACAAACCGCCGATTTTGCAGCGCGGCGCCATAACAGCGACGTTTAATACGGCACAAGCCTCGCTGCGTGCGCTGCGACAACGCTGATCAGCCAACCTGATTATACGGAGCCACAGCAAAGCGGATCGCGAAAAACGTGCAACTGAGGACACGCCAGGGACCTCTCTCTACCCTCTAATTAGCCCTGAAGGAAGCTTTACTGGCCCCCACTGGGCTGGTATTCCGCACAGTCCAGAACCGGTTCCAGTTCCATCCTGCCCTCAGGGCCCAACAGGGATTTCTAGAAGCGGCCCTCGGGATCCCCTGGTAGGATCACCGATGCTTGTAGAGCCACCTGTCAGATCCACCCAGAGGGCAGAGGGGACAAAGCTGCAATCTCTACAGGAACCAGTAGCAAGTCACACGACTAAAACGGAACGTACCATTCATTAAATTGGGGCGATGCGCACGTACCATTGCTGGGAGGATAGAAACACCGAAGCTCATGTCTCAATGTGAAATTGCAAAGTAAAAGAGGGTTAACTGACCGCCACAGAAAAGCAGTTCAAAACACCTGCTCGATTCAGGGATCCTCAGAACAACTACCCAGCTAAATGAGTACCAACATTTCATTAAAGTTTTCCTTGTTGTGCACGTTAAAGCTGCATCACGATTCACCAAACTAAACAACCAGCACAGAGAATAAGAATATTACACCCAGCATCCATATGGATTGGGGGGTGGATTCTCCACAGCATACCGAGTCGCTGTGTTTACCCACGATACAGTTCTCCAGGGTCACAGGCCTGCCAGTCAGGAAAGACTCCATTCACAAATGCATGTGAACCGTGTGGCCCCTCCTCACTGCCTCAGCACTGGCTGGGGGCCCTTTTCCTCTGGGATATCGAGCCGTCAGTAGGCTGGAAGAGCATTGTGTTTGGGCACGGGGTGGAAAAAGCCGCGGCCAGACAGGGACAAGCCTAGAATCTAAAAGGAGATCAGGGCCTAGGGAGTGAGGGGGTGGGATCTGCCTTTTGACTGACGGAAACAGCAGCCAATGGGAGCATGGATTTGTTATCATGGGGGGGGGGGGGGGGCAAGGATGCCAGGTTGGGCCAACTCCAGGAAAAGAGGGAACGTAGACAGAGGCTCAGAGTAAAGGAATCTTAGCCGGAGAGCACATTTCCATGCGAATCTGCTGATAGTTACCTCTCGCCCCGGATAATCTGTTCAGAGGACAAGCCTTTAAGAAGACTAGAGTGCACAGAAGAGGAGGGCAGGCCTGACACAACTGTACGCACTTATAGGTGCAGCAGGCCACAAAAACCACATGCATCTGAATCCCCTTACGTGACTCGCCGCCGGAACAGCAAAATTCACAGATGATCCCCTGCAGGTCAGAATACGACAGGAAGCAGACGACGGGGTTCTGATCAGGTTAGTCACCCCGACGTGGCCTGATGGGGGCATAAAGCCGCAGAGTGTGTACAGGAGGTACAGCGGACTCTGTCCATGTTTGCCTTTCATGTGCCATAAAAAGAAACAGTACAGGGGGGTAAGAAAAGGGGCCCCACTATCGGAATGAGGCGGAGCCACAGCGCACCCTCCCACAGCCCAGACCTCCACACGTTTGGGGGGGGGGGGGGGGGGGGGGGGGGGGAGGGGAAAGGGCCAGTGGACGGAGCGCCGCGCGGGGGGGGGGGCCGCCCCCCCCCCTGCGCCCCCCCCCCCCCCCCCCCCCCCCCCCCCCCCCCCCGCCGCGTGCGGCGGGGGGGGGGGGGGGGGGGGGGGGTGACTCGATAATTGCCAGAGTACATTTCAGCCCACCGGCGGGCTGCGGCAAGGCCTCCCCGCATGCAGCAGCAGAGCACATCAAAGGCATCCGAACTGCCCAGAGTCAGGACCGCCAGGCAGACGTCCTGAATTATTTAGGCACCCCACCACCCCCACCCACCCCAGCCGCCTCCTCTTGCACACTCGCTCAGGCGAAGCTGCTAAGCGCGCCATGCGTCCCACAATAGGGGGGCGAGGAAACCGGGCAGTTTTGTATGCAGTGAGCGTCCATTTACCAAAAAAGGTGGCCCTGGTTTGGGAGGGGGATTGTCCGCACTGCAGAGCCACAACAGAATGGAATGACACTCAACAATGCCTCTGAAATTCTATAGCGCCGGCTAGCTTAAGGCAGCACGGCGGGACCAGGAGACCGCAGAAATTCGGATGCTCTTCGCGGCTGCCAGACGAGCTGAAGGGCGTATTCAGAAAAATAAAGAAAGGGGGAGGGAGTGTTACTCCTCCAGTTCCTCATTTTTCAGGACACCTGAAGAAAGAGGAACCTCATCACCACACACCTGAGGAGCAATCGAGGCTGAACCTGGGGGCCACCGCTTTCATCTCGCCGAACGGGAAGGGAGCCGTCATCCGAATGCGGGCGGCGGTCGAGACACATCTGGGAGGGGCTCAGGGTCAGGCCCGTGGCGGGCCGGCCGTCTCTCCGAGAGACACTGTTCTGAGGCGTTACAAAGCCTCCCAAGCTACAAAATGGCACAAAAATCATAACAGCTGCCGGCCAATGAGTGTACTGCATTTTCTTCTCATGGAAATGCAAGGAAAAACCACTTTCTAACAAAGATCGAGTAGCGAAACCAAAACTCAACAAACCTCGCTGATGTACTGATGCGGTCTCCACAAGAATAAAAGCTTTGTGACGGAGCTGAAAAATTCCTAAATGTCAGGCAAACCGACACCGTATTGTTAAGGAAAAGAAAAGATGCCGTTTGTTTACCGGGAGTTCGCACCGGTTCAAGCTTCGGGGTGTACGAGGTTGAAACGATTGCAGGAATTGAAACTGAGCCAGGGGCACGTTCAGTGGGGGGGAGGGGGGGGGGTGAACTTTAGGACATAGTCAGAGGTTTTAAAGAGCTTTGTTCTTACCTCTTGCGGCACCAACAAAAACAGGAGTGAAGTACAGGCTCCTCGCGTCTGCTGCCTGGCAATTAGGCTTCATCAGCTTCAGGAAGGATGGTGTCAGGTTCACTCGCCAGCCTTTGAGATGGAAGCTGTGACGCGGAGTGCACGGCTGGGGATCGACGCGGCCCTTCCCGCAAAACCATCAGCGCAACACATCAGTAAAACCTTAACCCTGCTGCTCATCCCATCTCCAGCTCCCGACTGAGCACCCCCCTCATCCCCCAGGGTCACCGTGACAACGCTCCGCTATAGCGCCCCCCCTCCCCCACGGACACACAGGACAGCTGAGAGAGACGAAAGGCTGCAAGAGATAGGAGAGCCACCACCTTCCCTGGGGGAGTGCCAAGAACTGAAGCTTAAGGGGGGGGGGGGGTTGATTTTGAAAACAGGAAAAAAAATTGCTGCATTAAAATGAGCCCACAAAAATTGTGCAACAACGCACAATGAAAGCACACTGAGCTGAAAAGCGCATTTCTGTGTACAGCGAAAAACCGACAGCGCTCCTAAGAGCCGGGAGAGTGCGTTGTGGGACACTTCTACATAAACGGGCAGGTCCTTCGCTGAGCGACCCAAAGTAAACACCTGGCACATGTCACAGGATGACAAGGGGACTCCTGCCCCCCCCCCCATTCATTACTTAATTTAACCCTTAAGAAAAAACATAACAGGCACCAGGAAGCACAAATGAGCCACCTTACCAAACTCATCCCCCCTCCCATCGCAGCAGAGATTACCTTGAAAGTTGCACCGCTTGTTCGTCCCTGCAGCGAGAGGCAATTCCTTCACATGCCGTAGTTTCTGCGGCACAAACAGAACATCCTCTCACAGAAAGGCAAAGGGTGGCGTACTATGGTGCACTGCAAGGGATCCGTACAGATAAACACACACCATAACAGGAGCAACTTAAAACCCTCCAGTGCCACGACAAGAATATCGCAGACCTAAGTCTGGTGGCGTTACCCACTTATACTCAAAACAAGAGTGCCCAGATCTGACCAGACGAATATGATAACACATAAAGAGACGGGGAGGTTACATGGGGTAATGAGAGAGTCTACCCCGTCAGGACATCCGCAGAGTGAGCCCCAGCATCCCTGCCTTATGGCTGAGGACACGGCATGGTTACACATTAGCCTCTAATTAGCTGACACATCACGGCATCGGAGTTACGGTCAGGAGGGGAGCAGCACCGGAGTCTAAATGCCTTACACAGAGACAGACAACCTTAAAGGGCCCCCAGTAATACAACAGAGGAAAAATAAAACTGCAGGTAAATTTCACTTCTGAAATGTGCAGCCTGAAGAGGTGGCCTCACCTACCAGGGCCACATGGGGTGGGGGGGGGGGGGGAGCTTCCCCACAGTTCAGGCCAGAGCAAAGCTCTCCCCCGAGAACACAG
>JAODKC010000085.1:2215975-2234696 GCA_026777985.1 Mormyrops attenuatus
CCCCCCCCCCCCCCCCCGCCCCATCGCCCTCTGGTGGCGCAAGACCGATCTTGAGACCCCCTTAAAATTTTGCTTGTGAGGCTTTCGGGGGGTCTCATGGGTTAATCGGGGGTGTCGCCCCCCCCCCCGTATTTCGCACACTGCTTGTATTTTTCCGTGACAGAGGAAACCTTGTACATTACTGAACTATTAACTTAATTTTAGATGTTTTGATTTTGTCAGCTCGGCTTGACATTTTTGGACATGTGGGTAAACGTGTCAGATTCCTTGTGGTAATACCACGGCTCGTTTATTCTGTGAGAATTGCACAGAAGCGAGCACATTTACTCGCTCTGCAAATGAAACCCCCTGTGTTGGACCACGGAGCGTATTCATTGGTTCTGAGAGGTTCTCACACGGTTACGCATAACTCGGATTAACGAAAGACCCCAAGACAGGCGACTGTAGTTTGGAGGGCGGGATGATTAAGTAAATGGTTTCCATCTGTTGCTCCAAACCAGATCTGAAATTATGCAGCCGAACTTGGCCTTAAAGACATGCACCGATAATTGGCTCACGCCTTCTAACTGTAAAGGTAGCGGAAAATGCTCGACCTGAATCTAAGACAAAAAGTGTGTCGTTACACGCACGACATTGTGTCCAACGCCAAAGAAAAAATAATAATATAAGTTATAACTATTATTACAATTGCATATACGTATTTAGCTACAAACTTTCTCACAAGCCTGGAGTGTCTCTGTGTCCTACTGAGCCTGTGATGTTGAGGTAATGCCTGTCACATCGCGATAATTTAAATAAAGGATGCATCGTATTTAACAAAAATTATGTTACAATGGCAGAGTAATGTCGAGAGAACATTCTGCGTGCAACTAGCATATGACTTGACTGAATTGTGCCTTAATGCTGCATGAGTATTATTACGAGCTGTGAATGCTTGCTCACGGACATCTCTCTTTCGCTAGTTTGCCGCCAAACGTAGTAAGAGAAGCGGCTTTGGTCTGACGCCGCTGGGGATCGTGCGGTTTCCATGCAAAAGCTCGGCATTAATTATACGGAGGGCCAGTGCAAGACTAGAACATGACAGCAATAAGTCGTTAAAGGTCAAATACTTCCATGGGCTGCACTCCACCCACGGCTTTCTGGTGCCATCAGTCATACATCAGATTGCTATAGAAACAGGGTCGGGTGAGAGATCTACAGATAAAGGGCAGCGCCTGGTTTGGCCACGCCCCCTCGCACTTCTTTCCTCTTTAAGGTGAGAACATAAACAGCCAAAGGTCTCGAGAGATCCTGAAGCAAGGGTGGGTGATTTTTCATCCTTGAGGTCTGCAGACCTACCTGCTCGAGGATGTTCCCAGTGAGAGGTTCAAAGCTGAAAGTTGAGGTGGGTTATCGTGAGTGAATAACTACGCGAAGAGGCAAAACCTACGCATACTGCAGGCTGTGGGGATGTTTTTGTTGTGGCTTTGCGGCTGAGGGTGGAAGATCGGCGATACAGAGGCTATGGTTTTGCAGCATAGCACGTTAGCATCTCCTTGCACCCACTCTCCCTCGCATACCACGACCCCAACCCTCCAACACACACCACCCTGGTTACATTGTGCTTAGAGCATCATAGCCATAGACACTTTCAGTGGGCCCCTGTTCTCCGTGAAGTCAGGTGGCAGGCACGGCATTCTGGGAGACAATAGAACAGATCAAAAACTGCACAGCAGCACCCTGTCTGAGGCGGGAAAAGAGTAAGAGATATAGCGGACTGTGCAGTTATGAAAGCAAGCTGATTGGGTGTGACAGTTACAAAGCCCAGGGGTAGAAATGATGTACCCGTGCTGTACCTTTTTCTCACATAAGAGTCTCTGTGTTTGCATAAAGTGAGAGCAACGATTCATATCCCCATGTCTATCAATTGCTTCAGTAGATCATGTTTTTTGTGTCAATGGGTCAGTTCATCTGGGTGCGTTCATTGTAAGGTGCCTCACAGGATTGCCAGGACCGAGAGAAAACTGCCCCACCGCTATGTCCCTGCATACTTGGCTCACACGGTGAAGCCAAAGACAAACGCTAGAGCAGGGGTCACCAACCTTTCTGAAACTGAGAGCTACTTCGCGGGTACTGAGCCATACAAAGGGTTACCAGTTTGATACACTCTTCTTAAATAACAAATTTGCTCAGTATAATAAACATGTTTTAAATGCTTTTTTTTGTTGTTGTCATTTTCAAATCTATATAAATGCAAATGTGATTAAAGAAGAATAGCAACAGGATAAAATTAAATTTTAGACGCTGCTCACTGGTGAGTTGTGCTATTTTTAGAACTGGTCCGTGGGCGACTCATGTGGTCCTTGGCGGCATCCTGCCCGTAGGCACCATGTTGGTGACCCCTGTGCTAGAGAATAATCAGATAAACAATGTATTTGAAGGACAGTCCTGGTGTTCCCCCCCCCACCCCCGCATCAGATCCAAAGTCAAGTGGAAGCTCGGTCTTGTTTAATCTCAATATATACTTTGTATAAACCAGTCCGACCTGAATTTGGTCCGAGGACGGAGAAGAAGACATGAGGAACACCTATGTTTACCGACACTGCTCACAGTCACTCTAATGGGTGTCAGCGCAGAGAGGGCTGGGCCACCGGCTCCATGGTAACACGTTACACCTGACAAGAGCCCCTTGAGTGTGAGATATGGCAGGGAATGAGTGGTTAGTGGCCTGTATAATGAGAACCTGTGAAAAAAGCACCGGCACGCTCCTGTCTGAGAGCAGACGAAGGGCCAACGTGGCAGCCCTTATCCATCTGCTGACGAAAACGGAGCTTAACTGTCACTGCAGTGGGAAATGATTGCTGGTGTGTATGGTTGCCGCTAGGCGTACTTTTTAGGCAAAGACGTCACGTTTCATATCAGGTTGGATTCCACTTCAGTGCTTCTTATTACTAGGGACTCAGACACAGGGGGGGCAGGGTGTCTGAGTCTATCACCCCTGGAATTCTGTATATGCAATACTTGGAAAGCACACAGGTTCAGTTTCTGTGTACACTTGAGGGATGAGACTTGCTGGGAGAACTTGAAGATACGACTATATTAAAAAATAGGGCTGCTCAAACAATGCTGAACACTTGCTGTTTTTATGCCCCCAAGGGAAAAGCTATTACCTGGGACAAAAGAGAGAGAAAAAAATCACACTTTACCATGGTAACACTTTCCAGAAACAATTCAGGCGAACACATCTGACACAGATGGGCAGTTTTAGGGAATCTATATGACAGGCTTCTTCATCAGTTTCAGAGGCAACATGGAACATTGCCTTGAGTAGTTTACAGATGCAACTGTTATGATGGCACATTGAAGGAAGAGTAATGATCTTGGTGATTTCTTTTTCTCCAGAATGATCCTGTACATCCTGAGCTGGGATCAAAGTAATATTGACCCTATTCATTATGTCATATAGCCCCTAATGGTATGCATTGTCTTGTAGGATCCCTGTCCCCGCGCCCATTTTCTGCTCCTATGAGCTCTATTATGACCTAATGATGCACAGCTGAGGCCAAGGAGACGTAAGAGGCGGGGCGGGGACGTTAGCCGCTAACTCCCAGACTCATGTGACACGGAGACGTAGGGCGGGACATTGGACACCCGGCGAAAAGATGGGTCGTCCAGGCAGAAAGACAGCCAGATATGTTCGCCAACCTTTCGCTTACGAGCCGTCCAGCAGATTTGGACGTGACCTGCATAACGACACTGTTCGCTCACGGCCTATATATTCCGCAAAAAAAAAACAAGTTTCATCAAACACCATGAGTGGCATAATGTTATAGCACCCAATTAATTATTACTTATGAAAACAAGCTATTACTATAACAAAAATATAAAGCTTTTGTTTCAACAGTTTAATTTAGAAAATACAAAAACAGATAAAAGCTTAGGCAGAGCGGCAAAAAGGTAAAATACCTGATTTAGTACATTTATAAATATGAGCGACTGAAAAACATTAAGGCCTTTTCTGGCACTTAGAGGCAAGGTTGCAAACTCTCATCTCCCCATAATCCGGTAATCGATTAAATTATTCGTAGCAGGTATCACCGGTCGTGACAAAAGTGATATACTGCCGACGGTAGAACATTGCATTCATGGTTAACGTCTGCAGGTTTCTGTGAGGATGAGGAATTAGGCTGGAATACTTACCGCACATGCGCACATCCCACCGCTAACACCGGCGCACCTTATTTCTATGGGGAATTGCATTTGCTAACATATATGCGACCCACTTGACAAATCATTGTTTTCCCCTACCCATCCTCCTACACTCCTAAGATATTTTTTTTTATCCTGTCTATTTCAAAAAGGCACGTTGAATGGTACTTAAAAGTTGGCAGTACAGAAAATAGGAGAGCGGCACATGTAGTTACCACCCGTGCACAATTTTCTTCTCCTGAAGGTTGAATGGGAAATACATTTAAAAGAAGTGTAAGTAATGAAAAGCATATACACACACCCACCCGAAAGCGGCCAGGTGCCTGTAAACACGCTATCCAAGAATACGACATATCCAGTGCCACAGGAAACATCATGTCCGACCATTCCCATCCCGGTACTGTGCAGGTTCCGGAGTAAAAAATAAAAATCAGAGGAAAAATGTCCCCCGCCTTTTCCGCGGCAAAATCCTTTCATGAGAATCTACTTAAGTTTTATAACTGAATGTTTTTATGAACGGAAGTAGATGTAATAACTTATGTCCACTGTTTTGTTACGTGCTGTCCGTACACGAATATACTAATAAAACAGTACGTAAAGTGATTATGATAAGGACTTTTAACAAGACTTTCCTTTTGCTTCCATTTACTATAGCACGATACTCATTTTGTGGTTATCAGTCAGCCAATGAGAAAAGTAATCCATGGTAATCTGCAGTCCGCAGGCCATTGTTGTGGTGGCAGAAGGATTCAGGGCGGTTGTGATGTCCAGTCCAAATGGGGCAACATAAGGAGTCTCCACTGCACTCTCATGGGGCCCTGCGATGGACAGCGGAGTGTCAGTATCTTAGCAGGCGGGGTAGCTGCAGGTGTCTCTGCAGGGGGCTGTGTGGACAGAGTGAGAGCATAAACCGTTTACAGCCATGCATAGATTTCATGTGGGACATGCTGCTCTACCCCTCAGTACATGCCATCCAACAGAAGACCTATGCCTCTTGCTGACATCTATTACAGGGTTGGGGCTAAATATGGGACACTGTAGGGGTGTCTGAGAGGGGCATGGCTAAAGATGGGACACTGCAGGGATATCTATGAGAGGGGTGGAGCTAAAGATGGGACACTGCAGGGATGTTTAAGAGAGGGGTGGAGCTAAAGATGGGACACTGCAGGGATGTTTAAGAGAGGGGCAGAGCTAAAGATGGGACACTGCAGGGGTATCTATGACAGGAGGGGCTAAATATGGGACACTGTAGAGGTGTCTGAGAGGGGCATGGCTAAAGATGGGACACTGCAGGGATATCTATGAGAGGGGCGGAGCTAAAGATGGGACACTGCAGGGGTGTTTAAGAGAGGGGCGGAGCTAAAGATGGGACACTGCAGGGGTGTTTAAGAGAGGGGCGGAGCTAAAGATGGGATACTGCAGGGGTGTTTGAGAGGGGAGGAGCTAAAGATGGGACACTGCAGGGGTATCTATGACAGGGGAGGGGCTAAATATGGGACACTGTAGGGGTGTCTGAGAGGGGCGTGGCTAAAGATGCAACACTGCAGTGATATCTATGAGAGGGGTGGAGCCAAAGATGGGACACTGCAGGGTGTTTGAGAGGGGCGGAGCTTAAGATGGGACACTGCAGGGGTGTTTAAGAGAGGGGCGGAGCTAAGGATATGGCACCATCCCCCAAAACACTCCCCGAAACACACACACATTCAAACAGACATCACTGAACACAAGGCCAGTGCCCAGGGCTGAGGTCAGCGCCCAGAGCCTCCGGTCATGAGCAGAGCAGTGGTCGTGTCAGGCAGCGGTGGGGTCATGTGTCCACCCACGGACAATCGGGGCAGTTTTTCAGGACACTGTGCATCTCGCACAATCTGCTGTTTCTTTTCTGGTGGTTCCGTCGCCACAAAGCTTGCTGAATACATCTGTGTCGGTGCATGGGCAGCGTAATGCCAAGCCTGCACAGATGCACCTCTAATACCCTCAAAACTGCACCATACAGACCAAACGCTTCCCAGCACTGAGCAAGGATTACGGTGCCAAAGCCAAAACTCCAATACATAAATAAATCTGCCTTTTAGACACACTAGCGACAGCTACCAGAAGGGTAAGAATGATCCCTTTGTCAACATTTGGCCTAATTAACAATGGAAAAATGAAGAGAATAATGAATGCTTAGGAAACCAAGGGGGGTACCTTTTATCTTTTCATGACTGAAAATATTATTCACTCAGTTACTCGGTTCAATGCATTTACAAATAGCCTTATGGCCTTTGCTCTGACACCTGTATAGATGTTCCTCCTGCAGTGTGATTGGTGGAACAGGTGCCTGACCACACCCCCCGGTGTAGGATAGGCCACGAGCACTTGATTGACAGCTAAACAAGGCAACAGGGTCTCGGCCGTAAGGGCAGAGGTGAAACGTTCTGGTTCAGAAAGTACAAATCCAGATCAAGATTTTGTTCCAACCGATCAATTGAGTACTCTGTGACTTTGACTTTTATACTGAACTGGTTGGTTGAAAGAACATCTGGATTTGTACTTTCTGGCCCTGAACTTTCTACCTCTGCCTAAGGCCCACAGTTCAGGGTGCATATCTAACAGGAGCAAAGAACAGTGAACGCCAGAGCTTCGCAATGCAAAAATCCCAAGAAATACATACAAGCTACATCAGCTAATGCATAAAACAAAAAAATAATGCTGACATTCTGCTGAGGCTGTTAGGTCTGTCCCTAAACGTTATGTCATTTTGCGCTGCGTTACTCGCATGGGTTTGATGTTCCCCATTTTGCCCTGTCTTGTAACTCACACTCGAGGGTGAGGGTTTCGATAGAAAAGTCACCCCGCATGCCAGTTCCTGTTAAGTTATCGGCAATGGGAGGCTGCCTAACCGGGTGACCCACGGAAACAGCGACCCTGCGCTTTGGGAAAAAAAAGGGGTCAATGCGTATAATTTCAGAAATGTACACACCTGAAACACTGTTTTAGTTTTCATGTCTGGAATCCAGGCCGCTTCCCACAGCTGTGAAAAACAGATAACCAACCCTATAAACCTATAAAGTCTATAAAGTCCATTAAACTATTAGCTTACATGACAAATGCTTCGAGGTCTGCTTAAGGCACATTCATGCATTGGAGGTCAATACGAGACATTTGACAATAATATATTCAAATAAAAAGTCCCCCCCAATTTTCATGTTTCTTATATTCCCTGAAAACAGAGTTCATAGTACAAATCTAAGCAATATTTCACACACTGATTTTAAAACGGATGAACTGAATGCCTTAGCCGGCTACAATATTTCAAAATATAGTATTCATACGACCTCTTCTGGCGGAAAACTGTACTGCAGGACTGTTTCGTGCGTTTATAATCTAAACATAATATAAATATGGATTGCTAGCAGGGGCATCAGACGCATTTTTTATGTTAAACGTCGGGGGGTCCAAACGAATAATTATGAAATGTGAGGGAGACGAGATTTAATGGCGGCGACGCCCATGGTTGATGATCAGAGCTCAGACTGGTGCTCTGGTGCTCAGCAATGTAATGAGTTGTAAATCTAAATACATGTAATTAATAGGTAAAAGGAGGATTATTTGGTCAAGGTAATAAAATGTATTGGTAGTTGTTTGTGGGTACTCACATTAAACAACATTGTTAATAACTAAACTCTGGCATCTGCAATACTAACAAAGGTCACTCACAGTCTTTGGAAATCCACTTATCCAGATCCTCCATCTCTAATTCCAGGACAGATGGGACATCTTCCTCAAACTTAGGCCTGGAGAGACAAAATTGGGGTTTAAGAAACAATGGTGGACTGGAAGCTTGGAAGCTTCTGCTTGCAGATTAATCTCGCTTTGACTGCTGAATGTCCAGAGATACAGCAGGAGAAAAAAATCTCGTATGTATGATGTTTCATCCACCCAATTTCCAACCTCATATCCAGCACAAGGTCATGAGAGGTTCTGGAGCTCATCCCAGCAGCACAGAGCACTAGGAAAGAGATCGCCATGGACAGGATGCCAGTCATTCAAGTGATACACACATTCACACACATACAATCACACTACGGACAATCTAGCAACAGCGATTCACTTTGTGTGTCCAAACAGGTGAAATGCTGCTGGCTTCCAGAAGGGGGTGCTTCACCAACACATACGGCCAAGCAACCAGTTTTACAGGAGTACATTACTTCATTTTTAAAAAGTATTAAATTATTAATATACGTTTCTACACAACAAATGTTCTCTTCACCAGTTGACTAATATGTAGCAATCTAGCCATTATTCATTAATATAATTGGGCAGAAGTAATTTATGTATAAATAGGTGCAGTTGACTAACTGGCAATTCCTGAGTAACATCAAAACAAAGACAGATGGCTTGGTTGAAAGGCGCCTCCGTCAAACAGGATATCGCACATGCCGCAGGTCTCTGAAGCATTAGAGACTTCAGTTATGACACTGACAGTCCGTCACTGTTCACGTTGGCCTTCCAAACTTTCGATGATGTGCACGTTACAGATTCAGTTACGCCCCAAACTGAGTCACGAAATATTACATCTGTAAATCCCCAAGACAAAGAGCCTGACTCCATTTAAACGCCTCAAGTCGTAGTCGTGTCAGTGAGTTACATGCATCAGTGGTTGGACTCGAGTCAAAAACAAAGTCACACATAAATACAAAAGCGTCCTCTTTCTTAACATGAGAGGGTTACCTCCAAAAAAAGAGTTTCACGCTCACAATCAACTGGCAGTGTCACAAAAGGCCACGTCTTTCAATTAAACGTGATTCACAGTCAGGCGTGATCGAGAATTAATATAAAGTGTGAGTTCCTTAAGCAAAACAGGCTGACTACAGAAATTATCTGCCACACCCCTGCTGACAAAACCAGGAAGTGAACAAGAAGAAACCTGACCCAGACTGTAACAAAGCACCACTGAATGAGTTGGGGACAGAAGACCACGAAAGGTGGCACACAAACTAGTCAATAGAAATGACTCGAGTTTCAGTCTGTCAGCTTGATTAGTTTCCTCTTCCGTAGTTTAAAAAACAACTTACTTGCCATCACAGGCTGTACAGGAAATCAAAGTAGTCACCACATAATAAGAATCTGGTTAATTTCACCAGATAAACAGAGATTCTACTGGTGATGGCTACATATTATGTTAAAACCCAAGGGCTCCATGTCTCCAGGGTCAGTGTCATGGGGGAGTAATTGCAGACCATGCCCTCCCAAAGGAGTTATTGTGTCTCCCCACCCAGGACAACGTCCTTATTATATTTTAGTGTTATTTTAATAAAGCAGTTCATCCTAAAACAAACAAATTTTCGAAAATTATCCGGAATTTTTAGCGTTACAGTTTCGATTGGTGTCAGTTGTTTCAATACCGTTGATGACTTTCAACACCACTGCCTAGAGTCGGCATATATCTTGTCTGGCTCAATCGACCCCCCCCACCTTACAAATTGTGTCGTCATGAGGTCTACCCCCCCCATCATCAGATTTGATCTGGCCCCGACACTGCGTATATCATTCCTGTTACAAACCAAAGCTAATGTTCTCGGTAAGAACGTTGTGTATGTGGGACAGTACAGGCACCTGACCGTACACTATCCTGTATTGTGTTTCTCATGGTGGTTATGCCTTGTTTTATGAATAAAAATACACACAGATCATTGGCCAATCAAGTCAGAAGCATTAAATGCCCTGTCTGGTATCAGTGAAATACTGAACTTACATTGGAATCTTTTCAGCATTGTCTTTGGATAATTCCTCATCCTTTGTTTTATCTGAAAGAGAAACAGTACTTTTATAACACTGATTTCTTGATTAACATTAAAACAAAAAAGTTTAGTGGATTCCGCTAACCGTTTTAAGGCCTTGTAGGAAGCCTGTATGTTGACTGCCAGTTAATCGATTTAAAAATTAAATTTGAGATAATTCCCTGTCCGGTCACAAGTTTCTAGCACTGCATTGGCTATTAATTGGTTGGATTTTCTTTTGGCTGTCAAGGCCGCATCAGTTAAGCAGAGGATGCAGGACACGTGACTACACTTACACAAGCTGTTGGATTGGCTCTTCTGCCTTCGCCTGACAAGAACAACAGCGATAAGGCCCGCTACCAGCAGCAGAAGGACCAGTGGGACAGCCATCGTCAAGGTGCTCAAATCCACCCCGTGCTTAGAATTGCTGTTAGGCCCTGCAGTGATCGATGGTTTTGCGAGACCAGCTAGGAATAAAACATAAGAGCCTACATTGTTGGAGAGGTCAAGTCAAATGACTCTTGCGTAACTTCCATGTGCACTGCCATTAACAGTCTCAAAATGAGCTGCCAACACAGTCATTTTGTAAGAAGAAAAACCATGCCCTGCTGGGAAGCTTGACTCAAACGCAACACAGTGTCATTTCTTGAAAGCTCATTTACCCGGCACTTTTATCCTAACTGACTTATAGTAGACTGAAGGCTTACAATACATGTGAATTTCCTGGGATCTGAACCCATAATCCTTTGTGTTGTTAGCATAACGCTAGTGATAGCCAAATGAAGCTTCATGAACCATTTGCTGTATTTTTTCACCCACTAGATGCTGCTCTCTATTCCAAAAATGGCCCAAAGCATGCCCCTAAGCAAATAAAGAGCACCAACTAGTGGAGTCAGAAAATACAACAAATGGTTCATGAAGCTTCATTTGGCCGTCACTACATAGCACTTTACTTGTTCAGCAGCAGGAGCCATCAGACATGCATGGAGTCCATTAGAAGCAGCCGGCCAATAAGAAAGCTTTCATCCCCTGAGGATACTGACCTTTATCTTGAACGGGCCCCCCGGTAGTAAGATTTGGGCGCCTGCCTTCGTGATTCCACAGTTTTTCGTCTCCTACAGCTCCGCCAGGCCAAGCTACTTCATCTACCATTTCGAAAACAGCCTTTATTTACTGTATGTCACAGCATGCTACAGTAAGGGATTGGTACAGGACATTTAGAGCCGGTTTCAATGCTGACACAAGTTGGGTCATGTGACAGGTCTGAGCCAGCAGTACACAACTAAAACAGTCATGGGAAAAGAACGTTTTAGTTCAGTGGTTCTCAACTGTTTAGCCTCAGGATCCAATTTTTGAAATTTTGAGCCATATTTATTTTGCAAGAAAGTAGGTCCATATTTGTAAACAGGGCTGTACCTTGAGATTCTGGGCCACCTTGGGCACCCAGCCAATTTTACGTATAATTTCAGGGCCCCATTTAAATACTGCCCCCCCCCTAAGTCTGCCAGGGTATCTATGCCCCTGCAACGCTCCAGACTGTAAACAGAATTCAGTGATGTTAGAAAAAGAAATTCAATTCAGCAACACTTTTGGATTGCGGCCCACCAGTTGCCTTATGATTTCAAACCCCCAGACCTCAAATATCTGCTTGAACTTTACCTGAGATGGGGACCTGGAGCTCTTCTGCACTTGCATCCATGGCTTCAGAAAAAGGGTGGAAGAGTGAGGAGGCCATTTTAGACTAGATAACAGCAGGGCTATTTTACTAATGCTATAGTTAGGAATGAATTTGATTCTGTAACAAAGCATTCAGCAGTCACGTGCAAATATACGTCATAACGAAGTGAAATGAATCAGGACTATTAGTGGCAGGTGTCGCCTCAGTTGATATACTTGTTACACTGTACGTTAAGTGCATTACGTAATTCGGCACCAAACGCAGAAACAATTAACGCCTCCCGCCAAAGATTTACCTGAGTTCTCAGGATCGTGGGTGTCCAGCTCACTCTCCGCAGTGGGCAGCTGCTCGCCGAACACTGAAAAGTAACAGGTCTGGTTATGAAAACTCCTCATTGCGTTTGTTTAGCCAGCTAAAACACACGCAGCCAGACATGCAGTGAAGCAAGAGAGACGCATCTTAGGTGTCAACCCAACCGAAAGTGCAAGGAAGTTGTTCTCTCCGCATCGCCATCATCACAACCACATAGAATGACAGATTTTGGCTTATGTTTCAAACCCCAGTTCGCACCATCTAAGAAAAGTGACCATATACGAAGGTTTAAAACACGCTTATTTCTTGTCATTTGTAGGCTGTATTCGGGATCAGTCTGGGTCACATCCTCCACATTGTCGCTTGACAGTAATAAACCGACACTAGTTATTTCTACTAAACCGATTAACTTTACTTAAATCACCGGTTTCTTTTCAACGTTTATATGTAGTATAGGGTTATTTTTAACGAAACCCCAGTCATGAGGGATATGTATAAAGATTTGACTTAGTGAATTCAGTTTTAAACAACAAATATTAATGAATTAAAATGTATTGTACTAACAATGTTACTACATTAAATATATCAGATAACACACAAAACGATTAACCTTTATATGTAACAGGATATAAATATTTAGGCATATATATTTCCTCATAAACGCAGCTGGCGAGTTAACTCATGGCACAAAATCCTGGGTGTAACTTTTCCAGACCAAATATTTCATAATATCCTGTCAGGAGTTTCGATTCCCTCAGCTGTGTTTAATCACACGTTATACCATTTTGGTTCGTTTTTCTAATTTAAAGATGACCTCCATCTTTAGTTTACCTACCGGGAAACTAACGGTAACGAGCGGTAACGTATTAATTCCATGGGCAAAGTATATAGACAAATGGCAGCTTTTCATTCCCAGTGGCAGGTAGAATACAGCCGCAGGTGACACAGCTGGACCATTCTATTTTTCATAAAACCGTTTCAGCAGGAAATGAACTGACGACTTTCACACATGGCCCCTAAAAACAGCAGGATCCCGTCGCAATATCGTTAATGTTCCCGAATAACGTGCGGATCCTTACAATTTCGAGGAGGGTGTTCGGTTTGTCGCAGCTGGTGAGAAAGTGTGGAGACTGCCCAGCTGTCTATTATAACTACACCTTTGTTAACAGTCACTTCATATTAGATGAGCAGTCAAAAAAGAAATTTCATCACCAGAATATCACCAGAAAAAGTGACCGTCGGATTATAAATTAAAATATGTCTGCCAGACACTTCCCCACTAATACAAGTGAAGGGTAAAAAAATATATAACTTACAAGGAAAGAAAAAATTTTAATAGATTCTTTTGGCAGCTCTTAAAGGTCGTCGATATAGGATGCCTACCGTTACAGGTTTTAGCCTAATTTTAAAGTATATTTTAAGTTTTTTTTTTCTTTTAACAATAAAAGAAGACACCATTAAACAGAAATAGCATAAACATCAGCAAAATTCAGACCCCCCCCCCAAAACCGATGACCACAACACCACATAAACCCACATCCATCCTGCCCTTCATTGAATTTCTCATCTTCTTTTGCCCAGGGAGAGCGGTGGAAGCGTGTCGTCCCTGAGCGGGATAAAGAGCCATTCCATACCTACCGGTGCCCAGAGCAGCAGCCATCACCAGTAGGACCAGTAGGATCATCCTGTGGCCCCCGTTCAGCTCTCCAGCCTCACCAGAAGCAGGCATGGTGCCATTGAACCACGATTTGCACTGTGGCTGTCATGACATCCTCTACTTCCCGTTTCCTGATTAGGCTTTGACTCACCTACATTTTTTTCTCTTTAGCAAAAACAAGAGATCTCTCGGATGTGATGCAATCAGCCTGTGAGGCGTCGAGCATGTAGCCACAGGCCCGGCAGCTGACTCAGATCGCTTCAAATTCCCCCAGCTAAGGTACACGGACATGCCAAAAAAAGAAAATGAACAAGCACTGAATCCATTGAAGAGAAGAGACGACTTTAAAACCCTTTTAAAGGTTTAAAGATTAGTCTGAACATGCAGTTCTTTTGTACTTAAGTTTTCCGGTGACACTGAGTAGCAAAAATTCAGTGCAACTTTGCATGTATTCCACTCAACAAAACCGTCTAGTCCACTATTGCGTATCATTATCAGATTCACGCCACTATGTTGCAAAAAGCAGAAAAGCTGACATAAGATAAGTCAAGAGCTCTGTTTTCACTGGGGATAAGAAAAAGTTAGACAAAAGGTGCAGTTTGCATGCTTAAACAGAACCATTTGCAACTGAAATTGTTATTGTCAAGGGATATCCAGGTTTACTTTAGGGCTTTGGGCTAGATAAGTGCTTGGTTGATAAATTTGCGCACAGAGGGATGGACGGATGGATGGATAGTGCATTGTCAGAATTCATAGGCTTTTCATCCGTTGGTATCAGCTATAGAAAAACACCCTGGCCTTAAGCATGTGCATAACATGGGAGTGTACTTGACAGGGACTGTTACTCCTCCCCTTTCACTGCACATATACTGGGGGGGGACTGATGTGCTGTGGGGAGGAATGATACCCAAGTAACATCTTCTCCGTGAACGTAGATTATGGGAGGGGGATGGAGGGGTGTGACTCCTCCAGTTATCAAAGCCAGCCAATACCACCCCCTGGATCCCCTTAAATGGGTGGAGACCTCAACCATGGGCCAATGCTATGCCCTTGTCTTCCACCATGGACAGATCTGTCATGGTAAAGGCACTGAAATTATTCGCTTACACGCTGAGGCACGGATAGTCTGCCATGTGATCTGGGAGCTGCCCGTGAGACGAATCAGGCTGGTACATGCCAGTGAATCATGGACACAGCGAGGCATGTGTCACCTTCTTTAATTCAGAATAACAAAGAATAACAAAGGAAACTATTGAACCGCCGACTTCAGTTAAGCCGTCATGACACCATGAGCCATCGTGATTAAGTGGGAGGGGATTATTTAAGCCAAGACAGGATGCTTTCAGGACCAGTTTATTTCTGTGGGTTCTATTTTTGTATGCTTTTGGCACCAGAGCATAAAACATAAGCTGATTCACCTCCAGGAAATACTTCATAAAATAAAATATAAGAGCTCACTTGGTGAGACTTTATCGCTGACTGTGGCAATTTCCGCAATATTATCAGATCTGAGCTTTATTAAACTCTGAATACAGTGTGTGGGTTATTTCGTGGAACAGAACAAGCTCTTAAACTCATTTATTAAAACACACATCTGCAGATTGACTCGTGGTCAAGAGATCAGGCAGCAATTGCATTCATCTGATATTTCCATAAAGACACACAAGATCCTTTCTTCTGTGTTAGATGAAGGGAGGCACCAATGGTGTGCACCTTCTGCATTTTTCAACCATCACCGATCACAACTTGGTAGACGCTCATCTGAGTTACATAATTTAGTATCTTTTTCAGTACATACACAAATATAACTTTACTTCCAATTCATAAAATCATAAAATTCATGCTCTTTGGTTTCATTTCTGGTTCACTATTGGCAAAGATCACTGTTAGCACAGAGAACTGTTGTTCAGTCATTATTTTAAAATTACCAGCCAGGCTGCTCTAGTCCAAAATCTTACCCAAAAAGACCAGTAAAGAAAGGCCAGGGACCAGCACATCACATGGCACACGCACAGAATGGTACACCTAAACCTCATGTGATTGGGTTTTATGAAGATACCAGGATTTCCGATGAGAGTATACTTTATGTAGAGAGTACAATGAGAGGCTACTGTATGTGGAGAGTACAGTGAGAGGATACTGTGTGCAGAGAGTACAGTGAGAGGATACTGTATGTAGAGAGTACAGTGAGAGGATACTGTATGTAGAAAGCACAGTGAGAGTATACTTTATGTAGCGAGTACAGTGAGAGGATACTGTATGTAGAGAGTGCAGTGAGAGGATACTCTATGCAGAGAGTACAGTTAGAGGATAATATATGCAGAGAGTACAATGAGAGGATACTGTATGCAGAGAGTACAATGAGAGGATACTTTATGCAGAGAGTACAATGAGAGGATACTGTACAGTGATACTGTATTGTACAATGTACAGTGACAGTATACTTTATTTAGAGAGTTCAATGAGAGGATACTGTATGCAGATTCGACCGGCATCCACTGACTGATCATGGGTCAGGAAACATCGAAACAGAACAGAACTTACAGCTAATTTTAAACCATTATCGCACATCTGGAAACTGCGGCCGGAATGTTACTTATGAATATCTTCTGTTTCCGTATCTGTTCTGCAATCAGATAGCAAAGTACTTGACATTTTAGTACAAGGGATTCAGAATGTGAATTGGTGTTTAAGGACTGTCCTGCCGCTTAACTACGCGGCATCCTGGGGCGTTGAGAAATGATGCAGGGTTGTCAGATCTCACGCACCTGGCGTGACACTGACGCTTTCAGGCTCTCACACGTACGCAAGGAATCTAACGGCAAATCTATATTGTTTCATTGTAAATCTAACATTAGCTACATAAAAACGTTGGGATAGTTTGCAAACCCTACAGACTATTTCCAGTTACATATATGTAAATATGTGTGCAGGCTTGTCACGAATTGAAAATCTCACGCCAGACTGCTGACCGAAGTTGGCAACACTGCATTATGGATTAAAAATGTGCAAACTGCACTATATGTACGATATCTGATGAAATACACATAAGATTGCAAAAGGATAAAAAATAAGCAAAGCGTGCTTATGAAGAGAAATATTTGAATAGTCTTTTTAAAAAAAAAAAAAAAAGTTTAATGACTGTTTCTCAGCTCCACCTAGTGGTAGATAATTGAATTTGCAGAGAAAAGCGTTGCAAAGTTATAACATTACATTATTGTCAATGTTCCACTGTAACTTCAGCAGGAGGACAGACAACCACTGCAATATGTTGGAGTAGAGGTATGAATTTCATCCCCAGTCTCTCTATGCTGAAGGCATACTACCCCCCCGTACTAGATCCAGTAAGCCAGTATTTCTCAACCCAGTTTCCAGGGTCTGCCAGACAGTTCACATTTCTGTTCCCACCCATCTCCCGGCTTATGAAGGACACCGAACACCTGGTACAAGTATGTTGGGAGCTGGAAGGGATAAAAAATGTGGACTGTCTTGAGTTCCCCCTGGACGGGGTTCAGAAACACTGTTGTAAGTCATTGGTGATGGATGGCTGTTTGTGACATGACAATTTGTAGTCCAAATATAACTATGCAAAGGCCTTCTTCAATGCTGAAGGTGTCTTTTTTGAGTACCCCAGACCAACAGGACAGGAATGTGCAAGAAAAAAATGACTGAATTATGGCATTCTTTATTATAAAGGTTATAAAATCCTTAGGCTGGCCAAATATTACTGACAAACATAGCAATACCATCTATACCAATAAACACCACACAGTCACAAGGGGTCTCTGGGGGATATCTATGTGGGCATTTTATTTAAAATTAGACCAATATCAGCTTCTCTTTTTCACCACCATTATCACCCCCTTCAATTCAGCAACTGTGCACCAGAAAATACAACCTCCCCCTAAATGTACAGACGCAGAATATAGAGTCAACTACAGACACATCGTGCTGGCTCGGTCGCATATGAGAATGATGTCATGTTAATCTGTTGCCTCTAAGCGTCTAAAAGGCAAGCATAGACCTTTTCCCAATCATACTTGGCACGCGGTACACAGTTTGTTCTTCTGCCCACACCGGGCGTTCAGAATTACGTAAATGTTCTCGACACAAGAAGCCTTTTCTTTTGTTCCTTATTCAAAAACCCAAGACTTTTTACACATACTCCACATTTTCCTCGGCTCTGCTCACGTATGAATCCCCATATATTTGATTAAAGGGCGCGATCAATTCCAAACAACTCTGCAGCGCCAACAGTCCCCCCGAACAATGATACGTGACTGCCTATAAAACAAATATTAGTTACACATTTAGTGATTTCTTTAACACATAAGAACGAATAATATAAATGAATCCCAGAGCGTTCATCCATAGACAACAGCGCCCTCTACCCGCCAGTCCAGGCATAAAAACTTTCAACAAGTTTACCGGCAAGTTTGCTTGTGAAACCAAAGCGGGAGTAAAGGCGGTCGTTTTAGCATAGCGGCGAAAATGCCGATGGGGACCACGGCGTTACTAAACCGGTGCAATTGCGCAGAAATTGGGGCATAATTGAGTGCCGGATGTTGATGTCCGATCGTGCTCGCGCTTGGAAACCGTCCCCTTCCGGGTGCGAGCGACTCTCGCCGAGCCGTATGTAGGAAACCCAGATGGGCGCCGCGTCGGTGCGGAGTTTAACTTAACACGGGATACGGACAGCAGACAGACGGAGCGTCGACGCCGACACCGGGAAGAGTGAGTGCGCCCATCCACGTTTGCAGGTAACGGGACTGGACGGGGATCTGTTGCCTTGGAGCCCGGAGAGGCTCCCCGGCTGCGGGGGAGCGGGATTATGGCCCCGGGGTTAACTGATCCGCCGTCGTTCGCGGTGAATTTGACCCCGAATTTAGCCGGTACCGTAAGTTTCTCTGCATATTTCTGTAGGTGGTTGTTTAGCCGTCAGCTGTGGCTACACGTACACGTACACGGACCTCCAAGCATCGGGGCGCGCCCACCTTTTATAAAGTTTGGGGGGGGGGGGGGGGGGAAGATGGGCGGAAGAAGGTTAAGAGCGGAAATGCGGGGCGCCGCGGAACCGGCCGACAAGGGGCTTGGGCGCCGGGGGTTTGGACGGCCGGGGCT
>JAODKC010000085.1:2271463-2286107 GCA_026777985.1 Mormyrops attenuatus
CACCCCCTGGGCCGGGCAGCGGAGGTGCCCAGGGTGTGGTGCGTAAGCGGCGACGCGTACGTAGCTTCTTCTGGAAGACCATCCCGGAGGAGAAGGTGCGGGGCAAGCCCAACATCTGGACGATGGCCGTGCGACAGCAGCAGTACCAGATTGACGTGCGCACCGTGGAGGAGCTTTTCGGTCAGCAGGAGGAGACGCGGCAGGGGGGTGCCTCCACCCGCCCTGGTTCCTCCCTCAAAGAGTCCAAGGAGGAGGTGAGTCCTGTTAGCCTCGAGGCTCGGCGATGCAGATTACAGATGGTGCTGGAGATCTTATGGGGCGCCACCAGGGTACATTAGAACCTCCCGAATGTCCTCATATCCTTCCAAGTCCAAAGTGCTTTGTCTCCTGTGAGGGAAACACATCAGATAAAGGCTTTTGTCTTCTTGCTCCTTCAAACGATAGTTTAAGAGGCAGAAGATCGTGTGTGGAAGTGTGTATAGAGAGGAGATACCTGACAGGAGCGTCTTTCCTGTAAACGTATATCCCTGTGAGAGCTGGACTTGACAGCATCCTCAGCTCTTTGAATGGGCCTGCTAGGGTTACCTGTCAGATCGGTCACCAAACTACCCCACAATGGTAGCTTAAGTCGACCCTTCCAGAGCTTAGAGGATGGAAAGTACCAATTTGTGGACCAGGCGGGGGTGTTTCCTCTGAAGCTGTTCAAACATTATATGCTAAGTTGCTTTGATGAGCACATCGGGGGGGGAGGGGATGCTAAGCTAACTAGCACAAACCCAGATTTATTTGAAAAGCGGCCCATAGACGAGGTCTGTTGGTAGGTCAGGAATGTATCGGTCCGCCTGCCACCTCCCCCGTGTGCAGAGAGCATCATGGGATTTGCATGCTTTTTCCATAAGCTCATGTTGCACACCTTGTAAAAATAAACCATTCATCCGATGACCTCACTGTGCTCCGCAACCACACATCCTCGTACCTGTGTTTGGAAATATTTTGTTTTTGTGTGTGTATGCAGTTACCGTAAAGTTCACCTCCTGAATCACCCATCTGTTTTTAGGAACCTGTGTATCTGAGTTGGGTCACGGTGAGTTGATGGCCATCTTAGAAAGTACGGGGTGTAGTGAAGGGTTAGGGTGCTATGCTTGTGTTTGGAAGGTTGTTGGTTCAAATCCCAGGGCCAGCAGAGTGATGTCAAAGTTGTGCCCGTGAGAAAGGTCCTTAACCCCCAATTGCTCAGGGAGCTGTTTGACCCTGCTCCCTTAAAAATGCACATCACATTGGATAAAACTATCTGGTAGATAAATTAAATGTATAACAACCTGTCAAGGTGCCAGTTCCTTGCAAGGATGGCCTACAGCAACCTTTATGCTGTGGGAATGAACAGGTCTTAAGGACAGTGACAGGAATGCCAGGAGGTCTATGTAGGTAGAGCGGGGGTCAGGGATCCACCCCTAGAGCCTCACTCTGAGCCACAACGTCAATGTCCTATTGCTCCTGTCATGTTTTTGACAAGGAACAACTGACGTCTAAACACCTGAAATATATCCTGAGCGTCTGTTTAGCCGGTTACCTTCCTGTTACCCCTATGTAGCTGCAGACTGGCGACTGTGCATTATCATAACACCTCACCTGTGTATTCCCATGACACAGCATAGCTGCGAAGATTATAATGATGTCACTGCGTAAACAATGGTCGTCACGGTGACGAACACCCCCCCCCCCCTTTCTGAACACCAAATATGGCATATGGACAGTGTGTCAGACAGGAAGGAAACAAGAGTGGATAGTGTCTAGGTAAGCTAATCTGATTTGGTAGTAGAGCTTGCTCGAAAACTGCTGAAGATGCCCTTGAAATGTTCATTAAGTGTGAAAAGTTCACCAGCTCTAGTTCAGGTACACAAACAGCTTTTGAATGAGCTGCTCTGTCTGAATGTCAACACAGTTGGCAGCGTCCATCCAAACAAAAACAGGGACGCCAGGCTGACTGAGAAGTTCCGCTTTTCTGTTTGCGTTTTCAGATCAGCATCCTGGACCCCAAGCGAGGGATGAACGTGGGCATTTTCCTCAAGCAGTTCAAGAAGTAAGTCTTCTCATCCACACGTGTGGCAGAAAGGGGGGAGGGGGGGGACTGGGACAGGTCAAAGCATCGAGTGACATTCACCTTCATTGCTATGTGCAGAATGTGTCACACTTACGGAACTCTTGCATTACTATGACCCTGGATCGGTCGAAGTCATGCCCTGGTCGTCGTGCTGCAGGCGACGTGTCATTGGGGGGCGGGGGGGAGCACCTGCTCGTCAGACTCCCCAAAACCTCGGCAAGTCATTCTGCTTTTTGCATCACCCTCCAAAGCGTTCTCTGCAGCTGCAGATGAAGCTGATTGGCCCCCGGGGCTGTTGCTTTTGATGAACACTGTTCTCTAGTGACACTGAAGTAGGAATGTGAACCGGAAACTCGAACCGGAGTATGAACTGTCCACAGTGCAGCATGACTGCGCTACAAAGACCTGAACCAGAAGTGGAAATTTCAGGTCCAGAAAGTAAAACTCCACACCAAGATTTCGTTTTGTCCAACCAACTGAGTACTCTGTGACTCTTTATACTCAACTGGTTGGTTGAAATAAAGTATTGGTCTGGATTTTTACTCTCTGGACCTGAAATTTCCACCTCTGCCCAGAACCAGTGACAATGTGTAAACATTTAACCCCCTTGTTTGTTCAACATCCTATGAGAAATAATTATCGGCAATGTGAGAATTATTTGTACTGTGCTGTTGCCTCACACGTCCAGGGATTGGGGTTCTAATCTTGCCCCCGTCCCTGTTTTCTCCTGCAGTCGAAAGACAAGCCGCTACCCAAAATGCCGTCTCTAAATTGCCGGCATCACTTTTCTTGACGGGGCACAAATATTTAGTAATAACCGTTACTATTGAAGTACAAATCATGAACAAATATACTAGCTTCTTGGGATAAAAGATTAATCACGATTCATTAATGATGAACAAACATAAGATCAGTATTTCACTTGTGTTATTCATGACTTGTTCCTTCACTAGTTCACAAAGGTTTACAGAATTAACAGATATAGTAACAAATATATGAAGTGCTTTGGATAAAAATGTGTCACGATTCATTATGAACGAACATGAGATCAGTATGTAACTAAAACTCTGTGGTTTATTAATATATAAGTAATAGCATAATGCTACATTATTTGTGGTTAATTAATATATAAGTAATAGCATAGTGATACATTATTTGTGCTCCCTGAAGCAGTGTTACCAAATTGCCCATAGTGTGTGAATGTGCATGTCTGCCCTGTGATGCACCGGCCTCCCATCCTGGGGGTTCCTCGTCTGACGCCTCGTGTTGCTGGTGCCCCCAGGACCATGTGCTATATAACTTGCTGGAAGACGGCAGGGCGTTGCTAAGGAATGTTAGAACTTGAATATTATAACTTATTATGACTCATTACTGTCATCGGGGGCGCAGTACGGGGAGGGGATGTTAGGACAATTCCAAAAAAATTTGCCTGCATTGGTCTGCACTGGGGAGCCCAGTGTGATATGCTTTCATGGGGCCCAAAATGTATAGCAACGCCCCTGATTGTCATTATTCTGAAATGACCTGAATGATGCTGAAGTGTGTCAGTGGTAATTAACAGATAAAAAATACGATAGACGTTTACAGTACATGTGCATCTTTCAGAGCATCGAAATCATGGCAGGAAGCATAGATTTACAGTCCGGAAAGTAAAAATCTCTAAATGAAGTCACTGTTTATGTTCCTTTTAAATGGATACATAAAAAATATGTTGCTATAAAACAATGCGTCGGCTAAGCAGCTATATGTATTTGTTACTGCAGAGGTCATTAAGCAATTGGCCGCTCATTTATGAGGAGACTCTCCGTCTGCTGTGGCGTGCATCATTTTAAAATCTGTTTTCCTTGATTGTAAGGTCAGTACTAGTGCATTGCATTCCCCCTAGATCACAGATTTCCTGTAATAAGAGGCCTTGTCAAAATTTGCTCCACAGACCACATAGTTTGCATTAGCTTGTAGCTTGCAAGAACAATGACTCAATCAGCCATGCTGCATCTGTGGACCGGATCATGGCACAGTGTGTTTTCTTGTTGTAGTGTGTTAATTGATCGTATCTCAGGCCCGCCAGTCAAATGGATCGTATTTCAAGCCCCGTTTATCGTAGTGCTCGTCTGCACTCACTTTCTAGACCTATATTCCTGCATTAATGCAAATGGTTCTTTAGAAAAGAAACACAGAAAATCTGCATGAGCACAAATAGGCTACACTGAGCTTTTTGTGTTAATACACCTCGCTTCATGTTTGTTTACATATTATTTGTTAATTGTACGCATGGATGGTTTCTCCGCGCACAGAGGGGCGCTGGACGCCGAGGCGAATGAGCAGTTCGAGTCTCGATGGCGTATGAATGGCGTTGCCGGACAAAAGAGGATCATACATTATGCATGTCTCTTTGCGTGGCCATTATGGAAAAACCCATGTGAGCGAGCGGGCCCTCAAAGACATCGTCACGTGCGTTTTCTCCAGGTCGTGTGAGCCACGTTTTCATCCTTTAATAACAGGTGCAAACGCCTGTTTTTTGCCATTTGCCATTTTGTTTTTGAATACACACTTTTGCCTATATAAAGCTTCCACTGTCACTATCTCATTGATACCGTTACATATTTTTTTCCCCAGAGTTGTTCTGGTTCAGTATCATCAACCTTTCTGTATCAAGTTGGCACCCTTAACTCCCAGGCTGCTAACAAGATCTGTTCTCTATGTTGTCTTTAAGTCAAATTTGTAGATAAGTTGGAAAAATAATAATATGAGTACAGTGTGTAATAATACTGTACTGTACCTTGAGTTGATGAATCACCGAAGTCACTGAGTGTTTTCACGAGCATTACAAAGTAGCGCATGCGTTTGTTATTATGAACTATTGTATTTGACCCGAATTTTTGATATAATAAGCTTTATGGCAGTATGTTCCGAAGCACAAGTTGTTTGTAACTTGGATGTTCTTAATTCAGGAACTGCCTGTAATCACAACTTGGCCCTTAAATTACTCACGGTTTCATTTTCCACCGATCTCTCCCTCGTTCTTCCCTTCAAAAGTACATTTCACTCTGAGATACAGCCCCGATTCTCCCTTATTCTTATGAATTAACTGCTCAAGTGTCTTAATTTCCCTCACACACAAACTCAGCTTTCTTCTGCTGCATCCTACATAATCCTAATAAGAATGGATGCGGAAAAACTCCCACAGATTATCCGTGGCTAAAAGTCCAGTCTGATTTTTAAGTGTAATCTGGACAGTGGCAGCCAAAGCAGGTTAGCAGGCTCAGTGGAACTTGGTAGAAGGTTCTCTAAGCCTGTTTTAAGTAGGTGCTGCTCACCTGAATTTGCATCGTGGGAGTAAACTGGAACCACCTGATCATATCGCAGGTTTGCATGCGACTCGGCGATTTCCATAATGCTACGACCCTGACCCATGCGCGGTCCCTCACGGCAGCCTTCCGGAAGCAAGTGCGCTGCCTCAGGCCTCCGCGGTCACCTCTGCATTCAGCCACTCAAGAGCTCCCGGATAATGAAGCCTTATTTGTTATTGTGCTGCCTCTGAGTAAATGGGCCCCCTCAATAAGAAGTGTGACGTTTGAGTGCAGCGCCATTGAATGTCTGGATTGGTTGTGTCACATCTGCGAAGAGTTGTTGTATTCATGTGCCTGTTGGGTTAGGTCAGGTTCGCTTGGACATTTTTAGTTTAAATTTGAAACCCAGGAGTTAAAATTCGCAGCTTACTCCATATATTGCGTCCAATAAATCCACACGTCCTTTGGAGACTTAGATGAAAAGCGTGCAGCCAGCTTGAGGAATAGTGGGATCTATAGACTAAGTTGGGGCAACATTAGCAACACAGCCTCAAATTTGTCTTGCAGGTGTAACCAGTCTATCATTGATGACATCCGCCACGGCAACAGCAAACGGTACGGCCCAGAGGCGTTGAAGGAGCTGCTGAAACTCCTGCCTGAAGCAGAGGAGGTGAGGGCTGCCCGTCTTTAGGGAAACTTCTGATGTGTTTGTGGAATGGACCACATGGTAGATTAGACCATACATCTAAAGGCTCTATGGATTTCTGTGTGGAACATTCCATCATGCAGTTAAGCAAACATAAACAGCAGCAGAGGAAATGTCCAAATTGGGGGATGATATAATGGCCCAATAGAATAAGTGCTAGTTGAGTTCAGTTTCTGGGCATTGTGTTCTGGTGTTGTACAAATGGATGTGGGGTCAGTGGAAGCAGCAGGTCATGTGACTCTAGGAACTCATTAGTATTGACTCTATGCTGCCCTCTGCAGGTGAAGAAGCTCCAAGCCTTCAAAGGGGACACCAGTAAACTGACCCTTGTGGACTCCTTTATGCACCTTTTGATCCAGGTGCCAAGGTATGAACCCTGTTGTTTTAAGCGGTTTATATTTTGGTTCAGCTCTTTCTAATCCCATGTTAAATGGGAAATGAACTCCTGTTGTTGTCATTCGCAGTTTTGATGTTCGTATTGAAGCCATGGTGCTTAAGGAGGAATTCTTCCCGTCCTGCTCAGTGATGAGCCGTGAAATCGACGTTATCCGCACGGCCACTAAAGGTAATAATTTCTTTCTACTTTCAGTTATAGTTTCTACTTTCACTATTAGTTTTCTACTTTCAGGCGTGAAAATCTGGTTTCCCTTGTCATTAGGTGGACAGGATTGCCCATGTGACTTACCTAGACCAATTGGAAAGAATCTCTATTTAATGAACCACTTTCTAATTAGTATCCCACCCCAACAAATATAATTTAGCTGTTTTCTCACATTAAAATGCAGCTTTTAAAAGTGGTGGACATTTTAGTAATTAAGTTATTGATCTGTATGGTTCATTCTCTCATGCTATTAGGCTGTTTGGATACTATTTCTTCAGATTCCTAAAAAGTTAACTAACTTGTTGCAGTTTGGAAAAGCGGTTTGACACATTCTGTGAATTTCCCAAATGTTCATGCATCGGAAGTGTTGGGAATGCACTTTCTGTTAGCCGGAGGAACATTCTTACTGAACACTTGCTTAACATCAATGGGCTCATTTAATCTTGCCGAGTCACACTGTTTGCAATATCTGGGCTGCCTAACCTCCTTTGCGACATTACGGTTGTGATATTTGCGGCCTACCTTCCAAATTATGTTTTTTCCTGACTGAAAAATGGTTTAATTATTGTAGTGCTTTCAGGACTGGGCCAGACTCTTGATGTTGTTTTATTTACCCTTTCACTTTAAGCACCCACGTTGAGGTGCCGTTACGTAATGAATAATGTTTGAATTGCATTATCCATCATTCTGAAGACCTTTCAAGGGGGTTTTAACATAGACAAGAATTGCGGGAGGTGTGTGACTCAGTGGGTTGGAACACTGTGCTTGTGAACAGAAGGTCGTGGGTCAAATCCAATGGCCAGTGGAATGATTTCACCTTAACCCTTCAGCAAGGCCCTTAATCCCCAGTTGCTCTAGGGACTGTCTGACCCTGCCTTCTCAAAAAAGTACATCGCACTGGATGAAGGTGTCTGCCAAATATGTAAAATGAGTGAGGATTTTTGGGTAACACTTTACTTGACAGGGCACAAATACTTCGTAAAAACTCAGGTGCTAACAAAGTACAAACCATGAACAAATATAGTCGCTAACTGAGATAAAAGATGCGTTACGATTCATGAATGATGAACAAACATGAAATCAATACACAATGCACTGAGTATTTCACTTGTGTTATTTATGCTTTGTTCACTTGTTCACAAAGGCTTTCAGAATTAACAGATATAGTAACAAATGTTTAATATGTGCTTAAGATAAAACATGCATCACGATACATTAATTATGAATTAAGATCAGTATGTGAATAAGACTTAGTTTGTGGTTAATAAATACATAAATAATAGTACAATACTGTATTATTTGTGCCCTGTCAAATAAAATGTTACGATTTTTTTGTGCTAAGGAGGAAGTAAAATGGCCACTGTATTCTGACTGCAAATGTGCTTCCGTCTTACAGAGCTAATGACGTGCGAGGAGCTGCACGCTATCCTGCACCTGGTGCTGCAGGCTGGGAACATCATGAATGCTGTAAGTGCCTGTACAGGCCAGGCTGCTGTAACGAGCCGTCCTGAATGATGCTAACCGCTAACGGTGTGCTTGCGTGGGAGCAGGGAGGCTACGCTGGAAACGCCGTGGGCTTCAAGCTGTCGTCGCTGCTTTCGCTAGCGGACACCAAGGCCAACAAGCCGGGGATGAACCTGCTACATTTCGTGGCTCTGGTGAGTAGGGGGGAGGGGTGTCACTGGAGTAGAGAAACACAGGGCAGCTTTAATACAAAGTCCCACACCCAGAGACCTTAGTACAAATAAATTAGGTTTTGAAGCTTTACGGTGAATAGGATTAAGCATGAAACGCTAGTTACTGTTGATTTTAACTCAGTAGGTATCTATATAAGCAACAGGAAGTCTGGTAAATCAGCTAATTCACAGAGCAGTATAATCCTGACCACTGTGAGTTTCATACTAGTGTTTCCCATCACTATGTAGTATAATTCTCCGGAGTCTGTAAAACTAAACTAAAGTTAAACTAAAGTTGTTGTGGTCAGGGGTGATTCTGGGATTTTTTTAAGGTGAGACGCATAAGATGGCCATAATTCATACAGAGAGGCCAACCAGTATCAGTAGCCAATGATATGTTTTGATTCAGTGGGTGACAGGTGGGGGAACTCCAGGAGCCAATCAGCGTTCAGCTAGGGCCAGTGCCTCTGTGGCTCCGCCCCTTAATACACTCCTGGTCGAGGTTGAAGTTCATGGCGCTCTCTCCCCTGCACAGGAAGCCCAGAAGAAGGACGAAGGCCTGCTGAAGTTCCCCGAGAAGCTGCAGCATGTGCAGAGTGCAGTCAGGTGAGACGCGCTGCACAGGTGTAGGCAGGAATGCCACCTGCATCCATCTTGTGCCCGGCGGCGCAGAAGTGCTTTAGAACTGCAATGCGAAGCACCAGACGACACCCTACAGGGCTGTGCAGAGCTGTCCCTGCTGCGAGGGCGTGTCGGTGAAGCAGGTGTTTCCAAGGGCATCGTGATACTGTCCAGGCAGCAAATTGTATTTCCTGTGGAAGATGTCATTATTTCTGTTTGTTTTTCTTCCCTGCTAGTATCACCTCGAAGTTTAACGGCGTGGTCTTTTCCTCAGAATTTCCGTGGAGAACATCGAGACAGAGCTGCAGTCCCTGTACTTTAGAATAAGGTCAGTTGAGGAGAAGATCCAGAGGGATGATGAGCTGCTTCAGCAGCTAGAGGACTTCCTGCAGGTGGGAGACACTAAACCCCCCTCACCCCTTTACCGCCCGATGCCCGGAGTCATGGTGATCATTTTGTTAGAGACACAATTCTGAACCTATACACATTTGTACATTTTGTGAATTTACCGAGTATAATCTGTAGTGATGTGGTGGAGCAGCAGTTAGCACTGTTGCCTCACACCTCTGGGACCAGGGTTCGAGTGCCTTTCTGATATCACGCCCCCCCCTCGCCCCCCACCCAGAGCTCCACACGGACCCTGCAAGAGCTGACGAGGCGCAGGCTGGATTTGCGCAAGGAGGGAAACATACTCATTGATTTCTTCTGTGAAGACAAAGACACGTTCAAGCTGGATGACTGCTTCAGGATATTCCAAGACTTCTGTCTGAAATTTAAAAAGGCGGTCAAGGTATGGAGTGTTAGGTCCTTCGACACATTTTAGCATCGTGACAGCAGTTAACTTTCTAACTTGTTTGGTAGTGATTGTAGGATTTTTTAAGGTGAGGCGCATGAGAGGGGCCGTAATACATTCTGAAGGGCCGGCCTTATCATTAGCCAATGGTATGTTTTGAATTGGTGAGTGACAGGGGAGGGGGTGCTCCAGTGGCCAATCAGCTTTTAGCCAGCGTCCTGTGGCCGCACCCGTGTACACCCATGATTCTGATGGACTTTCGAAAATATTGACCAAAGAGACTACTACGATGCCAGTTATAAATCAGCATTTAAAATCCTCTGGCTCGTATGATTATGGTTAAATGACAGGTGCTATGCATTGTGGGATGGTGAATCCTAAAAATGAACATGTGGGAATTCCTTAAAGAAAACAGTTTATTTTCATAATGTTTGGAGGCTGTCAGGCGGACTGTGTTGTTTTAGAGTGGGGATGAGCTGCAGATTTACTTATGTGCTCCCCTACCCTTTCCTCTCTGGGCAGGATAACCATGACCGCAAGCTAAAGGAGGTGGCGCGGCAGCAGCGGCTGCGTGAGCTGGAGGAGAAGCGCTTCCTGTTGTCCAGTTGGGAACGTGGCGGTGGCTTCGGCCGTAGCAGCAGCGAAAACGACGTGGACACACTGAGCAAGGAGGGGCTGCTGGACTTCCTGCAGCCACGCTCGCAGAGCCCCCGCAGTCCACTTGGCCGCTCCTCTAGCGTCCGCCGCTACCGCCACACCATGGCCGCTGCAGCTGATCGTGAGCTGCACAGTTACCTCGAGCTGTTCTCTGCTGGCGAAGCACCGCATTTTAATAGCCTGCCACGCCCCAGCCGCCCGCACCAAAGGAGGACCGTCCCCTGGCTTGCTGAACAGGATAGCACCTGCAAATCGGACTCGATTGGCCAACCCTCCCCTGGGATGCAGGCGACCTCCCCAGGATCAGACAGGGACCCTCTCAGCCCCTTGGCCAGGTTGTCCACTGACTTTGACATTGATGAGGACAGGTTTCTCGACAATAAAACCACCCTCTCTGAAGGTGAGGTGGTGCCCAGAACTGATCACAACAAAAATCACCTCTGCAGGTCGTCTAGTATAGGTACCGGACAGCTCAATGTCAACATAGAGAAACGCACCTTAGTTCCTGGACCACCACCTTTGGTTCTTGGAAGTCCTAACAACAATAATATGCACTTAGCAGATCAGGGAGATCTTGCAATCACTGATCTGGAGAGGGAACTGGATCCTCCAAAAAACCTTGTCTTGGACACCCCTCCTTCCAGTAAGGATTCTGAGACTGAGCCAGATTCGAGAACAGAATGGGACTGTAAGATGGGCTCTCCTCAGTTTACTTTATCCCCTCTGCGCGACGAGGAAGACAGTAGCACGATTTCCTCAACAACGTGTGATACACCTCTGCCTTTGGATACATCATTATCAGGCAAAAAGCCTGTTTTTTACATTTTGGACTGTACAGACACTGACTGTTCTGTGATACTGGACTACTCGGAAACGGACAGCTCTTCCGTCACGCGGGACGGCGTCAGTTTCGACTCAAAAATGTTGAACAGTGACAGTCAAGCCAACTTGAAGGAGCAGAGCTCCTATTCATCCAACATTGAGTCCACGTCGAGCAACGACCAATCGGTGCTTATGTCGCCCAATGAGCCAGAGGCACTGGAATCCAATAATAGCGTGCCTAAGGGTGAAATAGAGTGTTCAGAAACAGACAGCTGCAGCAACGTAGAGGGCAAAGAACCGGATAATCGGACAACGCCAACCAATGAGTCCAAACCCATGCAGGTGAAAACTAAGCCTGTCTCAAAAGCCCATGCTGCACACAACACACGAGAGGTTCAGGAAGCTCATACACCAAATACCCCTGAGCATCAGACTTTGCACAAAGTGGTCCCTATCACCAAGACAAACCGCGTGAGCAACGCAGCTAGGAAGGTAGAGAAGCTCCCAGCTGTGGAAGGAGCCGACATCAGGAGGCAGCACCGGGACCATAGCATGCCTGCCAGGAGGAACGAAAAGCTCAACCGTACCCCACGAAACTCCAGCATGCCCCCAGAGGACCCCAAGGGTCACAGGGGGATCCCTCGCTGGGCCCGGGACTCCCCCATGTACAAGGCCTCCATCAGGAAGCCAAGTGCCAAACCTGTGAGGAACATTCCCAAGCCCCCACCAGAAGAGAAGATGTGCCGGTCCACCATGAGGGCGCTAGCCCAGGCACAAGCAGCCTCTGAGGGGAACGTCCCAAACACACCCACCCATGGGGGGCAAAAGACGCCGGGGTCCCTGCCCAGCTTTGCCCGCAACACAGTAGCCTCCTCCTCAAGGAGGGCCATGAAGGACCTTGGCCCGGACTCTAACCCCTCGACCCCTTTGAAAAGTGCCACCTTAATAAGGACTGGCTCCCAGAGGCAGGCCTCCAGCAAGGCTGTCCAAACGAGCGCTCAGCACTCCCCTCGGGAAGAGTCAAAGTCCCAGGGTACGCTGCGGCGGGTTCAGAGCGCGAAAGGCAGCAGCCGCAGTGGCCGGGTTGGCGACAGACCGACGCCTCTCAAGAGCAGCAGTTTCTCTGAGAAGTCCAGAGACTCCATCTCCAGCAAATCCCTGAAACCTTCATGGAAATAATACACAGGACTTGAAATCAAACCACAGTGTTTAGGAGAAACCCTAAAAAAACGAGATTTAATTCAATAAAAAAAACTTGTTCCCCTGCCTTGTCCAGGCCAAACATGACCCTATAGAAACTGGTTGGATGAATGGTATTTTTGCCTAAAATTTTCACCGCATGTCATTTTGAGTAGCTGCTGAATCACAGCCTTACGAAGGGTTTAAAAATCTCAAAATGTGCTGTCCGTATTTTCAAACGATGTCGAGATAGCAATCCGAATCGGGAACATTTCATAGTTTCAGGTTAGAATGGATTCATTTCGTTTAAGATACGTTTGTGACTGTTCACTTATGGATATGTCTACCAACGATTTAGGTATTTTAATAAATACCCTTATCTGTGTTTTTTCTGTTTCGGCAGTAGAGGAAATAAATAGTAAGTTTTTCGTCCTCGTGAACAGCCTCTGCCTGCTTTGTTGTCCCATATGTAATAGTTCAAGACGTGCAAGTACTACCAAACATGTTCAAATGCTGCTGAACAGCTCTGCCGATCCCAGTGAGCGTTGGCCTTCACTCGGGGGTACAGTACAAGCTGTCAAAAAGTGATGCTGCTCTCCATGTCCGTCTTCCCTCGCTGCGCCAAGCCGTCGATTGCGCGCGGACTTGCCCGGCCGGTAGTCACTGGGGCCTTGCGGCTCGTCTAAAAGCTTCACCCTGTGAAACGTGGGATGCCTCTTGTGTCGTAGTATATTAGCATTTTTTATGTGTCTCCCCCATAGTACCCTCACTGTTGGTAGCCCTAACACCTAAGAACGCATCCATTTGATATGGGTAAGGTAACCCACACCATAGAATATATTGTGGTTGAATTTGTGCTATGAATCGAAATGGTTGTAATTGTTTTGGATTGAAATAACACGTTTATGAGTGTTATTATTTCCAAATAAAAATCACATTATTTCCTTGCATTTGTCCAATGGGAGTTTTTGTACTTGAACTTGATTGCTACTAATTACCTGATCACTGTCCAGCAAATTGCCCACATGAATCTGGAAATCGCCATACTGTAGTTCCCACGAACAAAGCAGTGCCCTATATCCAAGCCACAAAAAGCACTTCAAATACCATGTCAAACTCTCATTTTAGATTTTTTTAACAGTACGTTTTTTTTTTTAGCGTCACCAAGCTAATAAATGCATGTACTTCTCAGTGAATGCAAAGATATGCATTAAAATCCCTAACATTTACATTCATAGCTATACTTTAAACCAAAGTAAAATTCACCTTTGCACATCGAGACATACATACCTTCCTTTATCTGGAAAACTTTAAATTTTAGTCCCAGTGGTCTCCAGTGTTTATTACAGTCAGTAGATGAACTGGATTCAGAATGCGTGTCCATGTTCTGCAAATCCTGAAGGGGGTTCAAACTTGTAATTTTACTGACTTCTAAGTGCCTGATGGGTCACAAAGTTTTTTTTGGGGGGGGGGGGAATCGATTCGAGTCCATTATTTTATTATGCGGCTATGCACCAGCTGTAATCCACGTCGCATAATATATGGGGGGTAAAAATACATTGGCTCTTGGCTCGAGACAAGTCTGCACATGCATCTACATGTATGTAACAGTTTTATTACCCTGTAAATAGTCTGTACTCCAACTACCCCAATGCTTTTGAGGTAAGTAATTTTAGGTTTACAATGAAATAATATAGATTTATTGTAAGATTTTTTGCGTGAGCGTGAGAGTCTGAAAGCGTGAGTGTCACGCTAGATGCATGAGACTTGGCAACCCTGGTAATATGAGGTGTGCCCTTGTTGTTATGCGCCAAATCATAAGTTTGATCAGTTGTTTATTGGATGTCGTTATTTGTGGTGTCAGGTGATAATACAAAGCCGCCGGTCACAGAACGGGAGTCTGAATACCTTGGTCACCATATCTCTGTAGCTCTTTTCTTGGGGGGGTGAGATGCTAAGCTAATACGCCATGCCAAATCATAGCTTTGAGAGCAAACTACACTTCTGTCTTAGTCCTGCCAATGCTGGATGACCTGAGCGACAACCATACCCACTAGCTGGAGACGGTTCACGTTAGCTAACGGGCGAGCTAGCAGGATCTGTGGAGGATCTGTGGGTATCTAGCCAATTTGTCTCCCATGGCCACCTCCCCCGCCCCCCCTCACCCAGGACCCGCCCCCTCCTTGGCCGCTTTCAGT
>JAODKC010000085.1:2291041-2310633 GCA_026777985.1 Mormyrops attenuatus
CAGCCACAGAACAAACAATGAATGACCCAGGGACAGCCACAGAACAAACAATGAATGACCCAGGGACAGCCACAGAACAAACAATGAATGACCCAGGGACAGCCACAGAAGAACTATTAAATGACATAGGAACAGCCTAAAAATGGGACACACATATGTAGCGTTCATGTACATTTTCAATAATGAGGTGGTTCGTAGTGCAATGAATTAGGGATTTATGCCCATGTTAGTTGTGGATTCAAACCTTCTCATTGACAGAGAAACATCACCATTAGGTCCTTCACCCCACCTGCCCCAGGGCCACTGGTTCTGACTAACCCTGTACCTGGACCCCAAAACCTGTTGTCACTGTATGTACATGTGTCTGTGTCTTTTATGGAGAGCAAGATGGAGCTTGTGAGAACTACCCACTTTCCTCAAATTGGTGAATAAAGTACTACAGGGGTGTGATTTGCATTGAATGGGGGTTGGGGTCCTTTTACAAACTGGAAAATTCCTAAGGCTGGTAATCAATGTGCTCGTTGCTGTCTTTCACATCCTGTGTTTTCCCACACTGCAACAGTTGTTTTCTACTTGCAGATCTTTCCAGAGGGTGGCATTTCAATGGATCACGTGCGGAAATTCTCTGTGACAAGTTAATGCAACCATGGGGTAAGTCATAGCGACCCACAGAGTGTCACTGTCAACACTTGGGTAAAAATTACCTTAAAAATTGGATCGCTGCGTCTGTTGGCAACATACTGTGAGTACAAAAAATATCCACAAAATATAATGTACACATTCAGTATTTCGATGTTCTACCTCCACTACAACTGAAAATATTTTGTGAACATTTGTGCTGATTATTAACAAGATAGCGCTGATCACTAAATGTGTTTACCCCAGGTCAATGAAAAAGCTCTTTAATAAGAAAATTGAGTAGATATTTTCAAAAGCATCAAAGAGAATAATCTTCATGTCTGGAATTGACGAGATAATCCTGTCTTACTTTTCCCCAAGCAACTCGGCAGAAATGCAAATATCTGCAAATTAGCAGTCCTTTCATCCTATTGGGCCCAGTCCCACTGTGATACCCCAAGGGGCGTGCGGGGTTTACGATCCCACCACCATGCAGGAGCCCCAAAGTGGATTATTCCTGGCAAAAATTCACAGTGCGCTAGAGATTAAAGGCTTCGGATCAACCTTCGGATTTCAAATGCAGGCTGTTGATGTGACTCCCAGCTCCTCGCAGAATGGGAGTCGCCTCATACCTGCCTGTCAGGCGGCGTTTACTCTCATTTTACTGGAAAGTCTTGCCCCAAGACATGCTAAAGCCTGATTTCACTCAGTCAGGATTTTATGTTCTTTGTAAAATTATTAGATTGTGACCTCTTTTCAGTCCTGCTACGTTTTACAGCTCTTTATAAGAAAGTATACTGTGAAATATTAAAAGAAGGAGAAAATCACAGTTAAATTTCAATCAGCTTTGATCTTACATTTACTCTTCATCTCTCTCTGTGGGGATACAGGCAAGGGTGTCAATTTTGGTATAGATGGTAGAGATATATCCCTACTAATATTGTGGAAATACCGTGGATGTTTGGGGAGGCGGGGGGGTCGGGGTTGATTTGGTCCCTGCTAAATGTTGAAACCTTTAGATACAGAATTTTGGTCTTGTTGTGGTTTAGTGCAGTTGGTGTGTCTCTGAAGATCTGTATTATTTGCAGTTGTGCAGAACATAACATTACAAAATAGCTGTGCTTTCTAAGACTTTAGGGCAGAAAGGGTTTCTTGTGAAACCTGGAATGCCAAAACTGATTTCTCTGACAGAGCCCCGGAGGCCAATCAGACTGTATGTCTGAAAGATAATTGCTGACATTTCCTACCCTCTCAAATTTCACATGGACACAATCCACTGTCCAATGTCCCCGATGTTGTGTCGATGTGTTACATTACTGAGCGGCACCCTGTGACAAGGACGTCACACCCTATGAGTCTGGCGAGGGAGGAGCAGTGAAAGAACGACCAGTGAGTCACAATCCTGACTAGATGCAGCTATGCTGAATGGGGTCTGCCAGGAGGTGGGTGTGGTCAACGGCCAAATGCGCTTTGGCCTTTTCTGGCCACAGGGGGCAGCGTGCATCACTTGTACAGTCACCTGCACCAAAAGATGAGCTAATGCCACAGCCTATGGATTAAGCCAGAATTCGGACCATGTATTATTGTTCAGTGTGAGGAATCGTGGGAAACCCGACGTGCTCCCGGTGGTGCTTTGTTATCTTGCCGCACTTGTGGCATTTTGTTAATCACTGGCATCTGAATAATTTTCATGACTGTGTTCTAAGCGTCATTATAAATTCCTTATCAGCATTTTGGAGTCTTTTATATATATTTTTTGCTCCTAAAAAGGAAATTCAAATAACTTTGTGTCTGAAAGGCCTTTCATCCGCTGATGCATAATGTATAGTTGCTGTGGCAACAGCCTCCTTTTGGAAATAAATGACTGAAGCAAGTTCCCCTGGCAACTAGTGCCATGCTGAGAATCCGATGGCTCAATAAGAGGTGAACGGAATCGGAATGAGTTAAGTTACTATGGCGCTAAATGTTCGCAATTCATGTGGGAAAACGTGCGACAAACGCGTAAGGCCTTGTCTGGAGGGGACTCATTCAACAATTAACACAATAGTGGGAGAGACCATTCACTCCTTTACAAAAAAGTTATATCGCGTAAATATTTTGTCATCTTATTCATTTAAACGTAGTCTTTTTACCGATTCACAAAAAGCACTACGTAAATCAACGAGGAGCCGGAAACAGCAGAGTAGTAACCGAGCACATTTATTTAAAGTATGTTCACTTAATACTCCAGTGAAAAAATACATTTACCTTATGTTTGTGCTTAAGTCTCGGGAAGTGTTATACCTAATTTAACGCCAACGCTCGATACGAAAGCCATATTTGCTTATTACACTCTACCATATTTAAAAAGCATTATTTTAGCTTCTAAATTGCATGTTTTCCCCTGACTGGTGTTATAGGAGTGTTTTTGCTGGAACCGGGGCAGGTCATCGGAGATATACATCAGCCTGGACATTTTAAATTATATTACTCATAGGGTCATTAGCAAAAGACATCAGTATAAGATCAGATAACTTTTCACAAGTTTATGTAATAAAATTTAAAAACCAACATTAAAATGTAGTAGGGTTGACAAAATATGTGGAAAAAACTCTGGACTTAAAAGTTTTGGGATATACCATATGTTCTGCAGTCAAGAGCTAATGCAATTTGATGTACACGTAAATACATTTTGTCGGCAGTGTAGGCTAATAAAATCCAGGAAACAAAGGACAGATGCAATTCGTTACAGTGGCGTGCGGGCGTAAAGGATTATAAGCGGGTGGCATTTTGAGAAGCGAGAATCCCGGCTGGCAGAGCCGGTCCCTGGCTGAAGGCGCATCACTCCCGTGGTGAGCCCGGCTGACGGCGCCCCGCACTGCCCATAGCGCACGGCACGGACCGCCCCTCGCCGGCCCGAACTGTTCCGCTGAAGCAGCCCCGATTCGGCTCCTCATTCGTGCACGGAAAACGTGAGTACGCCGCGCTGCGTTTTATTGCGCTTCCTTTAGCGATCCGAAGCGCGACTTGTTTGTTTGCTTGCGAGTTGTGCAATGACAAGAATGCGCGCATAATTATAATGCGCTGCCGGTTAATGCTTTAACCTTGTTATTAAATATTTGCACAGATGTGAGGAAACAGGGCGGCATCGTTCCATTGCTTCGATAACCTGACATTAATCACGGTTTCTGTTACATCCGAGGGCGGATAAAATAATGCGGCTCGGTAGGCTATTTTGACTAAATCACGCTGGAACAGTGTGTGGAGCCCATGGATTTGTAACTACGTTTTTGATCTGAAATGTTTTGCTCCACAGTAAAAAATAAACCATTTAAGTAAGTTGCAGTGCATGGTATTGTGTTTCTGCGGAGTGCCGTTTAATAAACACGTTTTACGTCGCATGCGTTTTAAAACGTTTAGCCTACAAAGTGTCAGTGGATGACATTTTGATAGTTTTAATCCTATTTTGACTAGTAAATACTTAGCTGTAACCTTTAAGCAGTGATTTTTTATATTTACGTGCCTATAATTTAATGCCCGTTAAATTCTAACAAAGATATCGGTTATTAGGCTTAAATTCTGCGTACTTTTAGATTAGTCTAAGCTTTATGATATACCAAAATGGGATTTTATTTTAAGATTCAAGAAATTAATTATAATCAAATACGTGAGCCTGACGTAATCAGGCGGGCTACTTTTGGTGTATTGACTCATCCTTTTTTATTTTTTAAAAACGTTATATTTTCAGCATAGGTTGTGCCATAAATCACTTCGATCGACCTATATTGTGAGTAATTTGTTTTTCCGGAGGAAGTTGGTTCCTATAACGTGGATGATTATGCGGGATTTTAGGACACACGTGTCGGCATCAGTGCCTCATGTCACGGATAGTGACACCGCGGTGACATTTCGCCCAAGTCTGACTAATGACGGTTTGACAGCGGTGTACTTTGGTGTCACCTTATCAGTAGGTGCCCTTCACATATGCATATGGGGGTATATACACGTGTAAATGTTCACATCAAGAAATACTGATCGTTGAATGCTTTCATCTTGGAGTGACGTGATTTGACTGGGTGAGCTTTTGGGAGGAAAGTCGTTCCTGCATGATTCCCCCGTTGATCGAGCATGCACCATGCTTTATTTTTAAAAGGGGTTGCTAAAAGACGTATTAACACGAATAATCTGGGGTCTGAAACAGCAGTAACAGGTTGATTAGTGATACTTATGCTTGTCACGAAGTCATTGGTTTACAAGCGACTAACGTTACTGAAAAGGTTGTGTTGTGTATAAAGTCAGCCGAAATGAAGCGCCCTGCCCCATGTTAAGCTTTAATAATGCACAGCTGTGCCCTCAATTACGATTTTAGCTTGAACGATGATTCTCAGAGGCAGCAGCCGGGATCGCTGTACCTGAACTGAGAATGACATGGCTGTGGAGCGTGAGATTTTCTGCCTGGTTATTTATAGTATAGCGCAGATGGGGTGGCGCAGTCCCGTTCCGTCTTAATTTATTTAGTATGCCTTGTGGCATTTGCATGGTGAGTGAAGCGCCCCTCCGGTGCGCCGTGGTGCAGTCCAGGGCAAAGACCCGTTCTCAGTGCTGCAGTGCAGCCCGTGCGGCTGACGGGGGCGCTAATGACATATCATGAAGGGGGAAGAATTTTGTACGTCTTTGATAGAAAATGAGTGTGCAGTTCAGGAGTTCAGGAAAAAACGTATAAATAAGGGATGTTTTTTCCGTGAATGTTATGCTGAGGGCAGGACTATGTGTTAGATTTTGCTGTTACTGCTTTTTAAAATATATTTTCTCAATGTGCCCACCAACTACAGGCCTATTCTTGCGTCACCCTGCCCCCAAGCTGAGGGCCGTGTAAAAATGCTGACAGTGTATGTTGTGGGTGTCACACAGAGGGAAATAAAAAGCAGTGAGAATCAGATGACATTAGGTCGAAATGATTTTATCTGTCGTATGAGGGAGTTGTTGCTGCTGTAATCAGCTGTGGCTCTCATCTCCCTCATCCTTTGTGGTTACAGTACCGTCACAGGGAAAGCTGCGCGGCCGTATTTCGGCACATGTACAGCAATGTACAACAGCAGAATTGTCGTTTTCTTAAATAGCTCAGGGGCTATTTTTAAATGGGCGCTATTCCCGGTCAGTCCAGCAGAGTGTGCTAATGTCTTGTAAATAATTTCTGTGTATAGAACACTAGTGCCTTTGATTCAGTGACTTTATCAAGTTTATTCTAATAAATTATATTCTTAGAGGATGTGCTAAATATTTTGTTTCCAGATTAATCTGTATCCAAAAGTCATGCTTGCTCCGATGTGAAAGTTTGTCTTAACTGGAATGGTGCTTTTAGCATATAATCAGGCTAATGATAGGTTAGCGGTGTCCTCACGGTGTCATGGTTTCCGAAAACCGGTATTCTTGTCCCTGTCAAATTGGTGAGTTACTTGGTTTGTTTCTGGGAAGCCAGCACTGTACTGTTGTTGGGAGTAGCGTGCCTGTGGGCGCAGGACGACGTCATGTGGGTGAACGTTTCCGCTGAAGTCCGCCGGGTCACGGTCTGAAGAGCCGCGTGACGGTCCTCTTAGATCCGGAGCAGAAGTAATAGGCTTCTTTGTTACCATGGCCCTTAACCTGCTATTGTTTCATCCTGGGTTTGACGTTAATCTACATCCAGCCCTATAAGGAGGTGTCATAACTTCCAGGGAATAACTTGGGGGTTGGTGGCAGGATTTGGCTCTCCAGCCACTGGAAAAACTCACACTGTTCCATTCAAACTACTGTGGTGCTGAGGTATCACCTGCCGCAGGGCTCTCACTGTATCAGTGCCTGCTCCTTACCTCTCACTGTATCAGCGCACGCTCCTTACCTCTCACTGTATCAGCGCACGCTCCTTACCTCTCACTGTATCAGCGCACGCTCCTTACTTCTCACTGTATCAGCGCACGCTCCTTACCTCTCACTGTATCTGCGCTTGCTCCTTACCTCTCTCTCTCCTTATGATATGGTCTAACCCTTAACTATTTTATCGTGTGACCAGGAGAGATCAGTCACCTTTTCTCAGTGTCTGTTAAGCCCCCTGCAGTGTCATGCTCTTTCTATACTGCCCCCCCCTCCGCCCCACCCCCCAAGTGGCTGATCAACCTTCCCTAATACCTTCTTGACTATTTAAATGATGCTGGGTGTGATTATCTTGGGACTGATGAACCTGATCTTGCATGTGGTGATAATTAATCTGTCATTCTTGGGGAGGCACTTGGATATATGCAGCAGGACCCTTCCTTTCCTGGGGGGGCTTGTCTTTGTACTTGATCAAGCAACGTGTCAGATGGGTAACGGGCAGCTGTGACCCCACTGTACCATGTTTTTTCCATGTTTGCCAACTAAATATGAAACACGAATTAAATCAAGGAGTAATAGTGCAAGTCACATGACCGGGGAACCTCCCTGACATGTAACAGTGTAAGTCACATGACTGGGGAACCTCCCAGACATAATTTCAGTTTATTGCAGGTTTGCTCACCTTGCCTGATAAAGGACGGTGCTGCCTTGGAAAGGGTTCAGTGTAGGGCTACAAGAATGATTCCTGGTCTTAGAGGAATGTCTTATGAGGAGAGGTTAGCTGAGCTGAATCTGTTCAGCCTCGAGCAAAGGAGACTAAGGGGGGGACATGACCCATATATATATTAGATTCCATCCAGGTCTGGATGATGTTCAGTTACTTCAATAATAGGCAGTAGTGGGAGAACATTTTAAACTGGATTTGAGAAAGCACTTCTTTACACAGTGTGTAGTTAGAGTATGGAATAGTCTTCCTGTTGGTGTACTGCAAGCTAAAACCTTGGGTTCCTTTAAATCAGAGCTAGCTAAGAGTTTAACAACTCTGAGCTATTAGTTGAGTTCACCCGAAACAAGTCTGATGGGCCGATGGCCTCCTCTGTTTGTAAATTTATGTTCTTACGCACACATTCACAAAGATGGATGGATGGGTGTATGTTTTTGCATGATGGATGGATGGGCCACTGGGGTGTGGTGGTGGATAAGTACCTTTCTGGTTACTTTTGATGCACTTTAGTGCTGCTGTCAGGCCGCAAAATTGAGTCTAACTGCCTGGCAGCTGGAATCTCTGTGGTGATTGGACAACTGCAGCTGGTAAGGATTATGTCATACTTGGATTCTCCATGGTGATTGGCCAGCTGCAGCTGGTAAGGATTATGTCATACTTGGATTCTCCATGGTGATTGGCCAGCTGCAGCTGGTAAGGGTTATGTCATACTTGGATTCTCCATGGTGATTGGCCAGTTGCAGCTGGTAAAGATCATGTCATACCTGTGCCCTTTTTCCTGCACTTAAAATTCAGCTAATAGAATTGAGCTGGTTCTCAGCTGTAACTGCTTATTTTTCCTTTCGGATCTGTTACCTTGCCTGTGAGAGAGCAAGGGAGATATCAGTCATCCAGATCTCGTATCCTGAAAGGGGGGTCTGAGGTTCCCAATGTGTGATTGTGTAGGTGTTTGTTTTCACTACATCTTTGTTTGCCTCCATTTGTTTTATGAGTTTTTTTTTTTTTTTTTGCAATGGTGTATCTAAAACCCTGGACACCACAATCATAACTGAATATGAATGTGGCTTTTAGATAAATGCGAATCTAAGAGAGCTTTTTTTGTGTGAGTCCTAGATGGGGCTTGGTTGTGCTGCCGTGTTTCTGTGGCTGTTACCTGTAGGGGGCAGCGGTCACCCAAAATGGCCAAAGTTGTTCCCAGCAAGTGAGCCAGACCTGTTGAGGAATGCAGAACACTGCTCAAGTCGTGAATGGACAGTCTGTATTTATAATGAAAGCAAACTGGGGGTGTCCTTTGTGGTTATGTCTTCGGTATGGAGGTTGCTTGAATTCTAAGGCTGATCTAGGCCTTTGTAGAGGATTCTTGCTTCCTCACTGATTGGGTTGGACCCACGTGACCCACAGAGCGGTAGCAGAGGTCGGCAAGTCAGCTGGTCTCTGTCAGATAGGGCTGAGGGCTCTGGTGGTCCCCCTCCCCCGGCTGAGCTGTCGTTGCTGTTTATGCAGTCGACGGAGCTCCTGTGCTTCTGCCAGTCACGATGCCAGAACCATTTCCGGATGATCTGCTGAAGGAGCCGTTCGAGCCAGCATTGTATTTTTTTCATTTGCATTGCAGTTTATTGCGTTTGTCGGGCACTTCCTGTCTGCGTCCTTGTGCCGTTATCTAAGGAGCGTGGGAAGACACAATAGCCGGATCTCCAGGACCAGGAGGGAGTTAAAGAAACCTTCACCAGCCCTTGTTTGGATTTGTGATGAATGGCATTTGCAGAATTGTTTACCTGTCTCCATGGTGACAGTGGGAGGAATGCCAGTTATGAATGCTAAGTTATACCCATTATCAAATCCAGCCTGTTGTTGCTGAAATGGTTCCTCACTGGCAGAGCAGTTGCTCTCTTCCAGGTCCCGTGGCTCACCGCGATCCCGTTGCCACGGCTTCCGTTGCCACAGTGTATCCTTGCATGGCAGTGCATGTATCCACAATTCTCTCCCCCCCCCCCTTCATTGCTGGTTGCTTGTCTTTTTATCTGAAACCGCCTGTTGTTCCTCTCCTCGTCCTCGTTGGCCCTCAGCTCCTCACTGGGGCGCCCGGACACAGGGTTCCGCCCCACTGAGCTCTGGGCAGAGTCTCCCATTGGCCAGTGGCCTCCGCTGACAGCGCTAAGTCCCTCCCCCCCCCCCCACCCCTCCCCTCGGCTGCTGCCTGTGACAGTGTGTGTCGTCGTGACGGGGCCCATTCTGAGACCCTTCCGCTTAGCTGCCTGGAAATGGGACCGGGTGCTTGAGCGTACACTCGCTAGCCGCGTGTGTTTGCTAACCGGATGGGACACAGAAAAGTGCAAGCCATGGATCTCAAGTAAGTGTTTTTTTTTATTATTATTTATTTATTTTTTTTGCTCCTGTTGTCTGGAGCATCTGTGTGGGCTCCCCCTGGGGGCCTGGGGGGGTCGATGCGTGTGTGGGGGCTGCCGGCACTCTCTGAATCCAGGCAGTGGCAATGGGGCCCCTCTTGCTCCCCGCCCCGGTGTGCTCAGCCCGGTAGCATGCTTGTGGCAGCTCGGCACAGACGCTTCACCTTAAAGGAAATCCGCCGGCCGATTTAAACGTGACACCGCAGACGTCCTGTGGGAGATGCTTCCGGGCCTTGACTTTGCACATGTGACAGTTTAGGTTCTGGCAGTGTTTAATCTGATGAGAGATCAGTCAGGGTTTCATTATATGAAACGGAACTCCGAGGGAGAGCGTCGACCCAAATGAAATTATGGTTCTGATTATGTTACTCATGTCAGGTTGGACATGGGGTGGAACAGCCTCCTTAGAATTCATTTTGCAGTAGTGGTGTAGATTTGAGTAGTAACGAGTAAGTAAGTAACGAATACCAGGCTGTAACGACTCGTTACGAGTATTCAGCCGTTCAAGGATTCGTTGCTGACAGTAACGAAATGACTGATCAAACCGCCCAATCAGCAGGCATGCAGTTGCAGCTGGTTTCCATTATATGAAGCCTGTGCTCATTGCATGCATGTTGTATGGCCCACATGCGAGTCTGATGTGGGGGGTGGGGGGCTGGGGTACTACATTGACTGGCCGGGGTAATTAGTTGCTCATCACTGTTCTAACGACAAAAGATATAGTAGTAATGAGTATTGGGTAACGAGTATTAAGTAACTGACTGAGTAAGTGACTACCAAGTACTTGGTAGTATCAATTACTCAAAAGTAACGGATAACCACATCATTATTTTGCAGGCTTGGTTTTTATAAAGGATAAGTTAAAAAGGCAGAACATATTTCAGATGTTTTTTTTCCTCCCGCAAACTGACAGGACAGCATGCTCACAGGAACTTACCATACCATTGGAGTTTGTCTTTTTGGCCGAATTGTGACAGTATAAATGACCTGCTTTTGCATCATAAGAGTATGGTGAGGCAGGCCCTCCATAGCTCTGCGGCCTGCTCATCGTCATTAAGGCTGAGCACAGTGGCCGGCTTCGCTCCTCTGGAGGGGTATGTCCTATGACAGTTTATGCAAATTTCCTGTTCCCTGATTGGTGCAGTGGGCCATGCACGCTGCTGAAACAGGTGTTTTCCCTGACCACACTCGTGCTATTTGCATTGTGTGTGTGTGTGTGTGTGTGTGTATGCACGCGTTCTGCTTACATTTCTGCCTGCATCCATTCCTCATGTACCTCCCTAGGTTCGAGGTTCACCCCTGGCTTCTTTAACAATCATATCTGTTGGTTTCTTTTATTATTCACATTTTCTGGAAAAACAATCTAATTCAGGTTCTCTGTGAAAGAGATTTTGGTCGATTACAGCCGTACGGATTTAGACTCGTATTGGCAAACAAAATGGACGACCTTAGTATCAATGAGTAATTTTGCATATCTTTTCATGGAGCCTCTTGGGTCGGATATAGACAAATCCTCGTTAATTTACATCTTAGAAATGCATACATTTTATTAGCATCATGGATGTGACCATCAAAGAGATCTTTGTGTAGAATTGCCCGTTTGCGATTAGGAACATTTCTTGTGTTACGTACAATGCAAAACTTGTATACACACCATTTGTCTGTTTGTTTGCATTTCAATGTGCTGAACAAACTATTGTTTCGGCCTTAAAAGAGCAGCCAAGCCTTTCATGCACGTTTGCCATCTTGCAGAGTTCTTTGAGGTGCCTGACACACACACACACATGTCACGCCTCCTTTCCTGCCAATCAGAATGTTATCTCTGCGGACACCCAGTACCAGTCCCAGCTGCTCCGTGCGCCACACCAAACCTCCCAGATATCAGGGGAGAGGAAATGTGTCATCAAAGGGCAGCGCGTCATGTCAGCCATCTCCATGGAGACGCACACGTTAATTCCAGAAAGTTCTGTAACGTAACTCTGTGAATAACTGTGTCGCCAAAAATCTTCACAGAAGAACAATAGCCATCCTGTCTTTTTTTTGCTTTTTTTAATATATATTTTTATTATTATTTAAAGGTGTTAATGGTGTCTTATAGAAAGTCTTGTGATAGTTTTTTTTCTATTAATTAAAAATTAATGCTGGTTCAAGCCTTAGGTCATGCATTTTGGATGTTTTAATTTTTAACGATGGCACTAGTGGATGTCGTGGTGTGTGTGTGGTCTGTAAAATGAGCACTGCAGATGTTGTCTGGAGTTCTGCGATAAAGCCAGCAGCCTCGTCCTCAGACGTTAGCGATTCTGCTTTCTGTTCAGTGGCTCCGCCAGCCAGTGACCTTTTGTCCCCTCAGATCTCTGTTTCCCAGGGCAACTGCAGTGTGCTGGTCGGTAGCATGAGCTGAATCTCTTCTGGGCTAAAAGGCGTGGAGTCTGTGATGCCTCGTACGTCTGCGAAGACCACAGCTGGGTCCATATCTCTGACAGGACTGCAGTTCTGGCTTATTTTTGTTGTTATAATACGTCTCTCAGATTTGTGATGCTTTTGGGAAAGGTGGCCTGAACGTAACCCCTTGAGAGGCAGGCTGGTGAAAACTGAGTAGACCAATGTATCACCCCCCCCATGCATAAATAGTAATTTCACTGCATATTTGCTTTGTTTGACCACCTTAATGAAAAGGTCGTTGACAAGTCTGCTGCTAACACTGACTACAGAACGACTGGAGTAAAATGGCGAATATTCAATGTAAATAACCCAAGGATTTTATTAACCATTAATTTTTTAGCTGTATAACTTCATTCTTTCTGGTGGATTTTACTTATTTGAAGACAAAACATTGGGGCGACTATTTATGTAGTTGCTGCCGACCAACATGATCATTCAGTCTGTCACTAATGGTTGGCCCTCTGGTCCTGCGTCCTGACAGGAGTATCGGTGTTGGGGTTAGAAGGTCACCCCCACTGGGGATTCCCCTGTCCATATGTTCAGCCTCCTTTCCCATCCTAGTGTCTGATGCGAGTCTGGTCTGCAGGTAAAGGCGCTATATTGGGGGGGGGGGGCGGAGTCTTCTCCTTTGTGGCGATGCTCTCTCCTGCAGAGTGAGGCCTGTATCTAACTCGTCCATCGGAGAAGAGTGGTATCCTTAGTGAGGGACCAGCTCCTCATTTTGAGCCCCTGCTGCACTTGTTCATGTGCCCTGCCCCCCCTTCCCCAGAGGAGTAAGAGGTGCAAGCCATGTAAGATGGGGGGGTGTCCCATTTCTACTCGTAATTGTCCCTCATTGATTTGATGCTGGGGGTGGGCCTTCGGTACTGGCCAGGGGTTGGCTGGGGCCTGGCCGGACCAATGGCTAGTATACCTTCAGCCTCAGCAAGCACTCAGTGAATGTAAAAAATTGGTTCAGATTGGATCTTAAGTTGGTATGGATCTATGGATTATTTTACCTAACCCTGGTGCGGATCGGTGGTGGAGTAGCTTGGTCTGGCTTGTTTCTTTTGTTATACAGGTTTATCTTGCTTTGTGTTCTGTACCGTCCGCGGTGTAGATGGGCTTTGAAAATGCAAATCTCACACAATGGCCTTAAAGGACGGAGGCCTTGTGCTTTGAGTGAATGCTAAGCTTGTACAAAGGCTGGTCTCCATGTGCTGTGACTTGGTGTTCAAGGATAGCACCCACCGTAACACGGCTCTAAAACAAAGCCTTTGTGAAGATCATGCTGGTTTGAAATAAGGCCTTCATAAAGATCCAGGTGAGGCAAGATGCACTGAAAAGTGTTTCTGGCAACATTATCCTCTGGCAAGTCCATGGTGTCTTTCTCTTAATTTTTTAAAAATGTTCAGGATTGCTCAGATTTCAGGCTTTAAGTCTTGTCTTGCAGTGTATCAGCACAGAGAAGAATGGAATTGACTGTTTTTTGCTTCTTTTTAGGGGGTGAGGGCCTGATATATCTGCTGCTCTAGCTCTGGAGGGGACTCTTAGAAGGTCTCTCAGATTCCAGATGTGGGGTTTACGGTCTGCTGTAGTAGGAAAGGGTGCCAGGCCCGAAGGGTTGTCACAAATGGCTCGCTAATGCTAACCGCCCAGGAGGCTTGTTGACAGACAGTCATGTTTTCCTGCTAGCTTCCCTGTACTCTGTTTACGTTCTAAGGTGACGGCAGTCGGGGGTGGGGGTCATGTTGTCCCTCTGTCCAGGAGTTTCTTGTATCAGCTGTGGGCCGTATCGAGTTACATATGTGGTTTCCAGATGGGTCGATGTGGAACGGCTAACACAAGTGTTCTCAGTAGTGTTGTGATCTCGGTGTGGCTTCTGACTTTAGCGGGATAGTCTTGGGGGTGAGTAAACAAACTTTCTGTTCCTCCTTTGCCGGGGGTAATCATCCCCGAAAGCAGCCAAGGGTGAGTTGAGGTCTCTCTTGCTGGTGGCGCCCTCTAAAGGGGCAGTGTGTGGCTCTGCGGGTTAGGAATGTGTTTGAAATGTTTAAAGTGATGATATCGGTGCTTTATTTGGGGATTTGGGGCTGATGCTGAAAATCATGGGGAAAAAACGATCATCTGTCAAGTCCTAGTTCCTACCCAACCTCTCTGTATTTTCTGTTTTAGCCCCACTGGCCTTGTATGTTTCCCCTGGGGGGGGTTCTGTATTTTTTTTTAACCTGGATGGAGTGAAGTGACATTTGAATTTAATTTATAAGGCCCTAAATGTGTGGGATGGTGATTGGGGGGAGGTTGTCATGTGCGAAAGCCACATGATTGGTTTAACCTGTTTCTATTGGTTACACTGTTGGGCTGCACCAAGTCCTCCAGTCTACGGTGGGTTCTTTATTAGTTCATAAATATCGTCTCTCTAGCCTAGTAATGGAATACATGCAAATATGCTGTTAATGGCTTTATGGTGGTTCTGATGTGCAGCTATTTTACAACCCTTTAGTGAAGTATAAAGTCCACTGTTCCCTTTATTGTTAAATCGATATGTATCACGTGATTTTTGAACCTGTGTCTTGGTTCTGCAGCTTATGGATCTGGTCCTGAGGTCCATTCTTTGTTTTCCTGTGGTTTTACTGTCATTTTATCTGTGCTATGCCTGTGTGACAAACTGGGGATCGAGGGCTTACAGCTATGCTCTTTATTTAGTAAAATTTTTACCTGCTTATACTTACAGATTGACGTCCCTGGTATTTAAGTATGGATGTATGGTATAAAGGTTAAAATATGCTCTAGTTTCTTGTGATAACGGCACAACTGCACATAAATTTAAGTGCATTTAAACCATTAAACTGCAAATATACCTAATAATATTTTAAGTCTGTTCTGTTTATTTCTGTAACTGCTGTTTATTTCTTTGAGTGAGCTCTCTGCAGGGAAATGTGCTACATCAAAAACCTGGGCCTAGACTTAGAACACACAGGGACCATTTTCTTGGTAAAATGAGTGTTTCCTGTAAAGTGACATCCTTCCACGTCCCTGTCGTGCACCTTTTTTAATTGGCTGGCTGCTGCGTCTTAAGTGGATTGTTGTGTTTTGGCCCAGATTACTCTGCAGGGAAAATGGGGGAAAATCCACGATGATGCCACAGGCCGACGCAGAGCTTTTAGCTGCGAGCGTGGTGACGGGCGTGAGGCTGTGAGATGGAGTGTGGGAGCGCGTGTGTGGGAGTGTGGCTGCATGTTACATAAAACGTGTATGTGTGTGTGAACCGGGGCACACACTTCCGGCTCGGTTGAAGCTAAAGATGTCCTCCCAAACACAGTGATTCGTAAAAAAAAAAATAACGGCTTGATGCAGATGTCCCCTTATCAAATCATCTGTACCGCACGCTTTAATCCGCCGAGGTCCAAAACTTCAGTTGCTCACAGAAGTTTACAAAGTCAAAAAGTGGGCCTGCCTGATCGCCCTGCCTGATGTGGTCATGGTGGGTTTGTCCCACCTACGATCACTCCCATGATGCTTTGCTCTTATTTCTATTTGGGTGTTGTGTGTTCAGATGTTTATGAAGGATTTTGAGCAGAATCATCGCTCCAGCATTTGCAGTGCATGACCCCCATAACGGCACTATTGATTTGATGTTCTCATGTCCGCTTTCATGGACAGATGACGATTTTATTTTTTTTCTTCCCTTCATTCAGACTGATGTACAGAGTGTGTGTGTGTGACAGTGTGTGCATATGTGTGGGCTGAGTCACCGGTGAGTCACACAGCACCCCACTGCACCATTATCTGAGCGCTCTCAGGCCAAAAGTGCTTTTAATGCCTTTAGAGGATCCTCCCGCTGACCAACTTTCCCTGAGAGCCTCCCGATCCATACAGGGTTACCAGTCAGATTACTGGTGTAATAGCCAGCTACCCACCTTACGAATGCTTTCCCTTGCTTTTGTATCCCAGAATCCTTTGCTAAGTTTGGCTGTGGTGAAGTGATGGAATGGGGTCAAAATACGTGGCGGGGTGTCAATTTGGTCTGAAGGAGGGACTGAGGCAGGACGACTGCTTCCTCTGACGATTCGTTTGCTGGAGAACCCAACATAGCTTCCTCTATTGACACAGATGTAGAGCTAGGCGGTATGACCAAAAATTTATATCACGGTATTATATCACTGTTATATCGGTTTCACGGTATACGGTGGTATTTTATTTTAAAGTATGACTGGGCGTTTACCACATTTTACAGGACACATTTTTGTTTTACATTTTTGCATTGTTCCCACATTAACTATATTATTTTATTATTAGCCATTGCGCCTATCCGCTACCTTAATGATAATATACGACTAACGTGTTTGTTGGCTAACTGCTTATAGATAAATGGCTAATGTTAAGGTGTGCGCAGACCAAGTTAACATTTCTGATGTGTCTAATAGTTCAGTGTTGCTGGAGCGCGAGCTTTACTGACCTCGTGAAATTTCTCATAAAGACCGGGATGTCGGTCTTTAAGATGCTTCGCCAGGTTTGACGTGCTACTTTACTTCGTCGCCACAACTTTGTAGCACTGTTTGCGTAGAGGCTTATCGACATCCTTAGCCTTTCCATGCTCGTCTGCAAAATACTTCCAAATGGCACTTTTGCGTTTGCGTGTGTGTGTGTGTGTGTGCGCGCGCGCACGTGCGCCTGTGCTATTGTGGTGCTGTGTGAAGTGTGGCGAATGAGGCGAAAACCGCACTCGATTAGTATCAGAGGTTTTTTTTTTTTTTTTTTTTTGACAACCCAAGTGTCTCATTATTTTGAACTCCAGCATCAGCTATATCTTCCGTTTCTGATCTTCTGCGGTACATTTTTAGCAGTGCAGCAGTGAAAAAGGTCCCCCCTTAAACAGTTTCCAGCTGCGCCACTTTCCGAACATTGTGTAGGCTATTTAAACTGGTATTGTGTTATAAGAAAAAATCATATCATAACAATAATAAACGGTTTTCGGTATGAACCGGTATACCGCCCAACACTACGCAGATGTAATCAAAGACACAGTTGCGTTTATTCTGGAATCCTGGAATATTTAAATGATGCCCTTAATACTCAGGTCTGAGTATTAAAACATGGTATAAAAACCAAGAGTTGCTTTTTCCTGGCCTTTTCGTGGTAATGAGTCTTGGAATGGTCAGGATGTCTTGAACTTACCGAGATGCCCCCCCCCCCCCACAGAGTTGTCTCTTGTGAAGTTGTTCTTTTCAGGTACATGTGGAGGGACACTTAACAAGGAGTGCCGGCATAACCGTCAGGTTACAGGTTTTGATATGCTGTGCCTTGGAGTAAAGGTCTGGTGTACTTACTGTGTTTGGGGGGGGGGGGGGGTTTGTTGAAGAAGGCCCCTGTTTGATTTTACAGCTGAAGTCATCTCAGAAGTACTGCAGCTTATTGAATGGAGGTTTTTTGCTTCACTGGCAGAGGGAGAGCTGTGGGTGACCCCCCCATCTTGGTTGCTATGGCGATGCGATCTTTTCTCTTTTGAAGAGTCTTTCTGGTACAACACATATTTCAGTAACGGGAATTCTCCCAGAGGGTTTTATTAGGGCCGCGGTTCTGTGCTTCTCGCTTTTAATGTGGGACCCTAGACGAATGGAAGAAATCAGTTCTTCACCTGGGACTCATCTGTCCTCGATTTATTGTTTTGAATGCATCTTACATGGGGGGCGGTCGCTAAAGTAAAAGCAGGGCGATGGGATGATATTCTGCAAATTTACTTTTTATGTGTCTCAATTATGCTGAGGTAATATAAAATTTGTTGTATATGCGATGTGTTAAGTTAGAAAATTACTGTACAGAAGTACCAAATGTAGCTCTTTTCTGGATTGTATTTCATGCTGGCTGTGGCCAAATATTAAACATTTACTACCAGTCAAAAGTTTTTGTACACGGTGACATTTTCTGCATTTGCATGTTGCCTATTTATCATTTACTAAATTCAGTCAACATTCTTTGCTAACTAATTTTCAATATGTTCACAATTTGAGTAGCTTTATTAGCAAGAAAATGTGATCTTTTGATTCATCAAACTAACCTCCTCTAGCAGTTACAACAGCAGATAAAAGTCATTTTTTCTACAAGGGACATTAGATACTGCTCTGTTTCATGGGATGAAACGGGTAACTAGTGGATTTAAACTTAAAGGACAGCCTAGAATTAGCCACCATCACACAACCAGTTAATGGGATGTCAGACATGCACTGTTACATACTCTTTCCATGTTATAAAGGAAACTTGTTTTATTTGACTTATTTTAATTTATAGTTGTTCACTCAACTTTCCGATGCTTAACCAGAATAGAAAATCTGCAGTTTATGAAATAAATGGAAAAGTGGTAAAAACCTGTGGTGTGCAAAAACTTGACTGGTAGTGTATGTGTTGGTAGTTTTATCTTCTACACAAGGCCCACTTCTAGAATTTTCAGACCTCAGTGAAAAGGCCCCCTGACGTGGTCGTGGTGGGTCTGTCCCACCCACTGTCACTCCCATCATGCTCTGCTGTTATTTCCTGTCAGATGTAGTGCAGCAGTCCAGTACCATGATAACGACTCCTGTGTGTTTTTAGATGTTTCTGAAGTGTGTTGCGCAGGATCATCCCTCCAGCATTTCTGTGCAACCCCTATAATAGCTTTGATGATCTGGCTTCACACCCTCCCCACTCCGCCCTTTATGGTGAGACATCTCTCACCGTGTGTGACTCCAGCTTGAGACCCCTTCCTGGTCCTCACTGCCAGGCCATCACACTGGGCACAACTGTGGCGGAGCTTCTAATGACAGGTTCTCCAGTTTCATCTTGCGAGATTTTCCACTGGCACTCCGGTTCCCGGCTCGGCCCTGTGGTTGAACTGCCTTGCTAATCCAAAAAAATTATTTTTTTAAAACTACTTAAACTTTTTATGCAAAAAAAAAAAATCTGTTGCATAAATGAAGTAGGTGGAGGTTTCTGTTTTTGTGTTATAACCATCAATGGAAGAGTTGAATAATCTAGATTTCACAATTTAAAATTTACTGGAATTTGTGGGAGGGGAATGGCTTAAAAATGCTAGCTGGAGAGTAAACAGTATGGCCTTATTTACGGTCAGGGAAATCAGCGTTGTTTGTGTTTAATAGCTATTAGTTGACATACGTGTTGTTGAATTCCAGGGTGGGGGACAGGAGGCAGACGGACCCCTATGTCATAGTCTTAGGATGGCAAGTGAAGGCTCCAGCATCCCAAGCCCTGTGGTCCGTCAGATCGACAAGCAGTTCCTGATCTGCAGCATATGCCTGGATCGCTACGACAACCCCAAAGTTCTTCCGTGTCTCCATACCTTCTGTGAGAGGTGAGGGCCGCCCAGCATCTGGAGCAGGAAGGTCATGCCGCAGGTGTGCTGAGTCAGGAGTCTGTGTGGTCACCGTCCTCACTGGCTGATGCCTTTTTTTTTTTATTTTTTTTTTTATAAATCCTGATCTGTGCACAGCATGACCAGTGTAGCTAACTGTAACTTTGTGATGTTCTTCCAGGACACGACTAGCTCCTGTCTGGTGTTTTGGTGAGAAATGAACTGCGTGGGGTGCGGGGGGGGGGGGGCT
>JAODKC010000085.1:2310733-2320981 GCA_026777985.1 Mormyrops attenuatus
GTGGTGCGGCCCCCACCCCCCGGGGGGGGGGGGGGGGGGGGGCGGCCGGGCACGGGGGGAGTTCCAGAGCTGTGAAGTTGTAGCGCTTTTCCACTGTCACCATGAACCGTGCCGTACCGCAAACTGAATGTTTTCCATTGTAAATTATGCGAGTCATACCTGCGCTATCATGGCCCTGCTTACTGGCAGCGCCAGAAGCGTGACTAAACTCAGCTGGTTGTGTCACCACCATCTGATTTGGTTGAAATGCATGAAGATACCGATGTTCTGCGCATGGATTATCTGAAGGAAAAAGGATATATTGTGTGTGTGTGTGTGTGTGTGTGTGTATATATAAATTATTCATTGTTAATAGTTTTGCACATTGCAATGTATTTATGCATTCCCGATAACTCAGAACTTGAAAATTTCCAGCCTCCTACTTAAAAAAAAATAAATAAATAAATAAATAAATAAATACCAGATGAACATGGATTTGTAATGCAAATTTATGTAAGTGACTGCTAATTCCGATAGCGTTTGATGCTAACATTACACGACAATTCTCACAGACATGCTAGCAGAAAGTAGCACCCTTCTGCAGTGGAAAACCGAAGAAAGCTGGAACCGTGCTGTTACTAGGCTCTGTTCACTATATGGCTCGGTTCTTGGTGGCAGTGGAAAAGTACCCTAGGTCTTTGTTCTGTGGTTCCTCTGTGTGAGGCATCTCCAGTGCCGGTCAATCCCATAGGTGATATCAGCCGCCGTCTAGGGCGCCATCTACTGAGAGGGTCCAGACTTGGCAAACCACTGGCCAAATGGGCTTTGTCCGGCACTGGGCATCTCTAGGCCTATTGTGAGAGAGCTGTAGGTCAGAGCATTATAGAGAAACTGTTCTTAAAATGTATCAGTAGAGTTATTTAGTGTCATAGTCTTTGTGAGTGGTTGATTTTTTCTGGTTAACTGTTGGACTATTGTCATTTACTTCAAGATGGATCTTGGATTTTAAAACTTGTTTTTACTGCTTTAAGATATGTTTTATAGTCAGTTATTTTTGGTGAGTGTGAATGCACAGAACATTGTCTCCCTGAACCCTGTTCCAGAGTAACACAAGCCTGGGGGTGTGTCTCTTGAGTGATGGACATCACTGCTCCTCCCCTCACTCTGCCTCCAGGTGCCTCCAGAACTACATTCCCGCTCACAGCCTGACGTTGTCGTGCCCCGTGTGCCGCCAGACGTCCATCCTGCCCGAGAAGGGCGTGTCTGCCCTGCAGAGCAACTTCTTCATCACCAACTTGATGGATGTCCTGAGGAAGTCCCCTGACAGCGGCAGTGAGGACTGCGCGGTCCAGGAGACTGTCGCTACTGTGGCGACGGGACAGCCCCTGTCCTGCCCCAACCACGGGAACAATGTAATACCCCTTCCCAGGTTTTTTGTCTTTAGGCACTTACACTGAAGTTCCGGAACCTGGTCCCGGTTTACAGATCCCTGAGTTATCTCGATCTGGAACTTTTGTAGCTCCTGGCTGCTTTTCACTTTTATACTGCACAGCAGGGACTGGAACCTTTATGCGTCATAAACATGAGGGATGACGGAAAAAGTTTGTAGTTTAAACTTCACACACAATTTCATACGAAAATACACTGCCTCGCCAAAACAGTGGAGGATAAATAAGCTGTTTTGTTAGTTATTGGGGGGGATTGATTGTGATCGAAACAGGACACAAACTTTTAATTATATTTTATTATGCCCAACAACATGTTCATGGTTGCTAGCAGATCGATGTTTTGTCTTCCACAGAATGAGGAACAATGTAACATTATCCTACTAATAACTGCTGGCAAGTTTCACCTCCAGCACCAGCAATATTAAACAAAAGCATATTAGTTAGCGATTGAATTATTATCCAATTCAGAAATATGGAGATGCAAGCAAAAAAGGTATTAATTGATGCATTAAATGTATTTGGGGTACAAAATTAATTCCATCTACTCCAATTTGTGCTCCGCTAATATTTTTCCTGCACTTAGGCAGAACTTCCAGGTTGGCGCCAGTGCTTGTGCTCAACCAGTCAGCAAGCTGTCGCTATAAGCTCCTCCCCAGTAGTTTGTGTTTGAACGAAAAGTACCTAATCTAGAGTAAGTACCAATAAAGGGTTCCAGAACTACCTCCAAACAACTACAGTCGGGGCAAGTTCCTGTGGTGTAAACACGACAAAAGTTTCTGGCTCCAGGAAAAAGTTCTGTTGGTGTGACGGTGCCTTTTTGAGTCACAGCTGCCCCTCTCCAGAACTGCACAGCTTATCAGGTGCCTTGTGGGTAATATCCAATATGTGGGTAATATAATATCTGTGCACAGCTTTTTTTGTGAGCAACCATTGGATACAAGGTAGTGGGGGGCAGGACATTTACGTGTATTTCTGAATCTGCTTGTTGGATGGTGCCAGTGTAGAGGCCTGGAAATGTTAACTTTCTTTTTTTTTTTGTAAAGCATTGCCATAGTATTTTTAGCTGATTTTTTGTTGCCATGGCAACCAGGTCCCACTGCATCCACTTGAAATTAGTACCAAACATATTAATATGATGCTAAATGGTTGAGCCTCCCAGGAATGATGGCTTGTGTATGTGTGTGTGTGTGTGTGTGTGTGTGTGTGTCCAGATCTATGATCCTTTATGGGCATATTCCAGAATGCTTTTTCTTGTGGCATTTTGTGCGCTTTTTGTTGACTCTATGAAAGGGTTTTGTGTTCTCTTGAGTTTGAATGTTGTGGCGCTCGCCAGGTGATGGAGTTCTACTGCCCGCCGTGTGAGACGGCCATGTGCGAAGAGTGCACCAGCGGGGAGCACGGCGAACACCCCACCGTCCCGCTGAAGGACGTGGTAGAGCAGCACAAGGCTTCGCTGCAGGACCAGCTGGACGCCGTCAAATGCAGGTGCGGCCCCTCACCCCACTCCAGATGTTTCTTGCCTTCCTGGTTGCTAAGCAATGATTAGTCAGGTTTTGGCATCAACATCCAGGGCAGAGAATCTCAAAAATCATATTTAAGAGGGGGTGGCCACACTTTTCCAGAATTCAATGTTCATTATACTGACAAGAATAATTATTGGTGCACAAGGTGAATCTCCTTTATACTACGTCATATTGTAGTATGTACAGTAAGACTTACGGGGGAAGCGGTGTTCGGCTCAGCGGTTTGGGATGCTGTGCCTGAAATTGAAAGGTCGCTGGTTCGAATCCCAGACTTGGCAGATTGATGTCACCATTGGGCCCCTGAGCAAGGCCCTTAACCCCCAATTGCTCCCGGGACTGGTTGACCCTGGTATGTTGCTTTGGATAAAAGGGCCTACTATATAATTGAAATATAATGGAGCAGTCCCATATAGAGCGCTTATTTTAATTTCTAATAAGCCGAAGTGCAACTTGAGGTTTTCACCATTAAAGACCACAGAGGTTTGTGTAACAGCAGAGTAAACTGAGGCGCGACGCCTTGCGTCGAGTTTTGACGTTCACCTCAGCGCTGCGGTATGCGGCTGACTGTCATTACTCCTGTGCCGGTGACAGGGAAGCGAAGGAGAAGCGGGATCCGCTGAGGCGGATGTCGCCTCGCGGTGCGGCATTAACTCCCCGCTTTCAGCACTGACATCACTGATATAATTAGTCGAGCGGTTATGATACAGCATCCGTCTGTAGGTGTTAAAAGGATCGGCGGTGTGGATTGCAGTGCCTCCCTCACATGCTAACACGTAGGGCAGTGTGATAGTTTATGGCGACTTATTTTTTTTGTCATGTAAATAAATCCGATCAGAGAACTTGTTCACATATTGATGGTGTCCTAATATGCACAGCAGCCACCCTCATCTCTCGCTCTCTCGCTGTCTCACACATGTAGTCCATGCCAGTGATGGGAAACAGTGTCCGTCGATTTGTACGGTCTGAAAGAACAGATGTGCCAGCAAGCAAGTTAGGTTGAGGTCGACCACGTACTCTCTAACCGTCCCCCCCCAACGACCCACAGGCTGCCCGAGATTGACCTCGCCCTGCAGGTCATCTCTGAGATCCTGCAGCAGCTGACCGACCAGAAGTCCGCCATCGAAGAGGACATCCACTCCACCTTCGACGAACTACAGAAGACTCTCAATGTCCGGAAGAGCGTGCTGCTCGTGGAGTTGGAGGTCACCTATGGACTCAAGCAGAAGGTCAGGGGTGTGCGTGCGTGTGGTTGTGAGGCTTCGTTTAATTGCTGTTGAGACCTGGAGGCGAAACCAGCCATTTGCACAGAGGTTTTCAGAACAAGAAGAGCTGGGTCGTATCCCTGCACCACCTCCTAATCAATGTCCCAGTTGGAACTGGTCGCTCCATCTCTCTCCAGGCCTGAGGGTGGGCAGACCGATTGATCACGGATGTGAACAGTAGGTTTTTTTGTATACGTCATGCTGTAGGTCCTGCCGATTCTATCACGATTGACTGATTTGCATGCTGTAGGTAGAGGTGGATAATTCTTTATACTCAACTGGTTGGTTGAAACAAAATGTTTATCTGGATTTGAACTTTCTGAAGCTGGATTTTCCTTCTCTGGCTGTAGGTTCTGCAGGCCCAGTTGGACACTCTGCTGGAGGGCCAGGAGAGCATAAACAGCAGCTGCAACTTCACAGAGCAGGCGCTGAGCCAGGGCTCAGAGGCCGAGGTGTTGCTGGTCAAGAAGCAGATGAGTGAGCGTCTGGGCGAGCTGGCCAGCCTGGAGTTCCCCCTGCAGCCTGAGGAGAACGACCAGCTGGACTTCTTCATCGAGACCGAGGGCCTCAAGAAGTCCATCCACAACCTGGGCACCATAATCACCACCAATGCCGTCGCCTTCGAGACGGTGGCCTCTGGGGAGGGGCTGCGGCAGTGCATTGTGGGTCACCCCACCTCCATCACCATCACCACCAAGGACAAGGACGGGGAGCTGTGCAAGACGGGCAACGCCATCTTGACGGCTGAGATCTGCACCCCCGACGGAAGCGTGGCGGACGGGGAGATCCTGGACAATAAGAACGGTACTTACGAGTACATCTACACAGTAGCCAGAGAGGGCAACTTCACCCTCTCCCTGCGTCTCTACGACCAGCACATCAAGGGCAGCCCCTTCAAGGTGAAGGTGACCAAGTCTGCCAACGTCTCGCCTGTCACCAATAGCAACAAGAAGCGGCTCAAGTCTCCAGGAAGCAGCCACGTCAAGCAGAGGGCTATCAGACGGCCGGACAGCATGTACAGCACCAGCAAGAGGAAGGAGAATCCTATCGAGGACGACCTGATATTCCGAATTGGTGAGTCTCGGAGGTGCCACTTCACACGGAATCCAGTGGCTAGGTTGTGCCAACTGATGCTGGTAGTCTAGAGCAGTGCTCTACCAGAGGTCTACCAACTCAACCAGAACCAAAAATGTTCAGTGTTGTCTGTCACTGAGAAAATGCACCTAAAATCTTTTATTTATAATATTAGTAAATTTTAACATTACAATTTAAATGCATTCCAAGTAATCATAGCCCTTTAAATGACTAAACTTATTGTATTTCTGTTATCCTACGTCTTGTAACCATTGCTAAAGAAATCATAATTGGGTTCTCATACATATAACATCAAACCCGGGTTGTTTGGCAGATTTAGACATCATCCCTCTGTCATCCCTATAAGCAGGACAACCCCTGTTACTGAAGGTTCATGTTTAATTATTGTACCGTGACCTTGCACTCCAGGGCTGGGTGGTCAGTGCTCACCTTGACTCCATGTGAGGTTTCCTGCTTCTCCCTGCGTTTCATGTTGGTTTCTTCCCTGTTTTCTGGATTTCTTTCACTGTTCAAAGACACCTAGGTTAAGCAAGTGTTGTAGCTTCTGAACCTGAAATGTCTCTGCCTACAAATCCAGATTTTGTTTCTACCATCCAGTTGAGTATAAAGAGTCGCAGTCACAGAGTACTCAACTGGTTAGTAGAAATAAAATCTTGGTTTGGATTTTTTATTTTTTCCTTTTTAACTTTCTGGACCTGGAACACTGAGGCTAAGTGAACTGATGTGTCCGGCTGTAGTCTGTGTGTTTGTGGGTACACGTCCTGAGAAGGACTGGCATCTCATCTGGGCTGTCCTTTGCCTTGTACTGCATACTTCCTAGAATAAGGCTCCAGGTTCACTGTAACACTGAACTGGATAAGCAGTCTGAGAAAATGGATGGGTAGATGGGTAAATATTAGTCACCTGATGGGCTTGGCCAAACAGCTAGCATTTGCTGTTTTAACTGGGTCGAGATTAATGTAGTCAGACAATGGCATTAGCGCACCCATGTGTCCTTCTGGTATAGGACATCTAAGTGGGGAACATTGATCCCTGAAGTAGATGAGTGTGACGGGCAAGTCTCTAACCTTTACACTGGTCCCTTTAAATAAGCACGTCCCTTTAAATACTCATTGACTGGAAATATCAGGAAGGGCTCTGTCGTTCCACATTCTCATTCAGTGGTGCTTGCTGTTTGCCTTTCAGGTACTAAGGGAAGGAACAAGGGGGAGTTCACGAATGTGCAGGGTGTGGCAGCCTCTTCGGTCGGAAAGATCTTAATAGCAGATAGCAACAACCAGTGTGTCCAGGTAAGGGGATGATATCTGTACTGATGGCGAGTCCTCAGCAGAAAGCGTTTTTGTCTGAAAAGGCAATGCAAGGCAAACCGTCTCTCCCATAAGAGTTTTGTCAGCCATGTCAACATGAAGCATAACAATGCATCACCATAGCTAAGATTCACATTTGGATTCAATCTGGTATACGGTGTTTCATCCTTACAAACTCATTGATTGCTCCATTGCTGATGTCTACTTAATGGCTCCACTGTGATGCCACTAGCTGCAGTGTCTCGCCACGGGTCTCTCTGATCTTCTAGCAGAGCGATGGGATGGGAAGTAGATTATGCTGGAATGCCGTCGGCGTTTTGCGATTTCCTGACGTGAAACGTATTCCGAGATGTAATCAAAATGTCCTTGCTTGAAAGAGGCGGATGGGCTCCCAGTTTAAGGCTTGTGCTACAGCTTGTTCAGATCTTGCTGCGAGATTGTGTGATTGGTGTGTTTGTTCCATTTAGAATGGGAGGACTGAGGCTGGGTGCGGGGAAATGTCAAGAATTATCTCCAAGTCACTGTTGGAGGATGACTCTCTATAGCAAAGCAGCTCATTAGTGCTTTATGGGAAGACTCAAGCCTAATGCCAGTAGACTTTTACCAGAATGTGTTGAAGAATTCACAACAAAGTGTGGCAGAATACTAATAATCCTATTATTCAGGTCTAGCTATGGGAAAAGCTATATTTGAAATAAGTAAGCTTGAAGATTGTTGAGAATAACAATTGAGTTGACCATAACAATTCCAGTCATTGAATTTTAAATACCATATTAAGACCTCTCTTTGTCTATGGACAGATATTCTCCAATGAAGGGCTGTTTAGGAGTCGGTTTGGGGTAAGAGGGCGGTCTCCTGGGCAACTGCAGCGGCCAACTGGTGTGGCAGTCCATCCCAATGGTGACATCATCATCGCTGACTACGACAACAAATGGGTCAGCATCTTCTCAGGCGACGGGAAGTTCAAGGTAAGCTTGTCCACCGTCGTGTGATGCGGTCGTAGAGCCACGGCGATTGAAACCTTTTCAACTTTTAACCAACAGTCCAAGATCGGCTCGGGAAAGCTCATGGGACCCAAAGGGGTGTCAGTGGACCGGAACGGGCACATCATCGTGGTGGACAACAAGGCCTGCTGTGTCTTCATCTTCCAGCCCAACGGCAAGATTATCACCAAGTTTGGTAACCGTGGAAATGGAGACAGGCAGTTTGCAGGTATACTTGTTGGTAATGTGTAAGCCCATTTATGTCTCGTTGTAATGGTCTGCATGGCCGGTTTGAGCAGCATGGTCACGTCAACCCAATTCTCTTGCCCCATGACCTTCCAATAGGCGGCGCCCTGCATGTTCCACATTTTAAAGTGGAAACATTGGTTGACCATTCTTCATCGACACATGAATGTACACACGTTTCCTGCACAATGAGATGTTTTCTTGCCATGTTCAAGTCGGCTTCCGTTTGCTAGTTGAGAGAAATGAGATCTATTTGAGAGGTCATAAATGTGCTCTGGTATATAATATAAAAAGTATTGACAAAAGGGATCAGACTTTAGTACAAGAAATGGATACATTTACTGATAGAATCAGTTGAGCTGTATATACACTCAAAAAAAAAGTTAAGCATCCAGAAGTAATGGTCTGATTTGGATGTAATTTAGTACACGTGCAGACCAGCGATGGGTATGTAAATGGCACGTCTAGTCATCAGACAGGATGCCTCATAGGTGCATTGCACAGTATTACCAGCACTTTGATAGGGTCACATCGTGGGCTTGCATGAGGCTGGGTGGTCATATTGTGTAGTTGCCCGGCTGTGCGATACAGTCACGACCTTTCGCCACATGAAGATTCTTTTCATTTCCACCACTCTGTCTGGGTGCTTAACTTTTATTGTCACTGGGTGTATATTAGGTCACATTTGGTCTTTCTTACAAAAATAGAAAGGTCTTCATCAAATTCACTTAAATTTTTAATCTGTTTTTTGTAGGTCCTCACTTTGCAGCTGTCAACAATAATAATGAAATAATTGTCACTGATTTCCATAACCATTCTGTGAAGGTAAGGATATATCTATAGAAACTAATTTGCTATAAATGAGGTCTGAGATTTTTTTTATGGAAAATGCCTAATTGATAGTCATGTGTGTATCTGATAAGAATTGTATTGTATTTTCTGTCTTATTCACACGCACAGGTTTTCAACTCTGAGGGGGAGTTTCTACTGAAGTTTGGGTCCAACGGTGAGGGGAACGGCCAGTTCAACGCCCCCACCGGAGTAGCAGTGGACGTCAACGGCAACATCATCGTGGCAGATTGGGGCAACAGCCGAATTCAGGTGTCCCCCATACTCTTGATTTTTACCCGTGTTGCCTGTAATATTGCCAGTCATTTGAGAACTTATTTTCGACAGTAACTACAGCATTTACTGTAACATTTTACTTATTTAGCAGGAACTTTTATCCAAAGTGACATGCGTTTCTTGAGAAAGTACGGTCAGAAAACATTTACAGCTCTGCAAAAATGTGTAAATTACATTTATTTATTTATTGCTTTCATTCAAACCACGCGCACCTGAGAAGGCGGCAGGGGCGTCAGAAGCATTTTGAATGTGGGGGGGACACATCCCCCTCAGGTTTAATGGCTGGAACGCCCATGGAAGGCGGGGTCAGCCAGTCCCTGGTGCATTTGGGTATTAAGTTCCTTATTCAAGGGCCCAGTGGTGACATCATGCTTCCAAACATGGGATATGAACCAGTGACCTTCTGATCACAGGTGTCCTAGCATATTTAGCCACACACTGCCCCTCATTTATTAATACACCGATTTACTGTGATTGGAGTTGAAGTTCCTTGTTCATGCGTGACCTTGTCCACTGATGCAGGTCTTTGATGGCAGCGGGTCCTTCCTGTCCTACATCAACACATCGGCGGATCCCCTTTACGGCCCACAGGGCCTGGCTCTCACTTCAGACGGCCATGTTGTAGTAGCGGATTCCGGGAACCACTGCTTCAAAGTTTACCGCTACCTTCAGTGACCCGCTACTATCTCCCCATCCCCTGCCCGCAGACCCGTGACATACCCGTCACGCCTCACTGTCACCGTGCCACATTGGATCCCTGTCGTCGTCGTGGATTCGCGTCATCTCTCGCCAGCTCTGCTGGCTCATGACCTTTCACCTCTGACCCCCCTGGCACTCCCGCGCTGAGGTGGTCTAATGCTGCCCTGACTTAGTTTTTTTTCCCCATGGAGCAGAAAGATGACGTCTTGTTATTGATGATTATTTAAGTGTTCCTTTTCCGGAGTTTATTTATTGAGCCGACCATGTAAAATACAGCATTTTATGTGAAACTGAAAATTAAGCACTTGATACAATAGCTTTGGTGTAGCGTGACCCTTTTGAAAACTGTGGGTAAGGAAAATGGATATAGTTGGTAAGTGTGGCACTTTTTGGGGAATATATTTTGTTCATGGCTAGTTTTCTAAAAAAAAAGGTATATTTTTGAAATTTGAAATTAAAACGCCATCCTAATGAGGGTGCCCCCCGGCCTGGTGTCCTGCGCTGCCTGTGGTGGGGGGGGGGGGGGGGGGGGGGGGGGGGGGGGGGGGGGGGGGGGGGGGGGGGGGGGGGGGGGGGGGGGG
>JAODKC010000085.1:2347264-2401483 GCA_026777985.1 Mormyrops attenuatus
CTCTTGTTTTTTCTTATTTGTTTAAATTATTTGTGGGTGTTACACTTTCAAATGGCACAACTGCAAGCTTTCGGTGTTGTTTTTTTTTTTTTTTTTTTTTTTTTTTTTAGATGATGTAAACAGGACATTAGACAGAATGAGGAATGTGTAATTCCATGTAAAAAGAAAAAAAAAAAAATCCAAGAAATCTACCAGAGTAGAAGATGGGTGCGGACCGGCCTTGTACCAAGCCGATCCCGATCCAAAGCCAGGCGGTGATAGTGGCTCCAAGTTCCCCGAGGCTGGTTGAGTGAGTTCGGGCCTGACGCTCAGCTTATAAGCTGTCGCAATAAGTAACATTCTTCTACCAAACGGGGAGATGGCAGTTCATCTGCGAGACACGTCCGCCGCAGGGTGGTCTGTGTCTCAGAGCGGTAGGCCCCCCGCGGGATGACCAAATATGGAGAGGGCCTTTCAAGTTGCCGCAGAGACACGAGAGAGCGTGAGACACTCTCTGGAGAACGGTGCTGTATAAACCAGGGCTCGCACAAGCGTTTCACCATCACGCGTAGGCGCACGCTGGTGCTCATCCTGTTCCTGCGGCGTCTTTGACCTTGGAGGCTCGGCCGCTGGTTGCCACGGTAGCCCCTGGGGTGATTTCATCAGCTTCGCTGGCTGATGTTTTTGCCCCCCAGCTGGACTTTTGAATTTGTTCTGATAAGGCGGGAAAAAAAACAAAAGGTGATCAGGCATTGATGTACGCTCGTAGGCAGTCAGTCAGTTTGTCTCGTTTATTTTTCTCTTCTGGTATTGATTTTTTTTTTTTTCCCGTACTGCGTAACATTGATTTCTTAATCGCTACCATGATCTATTGCATGGTGACTAATTTTATTGCAAATTCTCTGCTGCTAGTTCCATCTGTTTTTAATGCCTCGGATGAGTTTGTGAATCATCCTGGTCTCCAGGGGCCTTTTTACACCCCAGAACGAAACTCCTCCTCTGAATCGAATCCCCCGCCAATTCCTTCCCCCAGGCCGCTGGGGTTGCCCCGAGCAGAGACTCTGCACATCCACAACCCGGGCCAGGAGCTGCCCGTGACAGTGCTGTCCGTGTTCACGCCCAGCAGGCATTTTCACATGCCCTCGTTCCACAGAAGGGTGAGTTGTTGGGTGGGGGGTCTTTTCTGTGGTCTGAGAACCAAGACAATGCCGCTGACTGTTGCACTTTTCCACACTCGCCAGTGTAGGTGTGCGCACGTGTGTGTGCACATATTTACACTGACGCACGTGCTGATTTCTGGTTCTCAGCTTTGTTTGAATTGTGGCCTTCATGCCAGAAGGGAATGGGGTTTAGTCCCAGTGGGACTACCCAGTGACACTTTATGTTTTCTGCCTTCTAGGTGATTCCGCCACGGGGAAAGGCTTCTTTTAAGTTAATCTTCCTCCCAACGGAGGAGGGCAGTGTAGAAAGTACCTTATTTATAAACACCACCCTGCATGGTGTCCTCTCCTACCAGGTGAGTCAGCATCACCAGGGCGGGGGAGTCAGTATGGGTGCCACCTTTTAAACAGGGAATGACATCACTGGGGGTGTATAGTCTATAGGTTTTCTTGCGGGCACCTGTGCAGTACCGTCATAGCCAGTCCTGCCCCTTACAGGCCGTGGAGGGTTAAGACATTTCGATCCGTGGATTGGGTGGTACTGACCGTCTGGTTGGTCTTCCAGGTGTCTGGGGTTGGTGTTCATCACGGCTCCTCAAACGTTGCCCAGAACAGGGATGGAACGCTAGTTTTCCCGCACATACAGAGCATTAAACTGACACAAACTCAGGTAACCCGTCACTTCTGCTACGTCTTTTCCGCCTTTGACTGCCGGGTCCGTGACGTGACAGCCAGCGGCAGCTGGTCCCCGCTGTGACGTAGCGGCTGGAATTTTGCCCTCGCCTCTCACCCTGCGGGGGAAATAATGGGGGGCATCATGACAGCACCAGGACTGCCTTGACAGGAAGTGGCTCCCATCATGCTGCAGTGCACAGCTGGGAGCCCGGGCCTGCCTGGCGGCTCGACAGGAAGTATGTGATGTTGTACAGTGATCTTTTTTTAAATTCAGTTTAGCGTGGAGCAGATCTGATTAACGTAGGAAATAGTTTATGTTTAGATGCTAGTCGCGGGTTTGTTGTAATTGCGTCACCATCGTGTTTCCCAATGTTTTGAACTCGGAGTAAGATGTTTGTGTGAATGACATGGCCGCTAACAGAATGTTCTGGTGCTGACCCAGCCACACGGTACTGTTAGCCGGTCATCTTAAACACTAGTGTGTGTTAGCGTTTGCTGTGTATGGATTTCAACGCCGCCTCCTGGCTGTCTTTGCAGGGCGATGCATCAAATGTCACGATCCTGGGACTGCTGATGGAGTCTACACTGCCTCAGAACTACGTTGGCCATCCCCAGGTAACCCAGAGGGTGGCGGCCCAAAAAACAAAGCAGGTTTTTGGAGCCTTCTGCCCGTTTGTGGGTGTCTTTCCGCTCCTTGGAGCAGCATCAGTTTCATTCGTCATGCTTAACAGCCTTTTCATGGGACCGACCACTGCATGAATGTTTGTCCCTGATGCGAATCACCCATAATCCTTTGCTGCATGTTTGCGTGCAGGGAGCTGGTCAGCTGCCCATTCTAAACATTAGGGAGGTTTTTTGGGAGGGCTTAGCATGGGGGACAGGATGTGGAGATCCGTGGCCCTGCCCCCTCCCCCCTGGTCCATTTTCCTAAGCGTGATGGGACTGCCTTCCTGTGATTTCCCAGGGGTCTTGCTTTCAAGCGGAGCAGAAGCTGGTGGCTCAGATCAGCCTGTCGGAGAGAGGAGAGAAACACACAGACCTGGAGAAGCTGAAGCCTTATGTCATCGAGAACATCCTGGTCCTTTTTGTCGTGCCGTCGGGAACTAACTCTCTGCGTAAGCGTGCCAGCGAGCTGCGGAATCTGAAAAGGCTAAAATTAGATCGCGGCGCGTCAGACGTTGAGAATGAGCCTGAAAACCAGGACTGTTACATACATATGTTTTTGTGTAGTTATGATTCATAACTGGGGTTTTAGGACTGACTGATGATGAAATTTGACGATAGGGTGGCGGTTCCGCACACGCAGAAATCTCTGTGTGAGGGGAGGGGTGTTGTGTCTGCTCAGGGCGTTTATTAGTGTGTCGCTTATTTTCGAGTCGTGCCATAGAGGTGTGAGGAATGCTGGCTCTGATTGGTGCCTGTGGGACAGTAAGGATTGGCAGGCAATGGTTACCGGGAGACCGCGTGTCAGTGTTGCTGGTGCTGGGTGCGAATCGCCCCCCTCCCCCCTTTTTTGGCGTCTGCCAGCAGCCAGGGCAGGAGTTAGGAGAGATTAGCTAGGGGGGCATAGAACAATAGGAAAGATTCCCTCACTGGGCCATGGGCTAAGGGCCTTCCCACCTGTCCTTCCCTGGGATGGGCATGGACCCCCCCCCCCAAAGGTTTCAGAGAAGGAAGCAGCTTAAATGCGAAGTGTGTATACTTTGTGTTGAGACAGGGCCACTTATGAGTGTGCAACTAAATTTGGGAGGGTGCATTTTTTGTTTTGTTTACATTTTTCCAAAGAGACTTACGGTAGAGGGAGGGGTTATGGCATGTGCACACTCCCTGGAACCCATGACCTTACCCAGCTTGTTTTTGTTGTTGTTGTAGTAATTTTTTTTTCGTTACTATTGTCATTCATATGCTTTTCTCTCATCTGTACAGGAGTGCCAAAGATAAATGTATACATGTTAAATTCCGGAGTCAAAAAATTATTTGTGAAGGTAAGGAGCACCGGGTGTTTGTGGGTGTGTGTGTGTGTAGGTATTTGGCGGTGGCGTGTGTGGATATTGGTGGATTAGGTTTATATTACATTGTGGGGAGCAAATGGCCCCCACATCGTGATAAAAACCTGTTGTTTTGACATTGTGGGGACCATACAATGTCAAAACAATGATTTGTGAATGCAATCAAAAAAGTAAAAATGCCAAAAGTCTTGTGTTTTGCTTGCATACTTATGGTTAGTGTTAGGGCTGGGTAGGGGTTAAGGTCATCACGTTGGGATAAGAGTTTTACCCATAGAAATGAATGGAGAGTCCCCACAAAGATATAATTACAAACCTGTGTGCGTGTGTGAGTTTGGGCGTCTGTGTGTATATTTGGGTGGGTAGGTGTGTGCGTGTGCGCATGTGTGCATCGACCTCCCCGTCACCATGACACCTTCATTCCTGCTGTCTCCAGGAGATCCAGCTCTTTTCCAAAGTCGACAGCACCGTTGAGTTCAAGCAGGTCCTGCTGCGGGCCTCCAGCACCAACTTCACCCAGGTGGCTTCGTTAGTCTGCAAAGGTGAGCGCTGCTCCCGGCCAGCCGCCCCGCTCACGCCGTCCCGCTCAAGCCCAGGCTCCGCCCTTGCAACCCCTGCTTCCCCAGGCCCCAATCGCCTGCCTGTCTGTTTCATCCATTCAGGGCCCTTTCCTGCACATGGGAAAAAGTGTTTCAGGCAAATCAGTTTGCAGCTCTTGCGAAACCACACAGTGAAGTCCCATCCAGCCTTTGGGATCCTCAGCAGGTATGCAGAAGCATTTTCTCTTTGTATCACAGATGTCTGTTATACTGCCTCACACAGGTGAAACACCATAACTGCGTATTTTATACAAACTGAGTTATGACCAGAATCGGGTCTCTTGGGCTCTGTTTTATCTTAGTTATTTTGAATGCGTAACCTATCGTTTACCTACCTACTTCTCCTACGGGTGGACAGTCAAAGAAACGTCAAAGAAACTCTGAAGCCATTTTTCTTAGGTTTAGTGTCAGCATAGCTGCACTGTTTCGCCTTTGTGGGGCAGTGTAGAGTTACAGATGTTTATATTAGTATTTGCAAATCACTTTAGTTTTAGCTCCCTACCTCCCGATGGAGTGATTTGTTTTTTTTTTTTTTTTTGATTTGTTTTTCCATTCCCAGGGACCTGGGGGATGGGTCTCCTGTCCAGTTCCACATCAATCAGACGGGCGAAGACCACGCCGACGTCTGGCTGACCAGTCCCCTCAACTTCAGCTTTGAAGTGCGGAACGCGACGATGACGCCGGAGATGGACGGCCTCTTGGAGGTGGGGTCTGCTGCTCCCCTGCACTGCTGATAATCTTAAATGTTGCTTAAAGTGTTACTGGGAAAATCGGAAGGGAAAGTCCACTGAAAATGTTAAAATGCTAGCTGAAGCACTGTTACAGTTTTAAAGTAATAATAATAATATGACTTTTTAAAATTTGGCTTTTAACAAAATAAAAATTTGCCACGCGCCTCTGGGATCTGGGTTTGAGTCTCTGCCATGGCTCCACGTGTGTGAAGTTTGTTTCTCCCGAGTTGTCCTGGGGTTTCCTCTGGGTACTCCAGGGTCCCTCTGCAATCCAAAGCATGCTGAGGTTAATTAAAGGTAGCAGTTCGCCCATAGCTGAGCATTTGTGTGAATGGTGTGTGTGCCCTGCGATGGATGGGTATTTTGGGTATCAGTCAGACTGTCTTGGTCAGCATAGAAGGTCATAGGGTGACTGTGGTCTGACGTAGTCTGTTTTCCGCTCCCCTTCAGGTGGTGAACTTCAGCGGGCCGCTCACCGTCCATCCAGGCTGCTGGAGGCTGCTGTCGCTGCAGCTGGCTGGCCGGACGCTGCCTGTCAGTGTGGTCACCACTGTGACCCTGGACACCAGCCTGGGCGTCTCGCTGGAACTTCCCTTGCACTTCCACTTCCGCTCCTCCCTCACCAAGGTGACCCCCCCCTCTACTTTGCCATGTCTGCGTGGCTCGCTGTCCATGTTTGATCCCCCCCGCTGTCTAACTCTGCCCCATCTGAGACATAACCCTGCAGCCTTCCGTGGTATCCGTGGTAACGACTCGCAGTAACCATGGCGACTTCTCTCCAGCAGGGGGGCGTTGTCTTTGAGGCCAGCGGGGAATGCGGGAGACCCTGCAGGCTCCGGCTGTCCGAATCCGGTGAGACCTGTTAGAGTGACGCCCCGCTGATACCTGTAACCCAGCACCGAGGCTGCTGTGTGACTCGCATTGAAACGTGAATTTTCATTTTACTGGGCGGTTTGGGGAAACTCATTAATATTAATGAGAAAAGTGCTAGCTGATTGGCCAGTGACTGTCTAACAGTTCACTGACCAATCAGGTAACAGTTCTCTCATGAATATTAACAAGATCCCCAAACCACCTTGTAAAACAAGAATTCACCATTCACCGTTCTCATGCCTAATCCTTCCCTACCGTCATGTTCCCTCCCTCAGGGCGTGCCCAATGGCAGCGCTCCTTCCTGGACTCCACCTCCTCCTGGAAGACAGACAGCATCCTGGCCTCGGAGCTCTGTGCCCGCTGGCGGAGCCACAAGAAGAGGCTCACGTGCAGGTGAGAGTTGTGTGGAGGGGCTGGGGAGGTGCACTCAGTGGGGGGGGGGTGCACTCTGGGCAGAGGGATAGGCAGAGTAGCACACACCTGGCTGACTAACTGACTTTTTTTGTTTCGCTTCTGTACCTGAAGCTGGCCGCGACTCCCAGTGGAAACCAGTTCCCATCTAGACTTTGGCGCCAGTCCAGTCAATGAGAGCAAGGTAGGTGATAACCATCTGGCATACATGTGGATTTGTGACCTGAAATTTAATTTGGTGTCTGAGCAGCAAATCTGCCTTGAAGCCTTTGCTCAGTGGCTGTATGAGTTAATTTGTTCTGTAGTCTGTAAATTGATGGCTTTGGGAAAGTGACTCATTGTTCTGTAGCTGTTTGAGGCATGTTAAATTGGTATGTGAGAGTGTTATGTGACAGACTGGGCTATGATGATGGATGATGATGATGATGATGATGATGATGATGATGACGATGTGACCCAGGTAAAGTTCTTCACCCTGAAGAACCCCTCATCTCACCCCGTGTCCGTGGAGCTGAGGCCCTTGGCCTCTTACTCAGCCCCCCTGGGGGCCCTGGACCTGCTCACCAAGTGGTTCAACATCAGCCCGCTGTCGGTCAACGTCACAGCCACGGAGTTCACTTTACTGAAGGGGAGTGGTCAGGTGAGGCCTCTCATCTGGCCCCCTCCCTTTTCTGCTCCGCCCACCATTGTCCTGAGGCAGCATCGTCACCGTGAGGCACTTGTGTTGATGCTTGTGCCTCCTCTCCACCCCTCCTACCGCAGGAGGAGTGGCGGACAACAGACGGGGCTCTGCGACTCCTCCTCCAGCCCCTGGAGAGCAGGGAGGTGGGTGTGGCTTTCACCCCCACGGAGCACAAGTCTGTGACCTCACTCATCCTCGTCAGGTACCTGCTCCGACCCCACCCACGCAACGGTTCCATGCTGGATGATTTGGATTCAGGTTCCAATAATTAATGTGTTTGCAGTTTGTTTATTGAGCAGATTATTTGCCATATTGTTGTGCCAGCGTTGGGTGATGGCTGACTGTTTCTCTGCACGACAGAAACAACTTGACTGTGTTCGACGTGGTGATGGTGAGGGGTCATGGGGCCGGGGAGCTGCTGCGCATCGGGGGCAAGCTGCCCGGTCCTGGAGCCTCGCTGCGCTTCAACGTGCCCCAGTCCACGCTGATGGAGTGCAGAGATGGTGAGGGGTGGTTGCTGAGGCCGTGTGGCGGGGCAGATTTTTCCAGCTTGCTTACCAGGCATGCTGGAGGCTTTCATTTTGCTGTCAGCTGTAGCATTAGCTGCACTAGGCATGTAGATGCCATTTTAAATACTGCCTGGACGCAGTGTGGAATATCGGCTGAATATTGGCTGAATGCAGTGTGGGATGCCGGGTGTACGCGGGCCGGATGCACTGTGGGATGCCGGGTGTACGCGGGCCGGATGCACTGTGGGATGCCGGGTGTACGCGGGCCGGATGCACTGTGGGATGCCTGGTGAATGCGGGCCGGATGCACTGTGGGATGCCGGGTGTACGCTGGCTGGATGCACTGTGGGATGCCGGGTGAACGCTGGCTGGATGCACTGTGGGACGCCGGGTGAATGCTGGCTGGATGCACTGTAGAGTGTAGAATACTGAGTAATTGCTGGCTGAATTCAGTGTGGAATTTCAGGTGAATACTGGCTGGATGCAGTGCGGAATAGCTAGTGTATACTTACTGGATACAGTGTGGAATAGGTGAATACTGGCTGGATGCAATATGGAATAGCTAGTGTATACTTACTGGATACAGTGTGGAATAGCAGGTGAATACTGGCTGGACATAGTGTGAAATGCTGGCTGAATGCTCTGAATACTGAGTAGACGCAGTGTTAAAATACTGAGCAGATTCTCAGAGAGCTCACTCTGTCATTGTGTGCCCCACCCCTCCCCCTTAACCCCCCCAGGGCTGAGGAGCAGTAAGCCTCTGTTTGCCATCCGGAAGAGCTTCAAGGTAGAGAATGCAGGGGAGCTGCCCCTGACTGTCGAGTCAATGAACATCAACGGCTATAAATGCCAAGGTTTTGGGTTCGAGATCCTGCAATGCCGCTCTTTCCAGCTGGACTACAAGTCCTCTTCGGAGATCAACATTGTGTACGTGCCTCCTGGCCAGCCGCTTAAATTCCTGCAGGAAGTGTGCTGTAAGGCATAGTCTTGCCCTCCCAGGACTTATCCTGACTCCTTCACCCCCTCCCTCCACTGCAGCTTCACTCCCGACTTCACGTCCTCCTGGGTGATCCAGGACATGACCCTGGTGACGGCTCGTGGTTCCACCTTCCCCTTCACGCTCAACGTGACTCTGCCCCACCACATGCTGCCCCTGTGTGCCCAGGTGGTGCCCGGGCCCAGCTGGGAGGAGACCTTCTGGCTAGTCACCATCATCTTTACATGGTCAGTGTCACCTTCTCCCGCTGCTGACTTCTGTCCCGTGAAGGATGCCAGGGAAACGGGGGGTGTTGCAGTGAATCCCTGGCAAAGCACAATCAGAGTTGAACTGTAGTACTAAATAGAGCTTTGATAGGATGGGTGGATGTGGATTTTTCTATTCTGTTTTCTTGCCAGCAGGGGGAGTACTGGTTAAGGGCAACGGTTTGCTTCTTTTAAAGTCTAAGAAATATACAAGTGTGTGAAAAATTTGCTTTTTAATCTGATTGAAATGAATTTGAATTTTTGGAAGAAATTCTAATTCTGCCTTGTTTTGTACGCAAATGATTTTTTGTTACTCATTCTTCTATTGGTTTCAGCCTTTCACTAGGGGGTGTCTGTCTGATGGCGTTCCACCGAGCCCAGTACATCCTCAACGAGTTCTTGTCCCCTGGTCCTCGGAGCAATCACCACAACTCGGTTCTGACCCGAGAAAATGGCGTGGTGAACACAGTGACCCCCCCCTCAGCAAAGTAAGGCCAGCTTCAGATTCTGAGGTTTCCTATGATTTTTATGGCCAGTTTTTTTCATTTCAACCACCACCACTGTGTAGCCCCCACCTGGATGATGTGACGGCAGCCATTCTGTGGCAGTACACTCACTGCACTGTAGCTAAGCTGGTTGAAGGGGCAGGAGAGAATTCACCAGTTAGGTATAAGGGGTGATTGGGAGGCTAGATTTGAAATGGCCACAGTGGGCCAGGACATCAGGGTACCACCCTTACTCTTTCGAAAGATGCTCAGGGATCTTTTATAACCTCAGAGTCTCAGGACCTCAGTTTTACAGGACGGCACTGTTTTTACAGCACAGTGTCCCTGTCACTGCACTGGGGCACTGGGGGTCCACACAGACCACAGGATGGGCTAACATGTTGGCCACACCAACACCTGCTCCAGCAGCAACCCAGCTTTCCTAGAAATAAATACAGGAGATCTAAGAGGACAATAAATACATAAAGGAAATTCATAAAATAAACAGAAGTAGTTTAAATAAAGCATAAATAAGAAAACCATGGAAAGCAATTAAGCCTTGTTTTTCTTTGTTTTGGTTTCAGCAAAATAAAAGGTAGTTGCAAGACTTTTGTGGACTCGTGCAACACGTCAGACAAAGGCAAAGGGAGGGGCTCCCTGGCCGTGGCCAACACCCCTGTCCGGAGCCAAGCCTCCTCCAAAAAGGGCAGTGGTGCCCCCTCACAGCCTCAGAGGAAACACAAGGTCTCGCTCTACTATAGCAGGTACAAGGTCAGCTCCCCAGCCACCACTGTCACGGCACTGGTACCTTCTACAGAGGAGGAGCGCAGCCCCGAGCGTGGGTTCGAGCAAGACCTGGAGACCTGCTGCAGCATTAGCAACAGCGCTGATGAGGCAGGCACTGCGCTGCCCCCCGCTCCGGAGGAAAAGCTGGCTTGCCTCGAGGAATCTTCCCACGGTGTGATCAAGGAAAAGGAGCAGACTCCCATTATGTTTCCCATGGAAACGCATCCCGGCTTCACAGAGAGTGCGACCACAACCCCGAGCCCCCGGCCGGGTCTTCTGGCGTTCGGTCCAACTGAGAGCGAGCCAGCTCCAGAGAGGACGGAGCCCAGGAAGAGAGACGTGGTAGAGGTGCGTTGTCCCGTGCCAGTTCTCGGAAGAACCTGAACGTTACTCTCAAAGTGAGATGGTTTAGCATGTCGATCATTTTTATTGATTTTATTACTGGTTCTTGTCTGTTTTTGTTTCTTTGATGTTCCTGTCGTGCGGATTGACAGCTGACAGAGGAGTCCCACATGCGCGAGGTACCGCAGCCTGAGAAAGCGGAGCCGATCGCCATGGCCAACGGCAGCTGCAAGGGGAAGAAGAACACGGGCAAGAATCGCAGAAAGCCCAGTGATCCCATGGCCGGGTAGGGGGTTGTGGGCAATGGCTGCAGCCTCGTCGACGCGTTTGTGATCGTTCAGCATTAAATGCGCTGCATGCCATTTCTCTCCCCCCCCCCGCCCCTGCAGCATACCTGAGCCCATCGTTGTCGTGCTGTCAGAGAAGAGCAGGGACCTGGAGTGGAGGGACAGCCGGACCGCCAGCCGGGCACGGAACCACTGTGCCAATGGGAAACTGGACACGCTGAAGTCGGGGCCCAGCTCGGAAAGCCTCGTCAAGCAGCTCCAGAATGGTGAGCCTGCTCAAGGGCTCCTATCCTCCTTGCTGTGTGCTAAACTGATGATACCACACTAGGGGGCAGTGTTGCACTCTTTCCATGCTTAAAATTAATATAACTTAGGAATCTATTTTTTTTTATTTACCAATGTATGCTCATATTTGTATTGTTTGCATATGACCCCCCTACTCAATTAAACCAACCCAGTAGATGTAGAATAATCTTAAAAGTAGTGCGCATGTCTTATCATTCACTGCCAGCCGCACTGGTGTCAGTGGAGTTTAGGCGAATAATCTGGTGTGTGTTGGTGAAAGACAGGTTCAGGCAAGTGGGGTTCATCATTTCAGGGCCCCCCTAGTGTAATGACTATGTGTGGCCAACAGGGGGCCTCCAAATCTCAGGGGCCCCACAGAAATGCATTACTTGCTACGTCAGGTAACCTACCATGTAGATGCCCCCTCCCACAGGTCAGCCCCTGACCCTGCCCACGTGGCTCTCCCCACAGGCGCACGGATGACCCGGTCGCGACGGAAGGGCCCACAGCGGCGCCCCCAGTGGGAGTCCGGTTCCGACTCGGCCAGTTCCTCGGGTAGTGTGCGGGCCAGCCGGGGCAGCTGGGGAAGCTGGAGCAGCACCAGTAGCGTGGAGGGAGAAAAAGACGCTGGCGCCAAACACCACTTCATTGCTGCTGCCCCCCCCACCAGGAAAAGTAGGTCCAACATGCCGTGTGAAAAAGAAGATGGTGCTGGTGGGCTAAAGCAGGACTATTCACGTCTGATTCCAAATCCAGGCCGTGTTTTCTGTTCTCCCAGGTAGTTACTTTAATAATTACTGATTCTTATTGGCAAGAGGCTTCACACCTGGCTCACAGTAGGGATCAGTGGGGCTTGATCCTGGAGGACTGTGAGTTGCATACTCCTGGGCTAAAGCATTCCCCAAAGCAAACCAAGAGCACCACCTAGTGGGGTCAAAAAATACCGCGAATGATTCATGAGGCGTCGTCCTGGCCAGCGGTATTTGTCATACCAGGTGTTTGATGATAGATTCTTCTGTAATTATCTGGAAAAACCAGCCATACTGCTTTGTGTTACATCAGTGTTAAAAGTTATAAAGTACGTCTTGCGCCCTAGTGCTGCTAAATGACGGATAGCCAGTGTTTGAACCAAGTTTTAAGATCTGTGGGGAACTATTGGATGAGGGATAGGAATGTGTTTACGTGGCCTGTAATGCCCTTGAACCTTGTGCTCTTAATGTGTCGGAGGGGGTAGAGGGGGACTGTAAGCTCGTCCTGATAGCCTGCCTTAGATTTCTGAAGGTGACTTACAGTAAAGCACAGACTGCCCCCTCCTGAGCCCCCACCCACCTGCCTCTTGCTGGCACTCCCCACAATGATCTGCCAAGAGTGTTTGAAACCCTGTTGTCAGGGTTGAATGGGAACCTCCTACTCCACCATGGCCCCAGTCCAGGCCCTCCTCAAAGCCCATTGGACTGCAGTCTGGGTGGACGTCGGCTTCCGCGTGCCTCCCCACCCCCACCACCGTGTTGCCCATATGGACCACAATCGCCGCTGGCATGCTTTCCCACACCCTCCCCCACCCCCAAGTTGTGGGAGATGGGACCAGCAGAGCCTCGTATCAGACATCAAGCAAGATTCAATAAGCTCAACTTCCCAGCCAGTCAGAGGTGCTCTCTTGTCTCCACAGGGGACAACGTGCAGCACATATATTACCCGGAACGGGACTGTCATCAGGCACTGAACTCCGGCTACAAGACGCTGAGGTAATGCAGTAATCCTGGAGGGGACACAGCCTGGCCGCCTCTATCTGTCGGGTGCCCCTGACTCCGCCCCTTATCCTACGCAGCACACAGAGTCTGCACAGGAGGGACCCCTGCCAGTCGCCGGAGCCTGCCCCCACCCCTAGCTTCAGCCCCAGTTTTGCGGCGGTGGCAGCTGCTGGAGTAGAGAGGAACGCAGGTGGGAACTGGCAAAGCTGTTGCAGATGTCGGGCCTGTTGGCAGCATGTCTCCGAGCTTTTTAACGATCATGCTAAAATGTGTGTATTGAGCTACTGTAAACCTATAGTTTCCCTCAGGATTAATAAAGTACCTGAGTGTCTGTTTATGTGTCTGTATTTTTCCATTTGTGTCTGTATGTAGGTCAGTCTGTATCTGTCGTCCATTTATCTGTCTGTCTCTTGCTTTATCTCTCTATCGATCTGTCTGTATGTAGGTCGATCTGTATCTGTCTATATCTGTCTGTCTATATGTCTGTTTGTCTCCGTCTGTCTGTCTCTCACTCTATCGATCTGTCTGTCATTCCATCCAACCAACCAACCCTCTCTCTCTTTCTGGGCCACGTGCAGACCCAGCTTGCCCCTACCTGAGGGATGAGAAGTGGGCGGCACCGTCCATCCCTCTCACCAATGAGTTCCGGTACACCACAGAATCGCTGTCGGTCGTGCCTCAGGCGTCAACCTCTGGCTCATACAGCTGGTAAGGGGCCGTTTCCCAAAAGGGAACCCGGTCACTGAGCAGTCCGGTCACTGCGATAACTACTGCATTATCCCTGTAGATATTAAGTCAATACACCCGCCAACGATGATGCGTCTGGTACACCCAGCCTCATATTGCTGGGTTTATTTGTAGTCAGGATGAGAGCCTGGTGTGAAGTCAGTTAGCATTTTTAATGCTTGTTAGCCATCTGAAGCTATATCAGATTTAGAAACGTGAACTTTTTGGGATATGGACACACTAGAATGATCTCACCATCATCACATCAGGTATAACCCCAATTTTTATGATGGCTGCTTCCAAGACCACTTTGTTTGTCAACTACATTTGGGAACTGGGCCAGAATAATCTTAATGTCAAGTTCACTCACCAGTAAAGTTGTGCAATGGACATACCCCCTCTTTCCCCTTCCCAGTTTCCCTTGGGGCTTCGCTGACAATTCATGTGCCAACCCGTATCCATACAGTGAGCAGAACGGCTACATGCCAGGTAAGATGTTTTCCTTTTTGATTTTGGTGGAGGATGGAGCCTCTGTCTCCTATTTACCTATATGCAGGCTACATCACTTAAGTCTTTATTAAAATATTCCCCCCCCACAGGAAATGCACATTTCCAGAACAGTTTTACCTGCCCAGAGAGCAAAATCATGGCCTACAGTGACCATCCCAGTTGGACTGAGGACAGTGGCCAAGACATGCCTGCAACCTGGATCTCGCCAAGTTGCATGGGCAGCAAGGTCAGTCCCGCCTCAGTTAAAAATGCGACAGGATCTGACCATCCACTCGGTGCCATTTTTTTTAATTTTTATTTTTTTTCCCTTGAAAGCTCTCATCTTCGCGTGACCTGTCATTTAACATATTAAAATGGTGGTGCTGGGAATGAGGCCTCAGGAACCAGTCTGCTGATTTGGTTCAAACCTCGGATTAGAAAGTCCTTGGTGGCCTACAGCTTTCGGCTGTCCGGGGGGGGGGGCGCTCCAATCGCCCCACCACCTTTACAGCGATATGGTTGTGTAGAAGTGCTAACTGATTAAGTTCTGTTGATTTTTTTTTAAATACCCCCCCCGAAGCTTAGTGGTCCCAGAGATTTAACATTAAGAATGACCTCATTGACTGATAGTTATGGGAGAATGATACTACCCCTCCTTCAAGCAAATCTGACTTTTGGTGGCAGAATAAAACCACAATATTTCGATATGTCATGATTTTTTTTTTTCCTATAAAGTAAGGCAAAATTTTGAAATCTTGTAGGGATAAAATGAGTACACCCTTACGGTTAAGAGAGCATTTAGCTGGCAGGTGTTTACATCCATGTTGGCAGCTGGTGATGTTCCTCAGGTCAGCCCGCAGGGTCTGGATGCCATTATGATCATTATGCGTGTGGGGATGTTGGGCCGTACGTGGTACCAGATGAGTGACGTGTGTCTTGTTCTCCACAGCCTTATTTCTCTGGTACCAGGAGCCTATCCCCCATGTCAGGTCTGTTCGGGTCCATCTGGACCCCTCAGAGCGAGCCGTACCAGAGCACCTTCCAGCCAGAGCGCTCGCTGCCCCCTTCACCAGAGTCCCCCTTCGTCCGGGAGCCCGTGGGATCCAGCAGGCCAAAGCCGTTCTCCAATTTCAACCCCTTCGGCCCCCACATGAACTTGGACATTTGGAACTCATCCTCGAACCGCAGCTCCAACTCCCAGCTGTCAAATGACTCTGGTTACTGTGGCGACACCTAAACAGAATATGCTTTTATTGATAACGTGGGGAGGGAGGGGGGGAATGTGAATTTAAGCGTTTTTTTTTTTATTTTTATTTTTTCCCCCAAATTCGATGTTGTGAAGACTTGCGCATTTGTGGTATATTTTTCTAGGTGTTTTGCAGATTTGACCTTAGAAAATTAAAAAAAAAAAAGTTTTTGTAATTGTGTATTTCGTCTTTCATCCCTCCCCCACACACGCTACTCTTTTACGTTATTTGCTTTCTAGAATATTCTCCCCAAGTCAGACTAATGTGCCACGGCAGTTGACTGACTTGTTGGCTGGCATGCGGCAAGTATTAACACTATTCGTTCACACACAATTATAGAATCACCAGATGATAAAGCCATTCTGCACCCATCAATAATAGTTGCAAAAGCAGGTAGTAACTCGTTCGTCCGTATAGCAACCGAAACAGAAAGCGTAAAAAAAAAAAAGTAAAAATCCACTGTGGTATTTCTAAATGCTTAGACCAGCTGCTAAAGTTACAAACGCATTACTGATATACTTAAATGTGGATTGTCTGTGTCTGGTCCCAGGAGTCCCTATGCTTTGGTAGTAGAAGGCTGACCACATTGATACGCTAATACAGCACAATAACAGCATTAAAACAATATCAGGGTATCGGATCCACATCAGTGGGAGGTTAGTTTCCTTTCATAAAATGCTGGTAAAAGGTGACGTTAGCATGACTTCGGTAGAGGTGACGGTATAGCAGTGGAAAAGGCTACTGCAATTCTAAATTCTAACTATGTGTTTTAATTAAAAATGCAGAACCATAGGAAAAGTCCCATGCCAAGAAAGTTAGATCTGCCGGCCTTGCTACAGCTTAACCTGCCTGTCAGTGACACGCTAAGATGCATCTCGCTGCAACCTTACGACACTCTGGGCAAAATGCAAAGGCTATGTGTGAAAGTGGGGCATGGGGCTGATACTTTTAAAAAGTGTGAAACTTTTCAAAAATATTAAATGGATAAATTGTAATATTCAGGTATGGTCAACTGGTCATGGCCAGTAAGGATTTACGATGACGTCACATGCAGTGCTTTCCTATAGGACAAAGCCACGCTCAACAGGTGATTGGTCAGTGTTTAAAAGAGCGGGAAAAGGCCAAAGGATGGGGTTTGTAGTAATGTCGCTCCAAGACGCTGTTCAATAAAGAAACTGTTAATTATGAGTCGTAATTTACGACCGTATATTATACATGTGCTGTAGACGACTGGACACGAAATAATACGGTCATGTGTAAGTATATACCACGGAGCCTAGGAAAATATGTCACATTTACAGCATTTTTTTAGATTAATATTTAACTGCAAGCCCATAAATATCTGCGTTGTACACACATTCATTCACATACGTTTTCTTTATCCGGGTCGAATGGGCCCAGTATCGAAGAATATAACTGGATTTAGCGTCTAAACAGCGTATTAAATTAACTATCCTTAGTAAAGATGCTATTTGAAGTGTCGTATAAAGTACAGTTTTGCACAGAAATGAGGTATCCAAATCGTTTTCTAAATTATTCTGATATCACTGACTTATTTATACTATTTTTCTGTATTTAACGCAAATTCCCGAAAGGTGCGTTTGGTTAAATCCAGAAAGTGGGCTGTATTTTCACTAAATCGATGTCCTTGCAATGCCCATTCTCATCGAAAGGGGGCCCTCGCGACCACTGTTAGAATAAAGATAAAATTAATTGCTTATTTCCCACAATAGTGTCACATACTGCCACAAGTTGAGTTTAAATGAAATGCATGATTACGAAAATGTTGCGCTTGGATGTAATTCAGTATAAAATATAGTGATATCGTTTACAACGTTTTCCACTTGTTAAAATTAAGAAATGCATGCGAAACCATTGAAATGTCTATATAAATATGGGGTATAAAGGAATATCACCGAAAAAAGAATCACCACAAACGAGCGGCACACATTTACACGGGGCTACATAATTTGCCGTTTATTATTCTTTAAAGGCAGAATATAAGAAAAGAACAAACGGTTACTGATGTGTACAAAGTTGGTAGGTTAAATGCACCATCACAGGCTGTACTACATGAAAAGTGTAAATAAATCCGTGTAGGTGTACGAGAAACTTTGGTTGCAACCAGCTGTTAGTCTAAATTTAGTCCATCAGCTTTATAAAAACATGTTCTGACTAAAACTATTTTAGGTATTTACACGAATAAAATGTTTATCGTAATATTTACATAAGAATTATGGTACAAGGCTGAAAAACATGTCGGTCTTCTGAATGTCATTAAACACAAACAATCATGGTTCTGCTGTTAAATTGAAATGTAAACATACTGCAAAACAATAAGAACTTAGACGTAATTGTGTGCTTCATATTGCAACTAACATTGTGACGTATGAATTCAACATTGACGCCGTAATTCGGTTCATATGAAAGCAGTGCAGTTTTGAGGCTCAAAAAAGTAAAGGCAAATTGCGTAAACGATTAAAATGTAACTTAAGCATGTATTTGGGTGGGAATACTTGGTTTAAATACAGGTTTAAAAAATAAGGCAGGTGTTCCATGAGATTAGAAATCTATTCGTGGAAAACCGTGTTGGAGAAATAGCGAACTCGACAAAACAGGTGGAGGCTTGTTATTTAACCATGGATTTTGTAGAATTTGTTTAATAAACTGGATATGATACTGCTGGGATGAAGAGTGTGGGAATCTTGGTGATGCACTAACACTGCATTTTGCGAATGCTCCGCGAAATCCTTCTGAACTCTTTTTGGCCGGGTTGCCATCTCTTGACGGAGGTGATGACCAGGTGTCCGTCCATCTTCTGGCCCATCACCAGATAGGCGGTGCTGAAGTCAGTCATCTCGTCACAGGTGCATTTAAAGCCGTCCCTAAGCCACAACACAGTCTTCTTTAGGTCCCGCTCCGTCACCCCCTTCAGCTTGTAAATCGTCCTGATTTTGTTCTCGGGTATGATTTTGGTGTCACCGTTCATGTAAGAGATCTCCTTCACTTTGATCTTCAACGCTGTTGGGGAGTAGGGTAGGGGAAAGCAAAAGAAACGGTAAAGTTATTGAGCCTAGTGAAATAATTGTTTTGCAGTTAATGTAGGTTGTATGAGAATAAAACACACACGTGAGCCACTGAAATATAGAAACTGGTTTATTAGACCCCAAAATAGGTGCATTACAACTTACCAAAATCGTTCTTGCAAAGGTTGTCAACAATTTCATTGTCGTTCTCCTCTTTTTCCTGGCAAGGTTCACACACCCTGGGCACTGTAGTCAGAACACAATCCACATTGCATGTTAAACAAAAACATGACCAAATCCCGACCACACATTTTAATGTAAACGGATTAAGTATGGTCACGTGAAGATTATGTAAGTGCTGCGTAATCTGAATAGCACACTGATGGACTTGGTGTCATTCTGGTAGGTATTTTTCAACATATGTTAACTTGTTATTAAACAATGGATGGATGGATGGATTCTCGAATCAAATTCACAAGACAAAAGCTTGGTCTCATTATTCATGAGACGTTTTTCCTTTTTCTCTTTTTTATTTACTAGCGGGTTTACTAAGGCGGATGGAGAACTTGTTGTTAAACAAGTGTTAATACAGCTACATATCAACAGGGAAACAAGTTAAATGTTTGGTCTTGACTTAGAACTGAAAGCCTTGAATCGACCCGCAAACGCGTTTCCTTTATGCGTAGAACTCGACGCAATTAAACTGACTAAGCAGTTTCAAAAATAACCGTAAGCCGTATAAGTGAATACAGATGGTTTGATGACCATGCAGTCATTAACTAAGCTGGCGTGTACTGTCTCCGTGTAATGTATGTCCCTATAAATCTAGCAATAATGAATTTGTTGTCAGCATAATATCTCATTCGGGGCATATGTGTTTGCAAATGTGTAGTGTAGTGGTTCGAGATGTATGCTATGCTTTAACGCCGTTTTACCTTCTCGAGTGACTGGTTCAAAACTGTCCAAGTTGGCTGGAGGTATACAAAGATCGTTGTCCGCCGGGAAACGATTGCAATCTAGCATGTCTGGCCACGGGAAGCCAAAAGCGGACATAACCGGCGCGCATCCGTTTCTTACGCTCTCGCACAGCGATCTGCAAGGTTGGATGGGCTCGTCCACATCGTCCAGACACACCGGGGAGAAGAGAGAGCAAAGGAACTTTCTTGTGTCCGGATGGCACTGCTTCTGCACTAGCGGGATCCATGACGATGCTTGCTGGAGAACTTCATTCATGGTTTCGTGTCCCAGAAGGTTCGGCAGTCTCATGTCCGTGTACTCTATGTCGTGGCACAGTTGGAGATTGACCGGAATAGGTTTGCAGTTGCTCTTCTTGTGAAATAATTCGGGTTGCCCAAACGGGTATATCCCATGGATCGCTTCCATACAAGCAGGCAGTGCCATCACAGAGATCATTATGAGCGTTAAGTACTTCATGGTGAAAAGCCCGCGTGAGCCTGGGGTGTGTAGTTACAGTTTATAAAAGATCTAACCTCGCACCTTTATTGCGGCCACGAGGTCATCCATACATGTATGTATCAATCGAAGTTGAGTACGACCCCTCAGAGTGTCAGACCCCTCAGAGTACTAAGAGGATGAAGACAGGGAGATCCTCATAAATAAAGTGGGGAGGAGTTACGTCGCACGTTCTTCATGGCGATTGGTCCGCTTTAATGCGCCGCACTTAAAACATCAGGTAGTTCAATAATTTGCGATGTAACGCTTAATATTCGATTATTACGTGTTCCTCCCGCGGTGATGTCTCTTCAGAGGGTGAATCCGTTTTTAGCTGGTGAACGCCAACTTTAATGGATTGATGGTGACAGTGAATGTATATTCAACACCTTATTGGATAATTTAATTGGAAAGTTAGTCATATTTGAAAGTTAGTCTATTTTTAATCTCTGTTAGAAGGTTAATGTTTTTTCAAAACGACAACGGTATAACAACCGGTATTTTGCTTTTATTTATAAAACCACGATAGTGTAAGATTGTATCATCTTACCGTTATATGTATGCATTGCAAACCAGTTTGTACAATATATCACTGTTTTTTTAAGATAAATGTATTTTTTTAGATTTATCGCTGTTACAGCCATCTTTTCAAATACCGCTTTAATATCGCTCATCTTTATAGAACAGTCTTAAATCTTTAGGCATACCCTTAACAATGCGGGGTCCAAGCCATAAACTGCACGCGCTCATTCATGTCGACAATGACTGTTGCTCATGCTCAACTGGGAGTGGAATTAATGCAATATTTACGGCCTCCGACAGAGTTTTCCCACGTAAGCATGTGAAAATCTGTCGCGTTGGTTAGTAGTTTGTTAATTGTTGTGTATTCGCGCAGTTAAAGCGGTCCATTCTTTCCAGTTTGAATGAGGAGTCGTACTGTGTCGACCGCCAAACCAGTGGATCTAGTGCTGAGCAGAAGCTGCTCTGCCATCCAGAAAAAAATAACATTAAAAAAAAAAACATTTGAAGTTTGATAAGTTCGACTGCTTTCAGCTGAAATTTCCTCCATGGAAGTTAGTCAGAGCATTACCAGACCACATATGGCAACCAAGCTTGGCTACAGATGTATTTATTTATTATCCGTAATTACAAGTTGACGTTTCCATAACAATGTGAATATGTTTCAACAGCAGCATGAATAAACAAACCCTTTTAAAACAGAGATCAATCATCGGAGGCCTATAAAATAATTTTTAGCATCCTGTAGGACCTTGGGTGGGGAAAATGCTGGCACGGCAGTTGGTGTAGTACCATAGCCTACAGGTAATTTTAAAAGTCCGGTCACTCTTTCAAAACTGGAGTATATAATAAAAGATAAGTTATTTACCCCGAATGCATTTCCTACGGAAGGAAAAAAAATCCATATGGGTTAAGAAGTCGTCTGCCTTAGGTGGCTCCAAATTTCCATTTAACATTTTATCTCATTGTTCGAGTTAATACCCACGAATAGGACATTTATTGGAGTGCTAAATAATTTATTTACTAGATATTCGGCCAAAATTGTAGATTTAGAAAGAATTCTCAGGGACAGCCTAAGAGAAGGAATGTATTTTACCGGAGATATGAAATAGAAATCTGATCCGTTTCCTGACCTGAATCAGAGTGCCAACTAAAATAAGTAAGAAATGTAAACAAACCATAGCATTTACTTATTTATGCAATATTTATCTGAAATGTTCCTTACAGCGACACTAATTTATGATATGGAAAGGCCTGTAATTCCCAACATAAGGTTAAAAGTCGTATGCTGAATGCAGCTGCGTAAATAAACTAAATGAGAAAAAGGGCTAATTATTCTTTCTGTCCATAAAAACGGGGACTTTGTTGTCAGCAGGTGATGTCGGTCTCTGAGTATATTTTTTCTGCCTGGGTCTTTTATCAGAAATGCCATGTTTACCTCTGGTTTCACTCAAAATCGTACCTTGAGTAGTACACAGAGAACAGAAATGTTCCTCCGTTGAGTTTAGTAAGTAGACTAAAGTACCTACCGTAACCCCTGTGACTCTCAGTGAGTGACTGGCCTAGTCATTTTACCCCTGCTGCTCTGCCGTTCTCCATCTGGGTTTGGAAGGTTTCTCTCTATCATTACAGGCATCTGTAGCAGATCTGCTGCTATTAAGTGCGCTGTTGTATTTTGAAAGTGATGTTCGATTTTGAATCATACTTTGCATGATATTCATTATGAGTGCCTCATTGAATTTACCTTTTTTATTAATTGGAAATGTGAGTTTGATTCCGTGACCCAGGACAGAAGACACTGTTAGAAAAATGAGTCTTTAAATTCATTTTTAAAATAGTTTTAATTGTTATTTTCTAAATCAAGTATAAGGTATTGGGTATTATATGCAAAATCTTGTGGAATTCCAGTTTAATTGGGGGTTTGAGTCGGGATGCTAATTTGATCCATGCAGGATTAAGGGAATACTTTTGAGCAGTGACATCTGCATAGTGCCTCAGGGAAAACCCATGCTGCCCTTACTGCCGATGGACTGATTTTGTTTTTCACTTTTGTTTTCATTGTTTTTGCTTCTTCCATAGTGGGAGTGGGGGTGGGGGGCGGGTCTCACAAACAGCGGAATGCTCCTGACATGCTGATCAATCTCCTCCCCCATCAAAAGGGAAAAACAGTGGCAGTTTGAGGGACTCATCATAGCCTTTATTCCTTCTGACATTTTTAAAATGAAAATGACTGCTTAATACTCTATAGCAGTGTTTCCCAACCTGGTCCTTTGCTTCCCCCCCCCCCCCCGCGCTTTCGCTCCTGGTACGGAGCTGGGAGGGAGCAAAAACGTGGACTGTCCGAGGGTCCCAGAGGACTGGGTTGGGAAACAGTGTCCTGTGATTTAGAGCTTATTGACAAGCTGTCATCTTGCTACTATTTAACCTGGTACTAAATCTTTCTTACAGTCTTCCAGGTCTCATTTTCTTCCATCTTATCGCTAAAAACCACGTGTAATGGAATTTGCCACCTTTTTTTCAAAAGTGTCACAATTTTTTCCTTTTTTGATCAAAAACCAGGAATAATATTGTGTTGTTTTTTTTCACTTTATCTTTCTACAGGGTGAATTGTGTTTGTTTTCATGGGGTATGTTATACAGTGAATTACATGAAATGACAGCTTGCCTTTAGATAAAGTAATGTTTTTGTAATGGAGTTCTGTGTGTGGGAATATGTTTCACAACATCCATGACAAATGACATCAGAGTTTCGATATTGAATATGACAGGCCTGAGTTCCGCAAATTTAGAATGCGGAGAATTCATTAGCGCCACTTCGATGTAGTACGTCCAAGCTCAACAAGGGGTTGGTGAGACGATATCCCTCCTCTGTGGGGAAAATGCAAAACCAGCACAGTCTGGACAGATATGCAAAATCTGCCATGCAAAATGTGTTCCCCCTTCCTTCATCACATTGTATAGTTTCCATATGTTTGTTCATAAAAGTCCCCTTGACTCCTAAATAAACGTAAAAAAATGAGTGTGTGTATATATTTTACGGTATCTGCGTATGCCTTAATCTTCAATGACGCATTAGAAAAACATTAATAAATATAACCCAAAATATTCTATGATAATAAATATGTAGTATATATATATAGTATTCATAACACATAGCTGCACATTTTTTCCGTAAAACAAGACTGAACTAATATACACCTCTGGGATCACTGAGCATGAATGCCGTGAAAAAATGTCATTTACTAGAAATGAAAATCTCAGAAGCTTAGAACCCTATTCCATTAAATTAGGTGTTTTATTGTTAAAGTACCCCCATATTTCAGTTGGAATGAACCCTGGCTGTTTTTGTGCCTGAAATTCTTACCCCGGCTGCTTTTCATGATTTCCTCAAATGTTCACGTGTCCTGTCAGCGTTTCTTACAACTGTTCGATGTGCGCTGGGACTATAAGGAGCTTTTGGAAAAACGCATGTATTCTAAATATTTTGTTTACCGTTAAATGCTTTCGAACAAAAGCTCTGAGTGTAGGTGCAGTAGTTGGAGTGTAGGTAGGTTTTTCTTCCTCATAATTCATAATTTAGATTAAAGTTTTAAAAAAGATATATGATGGCAATGATCTATGGCGGCAGTGGGTCACCACTGCAATATTTAAAAATGCATTAGCGCAATGGCCTGACTGCATTATATGTTACTTGCATCCTGCACATGGCATTGCATGAGAGGCTAGCGGAGGCCCCTAGCGCGCACTCACGCCAAAAGCCCGAAAGCCATCAAATATTGGCCACTGGAGATTGCATCTATTCCTGCCAGCATTTTAATCATGTGGCTATATTCTGTCATTTCTGTTCATTTTCAATGCGAGTTTCCAAGCTGTCAGAAACGCTTAAAAGCAGCAGTGCTTGCTTAAGGTTGTTGTAATTACTCAGTTATACTGTTATAAACAACAATGGACCTATAAGATGTGTCCAAGAAACAGGCGTTAACCTGCCTGTAACATGACTAGCAAAACAAGAGGTCTCATTTCAGCCTCCATATGTCACCATGGCTTTGCGTAATGGACATCAGGTGAATCCCCACTTGGAAGAAAAAAATTGACTGCCCTGTGGATTTTTTATTTTTTTTTTGCGTGATAATTAGAGGAGGCGGGATGGGCAACGTATCCAGATTAGGGTTCTTTTTTGGGGGGGAGGGTCTAGTAAATTGAGCTACGTGATATCATTCAGTGTCCTGTCTTATTCCGCATTCTGCAAGAGCTAGGGTTGGTAATGTTCAATGAGGGGATAATTAGTGTGCATGTCCAGAAAAGGCGTACATATGATGTCTGAAGCAACAGCTGCTTCATATTTGTGACTTCGAATTAAAGGGCTACGACCGAAGGTCCTTCTTGAGTCTAAAAGGGTTCGCGGACCCATTGTAATTTCAAGTGCTTTCGAGTCAAAGGTTTATTCTTCTTATGGGAAATGCTGCTCCCTTCTTCTTTTCCCCCACAGTGTGGAAATTCCACTTTGGCCTCCAAGAAGACATCCGGGCAGGTCACGGGCACTTAAGAACCCATTAAGTGCAAGGCCCATGCTTGTGCCAGGGCCCAGCCACCAGTCGCCGACAGATGGGTAACAAGCACTCCTGCACTAAAGCCAGTGTTCTCCTGGGTGGATCTAGCGCAGGCTGGCTTTCAGTAGTCTCAAGAAGTTGTGATCGAGTTCTATTTTTTGGTCATGGGGTGGGGAGTGGAAGATTCAAACAACTGCGACCGGCCCCCAGCCCACAGTTGACAAAGAACACACAGTCAGAATCAATGGGAAGGGGTGAAAATGAGATGGGCATTGTTTCATACATTTCCCAGAAGCTCAGACCTAGAAAAACACCAAACCATTTCAGCATTTGAAAGGAATGTGTAGAAAATATCATGAGAGCTTTGGCCTTTATGCCGGCTGCATTTTTAACACAAAAAATAAAAGATGTGTTTTTTTTTTACCAATTTATTAGACACGTAATTGCTTTAACAATCCCCAAAAGTCAAAAAAGAAAAAAAAAACGTAACATTCACAGAGCGAAAATCTGGCAAAGACCCAGAGTTAATGAATACAAAAAAGACATTGTAAATACTTTGTAATTGCTCATTCGCCGTGGCAATGTGAGTCATTTTTCCATGCTTGATATTCGTTGTAAAAAGTGTCAAAGTTAACTTTAGCATTTGATAAAGCAAATTCCTTTGAGTACAGCTCTGTGGTTGTCTGGGCCACAGAATTATGTTGAGGTTGAAAAAAAGTCAATAGATCGTCTTCCATCGGCTTTCAGCATGCAGCCGGTTCTCATCAGGGCCGGTGTGTGAAAATGAAATGCAGTTCCCCATCTGCAAAGTGGTTACCTTCCATTTCTGACCCCTTTTTACTTTTTTTATTGCGGACTTGAGGCCAAACCACTGTCGCCATTGATTAGGGGACACATGATTTTTTTTTCCTCCTTCTTTCGAGAGAAACCCGGAATCCACACGAAGGCCATCAGGAAAGTTTTTCTTTGTGAGCTGTAGTTTCCATGCCACCGCACAATAAAGCATCACAATTTGGCTGATAAGAGTGAACTAGAAAGAAAACGAGTTTGTAAACAGTATTTAATGGTCCCATTTTCACTTCAGACTGATGTTTGGATTTCGTTATTACTGCTGCCTAGATAAGCATTCCTTAAATCATGCTTCATTACTCGGGATTTAAAATGTATCTTTGTTTAAATGGACTAAATTACTCCAGTGACTGAATATGATTGATTTTGATTTTTAAACTCTGGTGAAATTCAGTAAACAGGGGTATGTGCACACTTGGTGACAAGAATTCGCCACTGCCCTTTTAGGAGGTTTGCACCATCTGCTACAAAACGTTCCACCCAAGCAGTTCCAAGTGCAGTGTAGATACTCTGAATGGGAATTTAGAAGCAAGTCAGGCAGGAATACAGAATGGTGAACAGTCACACAGAATGCACTCATGCTTCATGGAAACAAGTTCCTCTGATGGATTTTCTCCCATTTGAGAAACAGAGGAGCATGTGGGCAGCTGGACTTGGGTGAGGCTTGAAGCTCAGAAGCACGTCTGGGCATTTTTACCCATTGGTGTCCCACTTCTTGTTTACCTCTGGAAATCCACCTTCGGAAAGCCTCTCAATCGGGGTTATCGTACCAGGCGATGAAAATGAGTTTTGAGCAAATGAAATCGGGGAAGCAAATGCTGCAGAGAAGTCACCAATCCATGGAAATGGGGCACTCAAGGAACTGAGATTGAGGTTTCAGAATTTACGGTGACCGGGGGGTGGAGCTCCTCTGTTGCTGTGACCATTGACCTTTGCCGGTGCATTTTGCCTGTGCTGACTTAGCGGTCCTGCATGGCAAGTAAAAATACCTTGCCAACACTGTCCCTTTGACAGCAACCTATGTTTTCAAAGAAAGAGAGAAGGGCTCCACTTTAGTCAACCCCCTTGTCTGTCTTAGCCCCCCTGCCGAGAAACATTCCAGCAGAATAGACCTTGGCATTTAATTCGGACCATGGGGGAAAAAATGTACGCCGTTGCACAGAACCATTTCGTTTTAAGGGGTAAGATGTGTGTTAGCAATGAAGTGAGGAGAATTAGATGTGAAAATATCCATATACTGCTGGTCTGCTTTTACTGCATGAGGCTGTCAGAATTCAAATTATCCATAAAATATGAATAAACTGCCCTGCGTCGTAATCGTTTCGCTGCCAGTGATTTCCCTCTGATTTGTGGCAGGTGTTCATACCACAGCGTCAATGGAATCGTGTATCTTGGGGAATAAAATATTAAATTTCATTTAAAAACCTATACTTGTCCATGTTTGGGTATTGCCTTCCAGAGAAATAGGAAACAGAGCTAAAGTTGCAACTTCCAACTTGCAGTTAAAGAAAAAAACGATACCATATCGTCAACACGGATGTAAAATCCCGCGGTGAAATATGATCTCTGGGAGCATCGTAGACCTTAAACCTTTTCGTTTGGGTTTAGCTGTAACAGCATAGCGCGGTGACCCAGGGTGACCCGGGAATGCCAGACATGGCCCATGTGTAAATAAAGATAGGCGTCAGTTTCATGACTCCCAACTCCAGTGGGGCTACGGTTTGTTTACAGGCATTTGCTAACCTGTCCACTGCCTTTTAAAGTAAAACGCAAGCGACAAATGGCACGCCATGGTAACGGAAGCTCGTCAGATTGCCGGTGGTGTTTTGTAGAAGATAGAGAAGACTTGATTGTTTAAAAGCACGACAGACGGGGTATTAAATCTGAGGCAAATTAAGAAAAATAAATTGAGTTAAGATAAATTGCTCATCATTTATTTTGGTTTCACCCGACCCAAAAATGTAATAGCTACAGTATTTTTTTATGAAATTCTAAGAACAGTGCCTGGTGGTTCAGAGGTGTGGATTGAGAAACTGACGATTGCTCTGAAAAGCAGGAGAACGGCCAAAATCTAAGGATGGCTTAGAGGCAGGAAGCTTTGGTATGACCCAAGAAAGCGGTCATTCAAACGTTTCAGATTATTGTTGTTATGAAGAGCTTTCCAGCGCTGATTTCATACTGACAGGCATGAGATGGGTAGGTGGACTGGGTCTGTCCTCAACCCACCCCAGTCCTACACCTCCTGTCCCTATGCAAGAGACACCGGCCAAGTCGAGGGTATGACCCCAAGCAAGGGGGCGTGCGGGGGGTGAAATTCCACTGACGCAAACCGTGTCTTGCTTTGCTAATGCATGCAGGGCTGCCAACTTTGGTCAGCTGGCTGGAGTGAGATTTTCAATCCGAGACGACAAGCCTGCGCACACATGCACACCCATCTACATGTAGGCGACAGTTTTATTACCTTGTAAATAGTTTGTACCCCAACTACCCCATTGCTTTTGAGGTAACTAATTTTAGGTTTATAATGGAATAATATAGATTTGTTGTAAGATTTCTTGCGTGAAGGTGAAAATCTGAAAGCGTGCATGTCACACCAGATGCGTGAGAGCTGGCAGCCCCTGCATGTGTGTCCACGATCTGAACACACGGCTGCTAAGAGGCAGACTTAGCTGAGGTATAGACGTGGAAGTATCGATCAGTGTGTCACCATGACACAAACTCCTGAGCTGCAGTCTGGTATCTTTGATTTGCCCATAATGTACGGTGACAGACTGGCACCCCATCCAGGGAGTGCCCCAGCCCAGGGCATGCCAAATGCTCCAGGACAGCGGAGCGCCAGGCCTCCACTGTCCAGTATATGGTGGATTTTAAGGAATCTCTTCAGTGCTTTGACAAAAATTATATTAACTTTATATATAAACTTAAATTATAAGTGTAGTATTTTTTGTTTATGTCGCTGGTCTGTCACACACGACAAATTGAAAAAACATGTGTAGCATGCAGTGTAGCATGTAGTGGTTTGGATGTTTCCGGATGAGGGCTGCTCGTTTGGGGGATTCCCTGTGAGGGCTGCTCATTTGGGGGATTCCCTGTGAGGGCTGCTCATTTGGGTGATTCCCTGTGAGGGCTGCTCCATTGGGTGATTCCCTGTGAGGGCTGCTCCTTTGGGTGATTCCCTGTGAGGGCTGCTCATTTGGGTGATTCCCTGTGAGGGCTGCTCCATTGGGTGATTCCCTGTGAGAGCTGCTAGTTTGGGTGATTCCCTGTGAGGACTGTTCATTGGGTGATTCCCTGTGAGGGCTGCTCATTTGGGTGATTCCCTGTGAGGGCTGCTCATTTGGGTGATTCCCTGTGAGGGCTGCTCATTCCTGCTTCTGGTGATCTACCATCCTGCAGAATTAGGTGTATAATTTAACATACCTGATACAGATAATCAGGGTCTTCAGTAGCATCTCAGTATTAGAGATATCAGCTATGTTGACGCTATGGGTGGTAGATCTCCAAAAGCAGGAATGAGCAGCCCTGACTTAGACAGTCTATTCATTGGCCAATGGGTTAGCGGCATGCTAGCTCAGGGACGTTCGGTGTTGCTTGTTTATTCTGCAGCATGTGACATCAAGGACAAAACCTTTCAAAATATTCTGTGAATTTTTCTGCAAGTACTTTGCAACTAGGAAATAAACTCCACAGTAGTTCAGTTGGTTTGTAGTGAGGTTAAGATTTAAAGGCATCCCCACATATGGCCGATGTTTCTTCAGTGTTCTCTGTGGAAATGAATTATACGTCTGGCCCGAATGCAGCTTTAAAGTAGCTTTAAAGCAGAAAAGGCCCAAAGGCAATTAAGTTACACAATGAATTTATACACCAGAAAGAATGTTTTCTATATTTTTTTAATATTTTGTATAATAAAATGCAGGTGTTCGGGGGAGCTTTAAAAATACCATACAGGCAAAATCTTTCCATTTTCTGTTTGTAAACCGTCTTCATTCATGTTGCATGTGGAGAGACCTGAGGGGGCATGACTGATGAACCCATCCCCCAGAGCGGTTTCTTTTTTGGGGGGGGGGCACTCATTCCCCCCCCCCCCAACTAAAACATAAAACACAGCACTCTTGCTCGTCTACAACCCTGATACATTTAGGACTGATTTGAAAAATTAAATGCAATCAAAACCTTTGTTGGTGCTTACGCCTTAAACCTAAACTAAACTTACGAATTTCTGCCAGTCTCCCTTTTTTTCCCACCATTCTCTCCCATTTTTGTTAGTTTTTATATGATTAGTGTATTCTCATTCATCAGCTGAAAATAGGGCATTTTGGATCTTCCTCCCCCTACACTCCACAGCTGAAGCTGGATCTGGTACTCTTGCTCTACAGGAGGTCGATATCAACATGGTCTCTGATATGACGTGACTTGGGCCGGGAGCCTCATTATGTAGCGTGTGGCCGCCTCTGAACTGTGGGCCTACCCTGCACCAAAACCCCAGGCCAATATCGGATCAGTGTGATTGGCAGCCACAGGGTCCCGTCTGCGGCGTGGCCCTGTTCTTACCTGTCGATCCCTCCCCCCACATCCAAAGAAATGCGTCACTTCCTGGGCAGTTTCAGTGAATTTCCGGAGGCTCCCCATGTGCCCCTGCGATGTCGTGTGCCCCCCCCAGCAGCTGGCAGGAATACGGACACGGTTATTTTTCTTTACCCAGGGCCACCCCTTGCCGGTTCTGCTGGTTAGCAATGCGCGTAGAAAAAGGTAGGGACAATAGTGGGGGGGGTGTCTATTATTGGGAGAAGAACGAAGCCAAATTAAATATTAGGGGGGTACATGTCTCCCCAGTTCCTACACCCCTGAGTAGGTGTTACTACAGGACAGAAGTAATGACTGTGGCTTTATGCTATAGGCACATTTCCCATGAGCCTGTACTGTGCTGGCAGTGGAGAAGGAACGTGCACATGTACGTTTGTCTAAGTCACTGCCCCCTGCTGTCCCCCCGCCCCCAGCCCTGCGTGGTCCTGGCATTTCCTCCCAAATGTTTTGGGGGAACAGCTCCCCCATCTGGGGCTGAACTCTGACCTGGCAAACGCTCCTGCCCCCCCTCCCAGCTTGGCAGACACGTGTGGCCATATCTGCGGCTCCTCGCTCCCCGTGTGGCGTCTTTAAGCCCATCTCACACACGCCGGTGTGGTGGATCCATTAGGACCGGCTGCCCCATGGAGCTCACTGTTCAGACGGGCCGGGCTGCACGCGCGCTACCGTCGCAGCGGAGAGCAGTGCGAGAACAGGGAGCGGAGGTGGCTGAGTCCCATCGTGTCCTAGGTGCCAGAACTCACAGTTATTTTAGGAGCATGTTTAAGATTCTGCCACTTGACCTGCTGCCCCAGAAAACTCACCCGGAGCTTAATACTTTAATGCCGTCACGTTCGGGCCACCTAACATTTTTCACCAGACATATTTTTGGTGTTATTACTCGACACTGCAGCTGTTTATTCATTAATTGCAAAAGCGGCAGCCAACAAAAATATCGGTGGAGTGTAGCGTCTCCAGATGCAATTTTGGGGGCCTCCGTCATCGATCAGCCTCCTCACATGCCCCCCCCGAGTCCAACACTTCCTCCCGACGACGTGCTTATTGAAGGTTTCCAAGACGTGCGGGGTGAACAAGCTTGTCTGGATTTTGGCTGCGAGGGCCACAGCTGCACCGGCGTGTTACGGGGGGGTGTTGCTGTGTTTCGTTGGGGTGTGTGGGTTTATTAGGGGCACAGCCCCCCCCCCCCCTTTGGGGATGCATGGTGGCCCCCCCTTCAACACATGACCACACCACAAAACACTTTAAGTTGGATTCCAACACAAATGTTTCAACCACATGCCCCCCCCTGCCATGCCGCAATGACGAATTGTTTTTACCCCGTTTACTGTGCATGGAACACGTCTTTTCAGATTTTTTTTTAATTGATGGAAATGTAATGAACACGTAAATAGCAGGCAACAAAACAACAGTACTTTGTGTTTTAGCAGCTTATGTTCAGGGATGTAGGAACCTGTAAAGATTTGCTCTGAAGACAGATAGGAGTGATGTCATCCACCCCGGGTTGAGGTGTTAATCTGCAGTGTTCAGTGTGCAAAACCCCCAGCACTGCTAATGACTCAAACCCGCAACCGTCCTTGGTGATCGTTCAGGCCCTTTTCACTTGTCTCTGAAAGCGATTGACAAACCAGACCTTACACATTCCCCGCTTTGGACCCTTGGATCCTTTGGCAAACGTTGAGGCTGGGAAAGCCAGAAGTGATGGATCACCTGGCATTTCTGGCAGGGTCCATGCCTGGTTAGCCTGAGACGTGGCCATTGGAAGATGGGATGCTCGAGCTTCCCGGGTAAGACAATCCCATTCTTTGAAGGATTTCCACATAACCAGGAATCCTTAAGAACATATCCATTCTCGGGGATGTCCTTTCCAGAAAGTGAATGTGCTGATGGCACGTCAGTGTGTTTTTCAGCATCTGTTCTCAGGACTCCCTCTGTATACAGCTTTGGTTTGTTTTTCATTGTTGAATGTGTAATGCTTTACTGCCACAAATATACACTTCAAGTCAATCTACCAACAACTTTGCTGCTGCCTGTGTGCTGTGAGGGTTTTGATGCAAAAAGTACAGCGCCATGCAAAAGCCTTAGGCAGTCAAAGAAAATGTTTAAAACTATCTGAGTAATACGTGTATATTTGCTCAGAAAAAAAACATTATTTAACATCACAACATGCAAATAAACAGTAACAAAAAAAAAACTAACAATTTCTTCTGTTCCCCAAAAATGACTGATATCTTGGTTGGCTGTAGGAACACCTCTCTGGTTCCTAAACCTCTCCTCAGGGACACCTCAGCCATTCCATTCCACATTTCATCACCAGATCACTCACTGATTAATAAATGACTTACATTAGTTGTAAGAAAATGTCAATGAGGTATTGATTATCCAAACATGGTGTGCTAGCGGCCAAGTTAAAAAGTATCTGTGATCGTAGTTTATTGCTGCAAATACTGGGGTGACTTTAGGAGAGGTTGTGATTTCCTTGACTGGCTAAGGCTTAAGACACAGTGCCGTATGTGTGTGCCTTTAAGACTGAAGGGAGATGCAGAATCAATAGCAGCTGATGTCTTTAGACTCATATTTATCTGAAAAATTCCTCATAAATTCAGCAAGGGGGGGTTTCCATAGACCTTGGTACATGTGGTGTTCAAAGCTCCAATAACAGAAGACTTCTTCTGACCTTCCCTAGCAGTGCCTGCACCTCCAGCACCACAGCAAGATGCCTGAAACAAGGGGTTTCCTGGTGATTTATGAAAGGACTCATTGATTATGTTTCTTTCTGCGGCTGCGATGAGGGAACACAAACAGGCTGTTTGCTCAGACATAAATTTATATGGTGCCCATTGGCGTCTAATGTGTTCGAGCCATTTTAACAAAGCCAGAAGTGAATATTCGCCTTAAGTATTATACATAAAAATCACATATAATCTGAAAAGAAATTTAAACAGTGAATTTCAGCTCTCTGACCTAGGATTATACATTTTATAACAGAAAAAGCAATATATTGTATATTCATGAAAACCTTTAAGTATATAAACTAAAAAACCTCCCCATGGTTTCTTCCTCATAGGGAGTTTTTCCTTGCTACTGTCGCCTCTGGTTTGGTCACTGGGGGCTTTGGGCGGGGATGCTGTAAAGCGCTTTGAGACAATGTAAGATTGTGAAAACGCGCTATACAAAAATAAATTTGTTGTTGTTGTTGTATTTCTGGTTATGAAGGCAGGCTTTGATTTTAGGTTCTAAATCTTGCAGCCACTGCTAGTTGTTTGTGAATTAATCTCTAGAAAAGAAAATTGAACTGCACTGACAGTGACTGATATATGTTTGCCAGACAATAAATTGGTTTGGCTTAACTTTCTAGTAACAAACTGAACAGTAACGATTTTTTCTGTTTACTGGTGCCAAGGACAACATGAAGGCTGCATACGCAGTGAGGTAAATTATAAAGTTATGGCCTGATTCAGTGCAGTCTTAATTTGCGGTGAATTGCCGAATGATCTCACTCGGAAAAACGCTCTCTGGGGTTAAAAAGCTTAGGCAATTGCAGAGATGGAATGCGGAAACGAGATTAAAGATCTGTTTAATATTCTCAGCGCGATTTTGGGGTTTGGAGTCTGTTGACTCAGCAGGTGGAGAAGGAGAGGTTGGGAAGAGGAAATGGCGAACGTTCACATATGGGTCTACATCTTTTACTGAAACAAAAGGTTACTTATAGATATCTTATACTGAAATTCTCTCGGCATGTTTTTACTTGTCAGAACATTAGTCTTCTCTGGTAAAGGTCTGACCACTGGTGAAACAGTTTTACTTAAAACCACTTTACTTAAATCATTATATTCCCACAATACTAATTAACTGCGATGGTGCTTTGCATTATAAATTGCAATATATGAATCGGGATTGTCTTATGCCTTTCAAATGAATGAGTTGGACATCACAGGCTAGGTGTGCATGTGTAAGTGAATGGTGTGTGAGCGTGCCCAGCAATGACTTGGAGCCCCATCCAGGGTTGTTCCCTACCTTGTGCCTGTAGCCTCTGGGATAGGCTCCGGACCTCCCGTGAACCTGAATAGGACAAACAGTTTCACAAAATGGATGGATGGATGGACATCACAGGCAAGACTTTTGTACTCTTAAATGTCTGGATTAGGATTAAAAATCAGCCATGGATTTTGGGGTCCCCCACCATAAATTTTGCTGATCCGCAAACAAAACACCCAGTATTCCAGATGGCCAGTCCAGGCCTGATACCCTTGTGCTTTATACATGTGCAGTTTAACGCCACCTACTTCAGGTCTGCTCCACTGCACCCCCTGCAGGTAATTGTGGTATATTTCAATTTATCCTGCTGTCAGAGCAGTGATTTTAGTATTTGAAATCAAAGCACAAGGATATTGAGACCCCTTTATTGTTGTTTACAACCATTTTGATAATAATTTTACATTGCTATAATAAGTGCCTGTTGTAGCTTCTGTGATAGACTCCGGACCGCCCACGAAGCTACAACAGAGAAGTGTGTACAGAAAATGGATGGGAATACGTCTGTATGTTTTTTTTATTTTTCAATATTTTTCTTTCCCACTGGCTTACTTTCTGTGGGCATTGGGCAAGGATATAGTAAAGTACTTTGAGACAATGAAATGTGATGAAAATGCACTTTACAAATGAGATTGAATTGAAATGAATTAGCTGACCTGTTCAAATGTAAAATGTTGCCAAAATCGTGTTGAATCAATTCTTTAACACATTAAAACAACATCAAAGTGTTCTTTTAATGTCCTGATTTTGCGATTCAGGTAAAAAAAAGGAATGATTTTAAAAAGCGTTTCATTTCCTCAGTTTAGACTGTTCTTGCCTGGTCCTTTGCTGGGTTAGCAGTGATTGTCTGTTGCATCATTTGTTGAGGTGGCTTTGTCCTTTCTGAGTTTCCGATCTGGCCCAGTCACAGCATCGGAGCTTTAAAACTGTTATAAACATCCTTTCTCCAGGTCGCTTGCCCACCAGAGGCCTGGCAGCCTTGTAATGCAAAGCCTCCCAAGATGGGGCACCAAGCCTGGCTTTAAGAGCAAGTCCCTAAATGAGGGCACTGGGGGCGGGGGTGCCTAAATTGGTTCAGTATGAATATTCAGCTGTATAAATGCATCGTAAAAGACCTGCCGTAGCTACAGTGTAGCTAGATGGGTTTTAGTCCCTGGAGCCTGGATGCCAAACCTAATTCTTAGAGCAAAACCCATGTCACCACTGTGGGCATTTCTAGTTTTAGTAATTATCACTTATTGTAAGCGTTATATATCCACCCACTTCCTGTCAAGTGACTGTAAGTTCAGCTGCAGGAAATAAACACAGAAGACAAGATAACAATCCGCTGCCTTTTCTTGACTCATCTGATATATTTGCAGCACACAAATGGATATTTAGTAATTGGCGGCCCAATAGATTTTTTTCAGTTTTTTTTCTTTCAAATTCTTAATTGTGGTATTTGCCTTCAGTTACTACCTGATTTAGAGACTATTAAGAAAAAAAACTCACTCCACCAAGTGGATGTGCTATAGTTTAATCCTTCTTTTCCTCATTTCCTTGTCTTAATCAGGAGATTAATGAAACTGTATAAAACATTTTAAGTTGCATGCCTCTGCTGATGTACAGATGTCAACTTTGTGTTTAATTTGCAGTCTATTTATCTTCAAAAGTTATGCGTTCCTTTATTTCACGCTGTGCCTGTTGGGATGTCACACAAATCTGAGAAATTTGACCTGTCACGAGGCGACTAGCCCACAGGCAGGCTTGCTTATGACAAGGAAACAGCGCCGTAGACTAAACAGAAACCGGAGGAAACGCAAGCAATTTCCGCTGCTTCTTTTGGGAAATGTCGTGGCCCACACGATCATAATTAAATACTATAGAAAAAGGTCCAGTGGAAAATGTGGCCTTACCAGGGTATGTCATCACATGGCCATTGCAAGTGTTATTGTTCATGTCAACCGTCTTTAATATGCATGAAGCACTACCTTTGCAATGGCTTGCCACCCTTTGTAGTTCCTTACCAGATGGCTTTAAAATGACTTGCAGATGACTCGTTTGGAGATGAAAGAGGCAAGAGAAGTGTATCCGACTCTCTCTTTCCCGGTCCCCTGGATGCATGCTTGGCCATATAAGTTGACATGAGGTATTTTTGTGTCAGATCAACTCTGGAGGCAGTAGAGAAATGTAGGAAACCCAAATGAAGCCGGGACTGGTCACCCAGAGCCAAGTTCGTAAAAATTTGCCAGATTATGCTAATCCATGCTGTGAGACTCTGGGTGGACAGTCTGGCTGTTTTCATCATCCAACTGAAACAATACAGAAAAAGGACCTAGACTTAGTTATGTTGCTGAAGACCTCTGTTCTCAGATAATTGATAGACCAGATAAACCCATTCCATGGCTTGTACTTTATAGCTCTTGGAGCACTTAAGAAGGGCGGCTCGCAATTACACACCAAGAGCTGAAGGGAGATCTCTGAGAAGTGAGGCACAAATCAGCTAGCGTTATTCAGATGCCAGGACACATTAGTTACAGCTGCTCTTCCTGCGGTGAACCTGGAAGTGGTTTTAAAGCTTCCTTTACATATAAAATGCAGCCGTCTTGCATCCGATAGTTGGATATGAGCATGTCAAAGACCTGGAGGGCTGTGATAGCGCCCCACCTGGAGACGACTGCATAAAGTAAAGCCTTAAAATAGTCAATCGGTGGAGAAACAACACCGCATTGTTGTTACGCATGGCTATTTATCCTGATGAATGTGGACAATGAGAAATGGCCTTATTAAATTGCCTATTGTAGGATATTTCATGTATAATACTGCATGTTGTAGAACAATGGATGAGAGAAAACAGCATGCGAACAAGCAATGAAGCTAGATAATAGCTGTTTCTCGCTGGAAGGTTTGGATTTGAAAATGACAAGGTAAAACATACATACATTCTTCTGCATATTTTGTCTTTCGCGATTTAAAAACACATTTTGCTCAAGCTTTCATATGGTTTGAAGTATGGTAACGGCTTTAAACTGCTAACCTCTAGAAAGAACTTCTAAGTCCTAAATTCTTTTGCTTGGCCTTTATGTTCAATCCTGTGATCACGACCGACTCCAAGAGAACAGCTAACGAATAAGAAGCGTGTCACTCTGCCAAGCCAACCACTGTGCTGTCCAAATGCAGCGTTATCTTTCCAGTATTCACAACTATGCGTGGCTACATCCCGAAGGCCTGGCGGGACAGAAGAGGTCTTCATCTGACCCGTTCCTGCGAGCTAAAATGTATGCTGTCCCTGATGACGGCTGATTGAAGTTACGGAATGAGGTGTCACGGAACGCGTCTGCAACCGAGGGCAATGCGACACTCACCGAGGTACGTCTTCGCGGCGCCTTCGTCGCACATGTGGTATCCTTGGCGATGGCTGCCAAACCACAGGAATCTGGAGCCAGAAAGGGAAATGTACATAAAAGGGAAACGATTGAATCTATCGATCCCGCCCCACATTTCAGCCTAGGGGGGGAACGCCATCTTCCACCCTGTAGATGAAACAGGTGATGGGCCCAGATGAAGATGGGAGTTGATAAATTGGACACCCACAAAGTTCAACACAGACAACTGCTTCTATGGCTTAGAGGCTGAATTATGCCTGTCAGTTAAATGTTGTGGTCAACTGTCTGTCTCAGGCACTATTATATCAAACTATTCAACAGTACATAGTATACCGTTACGCATTGAAGGAGATACTGGTCTTTGAGTCCAACAAATACTCTTGTTGTATCATCGCCATCTTGTCGGCGTCTTGACTAGCTGTAAATGATTTCTGACATCCTCTGGCAAACAAATCTACAGCAGCACTTAATAGGGAGCTCTTCAAACTCGATGTGGTTTACAAACATTTAAGGCCGTGTGTATTGTAATGAATATGCAGTAAATTCGCATGGTGCAATTGCTATTAAATCGTAACGGCGTAACGTCTGCCGCATGGGAATCGGGCCAGGATATACATGGGAAAACATGAAAGACCACAAGAATCTTTAGCGAGTTGGAGGTTTAGGGATGAAGGCGACTGATGTTTAGGTCCCTGGTCAAGGCTATGATGCAGCACTTCAAATTACTGTAACGGCCCCTGGGGGGTGTAGGGGAGTTGGGGGGGGGGGGGGTGGGCTTAGGGCGCTCGCTCTACTCATCCCCTCCGCAAACATGACTTTAACACTCAGCATGATGCCTGGATTCCATTAAAATGATTCAATCAATTTACAGGAAACATTCGGGGTGGTCATGTGGAAAATCAGTTTGATTAAAAAACAACTCGCATATTTTGTTCTGACATGTTTTAACACATTTACAAGATAAATACTTTCCTTTTTTCCCCTGCTTATGCACCAACAATATCTCCTTTAGTAACATAATACAATTTTCTAATTACAGAACTTAGCGTTCATTTGATATTAATTCAATGGATTTTTTTTATCAGGCCATGTGGCAACATCTGGCCACCAAAATTCGAACATTATTAAAGAAACTGATATTTAATTTAAAATGGCATCAATAAAGTTGGAAAAGGATCAACCTAAAATATACACATTATCCTTAATGACCCATAAAAATTAGCTAACATAAGTAGGCAAATTTTATAAACAAAAAGGATGATGTACAAGAAACAACTATTTAAACTAGTTTCATATAAGATATTGATTCTACAGGCGTTGGACAATGAAACTGAAACACCTTGTTTTAGACCGTAATCATTTATTAATATGGAGTAGGGCCTCCTTTTGTGGCCAGTAAAGCATCAGTTTGTTTTGGGAATGATAGATGATACAAGTCCTGCATAGTGGCCAGAGGGATTCTGAGCCATTCCTCTTATGGAACAGTGGTGAGGTCACTACGTGATGGTGGTGGGGAAAGATGTTTCTTGATTTGCTCTTCCAAAACACCCCAAAGTGGCTCAGTAATATTCAGTCCTGGCGACTGTGCAGGCCATGGGAGATGTTCAACTTCTCTCCTGCAATATCCCTGCTCACTCGTACTCATCAAACCACTCTGTCATCAGTCTTGCTGTGTGTATCTGTGCATTATCATCCTGATACGCGACACCACCTTCGGAGTACAATGTTTGAACCATTGGGTGAACATGGTCCCCCAGAATGGTTTGGCAATGAACCACCCATCTCAAACCAATAGTAGGCATAGGGAATGCCATGATATTGCAGCCCAAACCATTACTGATCCACCCTCATGCTGCACTTTGGGTACGCAGCAGTATGGGTGGAAAGTCCCTTTGGGACTTGTCCACATTGTAACTCTTCCTGATGTGGGAAAGACAGTGAAGGTGGACTTAGAGAACGATATGTTTCAGATTGTCCCCAGCCAAAGTTGCATTGCACTGCTGGCACCACTGAAACTGACATTTGGCCCGAGTGACCAAAGGTTTGGTTATAGCAGCCCAACTATATACATTGACCCTGTGGAACTCCCAGCGAACAGTAGGAGTCGAGGTGTGCATTTAAGTCTGAGTTGGCCAGCTGTGATTTTAAGTTTCCTGGTTAGTACCCGGACACCTTTCAGATAGCATCCTCTTGTATCCACAGTTGCTCCTGTTGGATGTGGTGTGCCCTTCCATTACCCTGGATACCATGGCTCTTGATATACCACACAGACTTGCCGTCCCGGTCACAGATGCACCAGCAGGATGCGCACCAACAATTTGCCCTCTTTTGAACTCTGATGTGTCTCCCATTATGTTGTGTGATTTGCAGTGTTTTACGTACAGCTGTGCTATTGCTCTGCTAATTCAACCTTCACACACCTTCACAGCTCTTATGATAGAATACACAATCAGCAAAACTGGCCACCAAGCCACGCATATATAAGGGAGCATCTAAGGGAGGCATTGGGCATTGTTTCCTCAGCAAAATCTGGGAAAAGTTGCAGATTTCAAAACAGGTATCAGGTATGCATGGTGAGTCAAGACTGGACACTCCTGATGGTGTAAAGGAAGATACTATTGGCTGCCCTTTCAAAGCGATTCAGTTTTTAAACTGAATGTTACCCCCAGAAGCACAGTTGATGTCTACAGGCAGCCGGCATTGGCATGATATGGCCCCGCCTCTTATGTGTCACAAGGGGAACATGTGACTGTTGCCAGATAGCACTGACAGTATGGGTATATGTGGTAAAAAATAAGACAAGAGATGAAATACAGGCCCTGACTAATGCAACAAACACAAAGCACATCTAATACAGTACACATGAGTCTTATATAAATTTTGCAGGGTTTTTTTTGTTTGCTCTGTTTAGAATCTTTGTATCTTTACAGTTTATTCCATAATCCGTTACTTTGAAGCATTCACTAAATTTTATACTGCGGAGGCCACCCTGGCAGGTTTCCGGAGTGATAAACTGTCCGTATGTACGTCTGTATTACGATGAATGCAATTTCAATGCGTCCTGACATGGGAGTAACCTACAGTTTTATCTCGTCGTCCGCAATTTTGCACAGATGTGAGCATGCCCTGCCGGGGGCCCCCAGCCCCGTCTCTGAAACCAGTGGGGAGGCGCTGGGGGTCCGCATGGTGAGTAGGGATATCGCAGGAGAAAAGCTGGGGGTCATGATGGTAGGTGTGAGACCTGTGTTCTTGCCTAGGGGAGAGTAGGAGTACTTGGGAAAGGAAGGCCTCCCTGCCAGAGTGGATGTTCTCAGGGGCATCCTGGGGGGCACGGCCCTGATACCAGGGTGGGCCACGGATGTGATGAGAGGTGGAGGCTGGAGGAACCTGAGCGAATTCTCCGGCAAGCTTTGTGTCCGTGTGGCCCCATCAGGAAGCAAACCGATGTCTGAGAAGACGGAGGCTAAAGATTGGAACTGGGGCTCCCAGTCCAGCAGATAATCCCAGCTGTAGCTGCCCTGGATATCCTCCTCATCGCACACCAGGGAGGTGAGTGAGCCCATCGTTATCTGGCTCTCACACAGGGCAGTGCAGTCCCTCACACTGTCCATGTCGTCGGGCAGCTTGACCCTACGTGTCAGCCTTCCCTCCCCCCCACCCTCCACCTTCAATGTGTGGAGGTTCTCGAAGTTCACTGTTCCCACTGCCATGGTGACTGGTCCCTCTTCGCCGTACTCTGATGGGCTGGACAGCTGGTCTGATTCCCGAGGGACCCCCGAGTCAGGGACACGGGATGCCCTGTCACTGAGCACAGAGCTGGCACTCTTCTGGCAGGGACGCTCGATGATCATTTTGATCTCCTGATCCTCTGCAGAGACCCGCCCGCTGGAGTCTGAGATCCCATAACAGCTGGTTAGTTCTCCCTTCACCCGGAGTTCCATGGAGCTGCTGAAATCACAAAACTCTGCACCATTTGGGCCCTCCATTCTGCTGGATGTGTCCACGCTGCATTCCTGCTTAGGGACTGGTGATGAACATCCGTTCCCTCGCTGTCTCAGAAGCAGGGCCAGGAAGGTAGCTAGCAGCAGGAGACACATCGTCAGAAAGACGCTGAGGCAGATGATCTGAGCATCTAGGGTTGTTCTTGCCATTATAGCTCCGATACCAGATATATTTACAGTTACCAGGCATGAAACAGACCTGGAATCCATCTTTGGACCTCCGGCCTTCACCAACAGCTTGATGAGAGTTTCCCTTCTCTCCCTCCCGTAAAGTGTGTCTGACAGGTGGATGGTGCCGCTCGTTTTGTTGACAGAGAAAATCATTGAGGGGGTCACTAGCGAGTATTCAACGACTCCGTCCCGGCCTCCGTCACGGTCTGTCGCTTCCACTTGACCAATGATTTGCCCCTGTTCTGCTTCCTCCGGCAGCTGGAAGAGGTAGAGGTGTTGAGTGAAGACAGGGCTGAACTCATCCACCCCTTGGACATCGATCTCAACTTTCACAGTGGCGGTTTGGTCTCCTATATCTCTGGCTTCCACCAGAAGGCAGTACTGGCTCTCCCTTTCATAGTCCAACACCTGTGTTGTATGGATGTCTCCAGTGATAGCATCTATGGCAAAGGCCTGACTTGTGTCTGGGCTCCCACTGTCATAAACCAAAACGCAGGACGATAGGATGGAATAGATCAGATGGCCATTGGGCCCAGTATCAAGGTCGACTGCTTGGACAGCACAGACAGGGGAGAAGGTTGGTTGATTCTCAGTCACGATGCAGTTCAGCACAGGGAGTGTGAAGTATGGGAAGTTGTCATTTTCGTCCAGCACAGATATGTGAACCACCGAAAAGGCCACGTTCCTTCTCCCCAAGCCATCGCCATCAGAAGCCTGGATGGTCAGCGTGAACCTGGCATCTTCCTCATAGTCCAAACTCTGGTTCAGCATCAGAGAGCCGGAGAGGTGGTCCAGTCTGAAGCACCCATTGCTGTTTCCGGACATAATCTTGTACTGGATATGGGCATTTGCCCCTTGGTCTGGGTCTCGGGCCAACACCTGGGTCAGCATGGTGCCAGGCGGGCTGCTCTCACCGATCCGCACATGGTACTCCATGCTTTCAAAAGCTGGCATATTGTCATTGACATCCAGCACGGTCACCTTGACCAGGGCAGAGCCATCGAGCGGGGGCTGTCCTCCGTCAAAGACGGTCACAGTCAGGGTGTAGCCATCGGTCACTTCCCGGTCCAACGAGGCATGCAGCACCAGCTTCCCCACGGACCTCCTCCAAGGCCCTGACTGGACCACGCTGACCTCCATGCAGAACCGCTGATCTTCGTCACCCCCGGCAATGGTGAATGTTAGGTGGGTGTTCTGCCAGGACCAGTCCTGGTCCTCAGCCCAGAGCAACAGGAGGGTGGTGCCCACCACAGCATCCTCGGCCACGCTCACCTGGTATGTGGCCTGCTGGAAACGCGGGGCATGGTCATTAGCATCTACAATGTGAACGCAAATCGAAGCGACCGCTTCTAGGGCAGGGTCTCCTCCATCTGAAGCCTCCACCAGGAACTCTACGGTGCTTCCAGCGGTGATGTTTCTCAGTGGTCTGCTTGTATACACAGAGCCTGGGGAAGCAGGACAGAGTAAATGATATGATACACACCCATAATGGTACCACATTCACCAAGCACAAACAGTTCATGGCTTCCATAATACGAGTCTGTCTACTGGCAGCTTTCTTTTATACCAGACCCATCAAAATTTAACAAGAACTAACTGGACTATTGTTTGGTTAAATTTGGATTCAATACTTGGCCTTCCACAATCTAAATTTCCCCCAAAGGATTGTGCTACAATACCATTTTTAGGTTCATTGCTCAAACACAGAAGTTAGCCTGGCAGATATCTTAAATCCATTTCAACAACTTAACTTCACTGATGAAAGTCTGACCTTGTATAATTTTTCAATTAAATCCATTTAATATCCAGCATTTCCTGTTATTTTGTATTTAGAAACCCACTGCTTCATGATGTAGCCAAGTAATTGTAAAAACATGGTGGAACAGGAACGGATGATGCGGTGTCAAATTGCAGACACATTCTGGGGTAGATTGAGACCAAGTTTTGAGAACTCCAGTTTTCTGTTGACACTGGTCCAAATATCGCTTCCCATTAATCACTTTCCCTTGAAACATGCAACAAATCTTTTTTTCCAGTAATAGGTTTTGGCTTGGAACAAAAAAAGTAAATTCTCGTCTAGAGAGCCAAATGACAATATTTTAGTCTCAGTTCATCTTGTCTTACCTTTGATTCTGGAAGTGATGATTTTAAAGTGATTCCAAACCAGAAAAAAAAACTCTTGCTGAGTTGACTTTATAACTACCTTTCACTCATAAAAAAATGTTAATCTCATAAAACCTCATCATTTTTCTGTGAGGCTGCCCCTTCGCAAATTGACCACTTGAGCTCACAAACTGGAAGTCGTAGGGAGAATAAAAACTTAGCAGCATTGTGCGTAAACCCAAAATACACGGCAAAAGGAACAATTCTGGTCACCACTCCCTTTTGGCAGATGAGTAACAGCACAGAAGGAAATGCCAGGATGTAATTTAACAAGATTAACAGAAAAAAGACAGCCTGCCAAATAGATTTACAAGGGCTCTTGGAAGGGACATCAGAATGACTATAGCTGTACCTCCATACGGAAAAATGTCCCCTGTGTTTCCAGGCTTACTGGCTTAATCCCGACCAAGATTTTGTTTCAACCAACCAGTTGAGTACTCTGTGACTGTGACTCTTTATACTCAACTGGTTGGATGAAACAAAATCTTGGTCTGGATTTGTACTCTCTGGACCTGAAATCTCCACCTCCGTTAAATGGTGACCACTACGGACAGCCTCCTCACCAGACTGTCGGAAAACCAGCTTGGCCTATTTTCACCTATTTCAGGGGTCACATCGTGAGGGCTTATATAGAAAGCCATAAAAGTGACGTGATGAAAGGCACCGAGGAATATGGCAGAGAACTGCGTACCCTATCCATTTATGATGAAAATAGGGTGCCGAGTCTTAAAAGAGAAGAGAAGCAAATTCTGTGTACTTAAGTACAGCAAAGGAACCTGAATTAGATTTGACCATTTTTCTATGTATTGGCATGTAGCATATTGGCATGTAGTATGTGTTCAGCACACATATAAAACTATAATAATACATTTGTATTTAAATTAAGCTCATCTTGTAAATGTCTAAACATTAGGAATAAGCTGTTGTACTTTTTAGCCTTGAATCTGCAAATATGACATCATCAGTTAATTATTAAACTGCTGCACTGTGTTTTTTTTCATTTTATCTGTATTGATAATTTCCAGACCATGTCACCAACTGAGTACAGCATTTGTGAATCTTGTGCAAGGATGGTTAATCGTTTCACAGTTGGATATGGAATGTGAATTCTTTGTAGTATATATGAAAAGGGGGTTAAAACAAAGGATTAGTCTTTGCTTGTATTGTTTGTGAGATAATTTTACTTTTTGGTCTTTTGATGATTTCTCCATAACCTGTGCACGACATTGGACATTGTTATAACAAATACAGATCGAAATCATCTAGTGTTACCATTCATTGGACTGATGTAGAAGCCTTCTGCGGGTGGCGAGACAAGTCTGTAAGTAACTATGCCGTTGAGTCCAGAGTCTCTGTCAGAGGCACTCAGGGTCAAGACAGAGGTGTCAGCTGATGTCAGCTCTGGCAACAGGACCTGCCAGCGACAAGAGAACCGTAAAACATCGAACCATCTACAGCACCTCCTTGAACAGAGAATGGAAAACGACTGTAAATTGCAACAATTTAGGTTGCATTATGAGAAACGATTACAGTGGATGGTCTAAGGTGATCTTAACTTGGCCAGTGCCCCATAACCACAAGTGCTATCCGCACAACTGTGGCTGTATTGCGACCTGTCAAAACGGATATCTGAACCAAGAAAGCTCTTTGAAAAATGTTTCTGGACAGCCACCCTTGGAAATCCTCCCTCCCACCGCCTGCAGCAAAGATCCAGACCTGGTAAGATTCTTCTGTGAAGACGGGAGGATTGTCGTTGACGTCTAGCACTAGAACCTTAACCTCTGCTTCCGTCTGGTGGATGGAGTCTGATGCTCGGATCCTCAGCGTGTGTTCAGGCTGGTCCTCGTGATCCAGACTTCGGGTCAGCGTGATGATGCCAGTGTAGGGGTCAATGGTAAATTGCCCACCTGAGCTGCCCCAGTCTGCAAAGCTGTAAGTTATGCTGGAGCTGAGGTCCATGTCGTTGGCCATCACTTGCGTGACCATGTGACCAGCTGAAAGATCTGATAGGCCAGACATGACAGATATTTTAGCCAGTGTTAGCCAATTACAGATTTTCTCTATTTTCTACTTTAGAACAAGCAGCTCAACTTATGCTAGAATGCCTGTAATTTGTGCAAGAAAGGAACTATTTCCCTATTAATATTCTTATGATTTTATTACTGAATGACATAACATCAGGATCTAGTGGAAATATAAAATTTCTGTTTTCTTTCTGTGAATATTCAAGGTCTTGATAGTACATCGAAGCATCTCACTTTCTGCTATGGTTATGGGCTCCATGGGGGTTATTACTGGTGTGTTATCATTGACGTCCACCACCTGTATCTGGACGGTGGTGGTTCCTGTTAGACGAGGGCTTCCTCTGTCGGCAGCCTGGAGAACCAGCCTGGGGCAACAGCACAATCAGTTACCAAGTGAGGGCCTCCGATCCAGTATCCCAGAGACAACCATTAGCACAGACGTAGTTGTCACAGGTTTTCAACCAACGATACAGAATGAATCAGAATCAGAGTACTTTTATTATCATGGAGTAAATTGCAGACAGTTATTATGAAAGGCATCATGAAAGTTTTGCGCCTCCAAACCTAATAGATTTTACAATGCGACAAAAAATCTATATACAAAATGATTTAAGTCAGATAGGTAGCACCTGCACTGGATGTCATGGTAATATTTACTTGTAAGATGGGATGACTTCCCTGTCCAGGACAGCACTCGTAGCCAGGATGCCCCTTGTGGTGTCGATGAGGAAGGAGCCGTTATGGTTTCCAGACAGGATGAAATAATCTATCTGCCCGTTGACGCCACTGTCTGCATCATCTGCAAACACCTACAGCAACAAGGCTGTGTCTCTTACTACATGTCTGACATGTGCTTCCCAAGCATTGGTCTCAGATGTGCTGTAGTGCAACCACCGACATAGAAGACACTTCTAGTTACACTTTCTATGAAAGCCATGTCAATGAGCACATTCGTAATGCATCATAATGCATTCATAAAGCATTATAAACATGGCTTTAAATATTTATCAAAAGGCACAATACATTATAGCCATGTTTAGTATGCATTATGAATGCTTTATGAAGCTCTCATCTATAAATACACTATAGATACCTTCATAATGCAGTACAAAACATCCCTAATACCGATCATTATAATGCCTTATGAAGCTATCTATAGCGCATTATAGATGAGTGCATCACTGGAGCTTGAAGTATTATAATCAACCCTATAATTCCTTATGAAATTGTCTATAATGACAGCTTTAAGTAAGGATGACAGTGTTCAGTAAAGTGTTTCCACAATGTATAATGCCAGGAAACAGTAGAAGTGATGATACTAAAAGTCTGACAGTAGCTACAGAAAAAGAAGATTAAATATCTCAGTGAAGGGAATCTTAGGTTACAAGGACTTTACCTGCATGATGTAAGTGTCGTGGGCTTGTCCTTCCCACACAGCCATTCTGTAGTATGTTTGCTTGAACATGGGTGCATTGTCGTTGACGTCCAGTACGGTGATGACCACCCTGCAGTGGGTCGTTTCTTGGCCATTATCTGCCAGAACCGCCAGCTGGACTTCCTTCTTCTGCTCAAAATCGAGGGAGGTCTCCTTGTTCACAGAAATGTCACCTGCAGTCCCAAACAACCTACTTTCACCTAGTGCCTCTCATGTCTCATCACTCTTATAAATCAATTCCTTCCATCCATCTGTCTCCCAGAACTACTTGTCAGTGAGTCTGGTGTTTACTCCCCGAATCACAGAGCATGAGGCAAAGGCCACCCTAGATGGGATGTCAGTCCAACACAGGACGCATGCACAAAATCACATGCCAACTCTGATCAAAACAAAATATGCATAGTGATCCAGTATTATAAATGGACTTTTCAGGTGACCTGTGAGGATCCAGGCCCTGACTACAAAAAGGCTGACATTAGAATCTGTCTGGTATTACCTACAGCTTGTAGCTTCCAGCACAAAATACAGCTTGACTGAACTTCGCAGCTCAACATGTAGCTAAATATTGATTTAAGATGTTAACACTCTTTCCGTACTCTCCTTGGGTGTTGCAGACTAACGCCGTTTAATAAGCCAGAGTGCCAAGAAATCAAATCCAACACGGAAAGCCATCTGGAAAAACCACAAGCAAAGGAACGCATACAATTCGGAAAAACGATCTAAAGAGCACAAGCATTACACTGATCGTCTCTGCCGAGGTGCAGAACGGCAGATGACGCATTGAGCTTGTGCTCCTGGCTCAGACACAGAGCTGAGACAGATCATGCCTGTGGATCCTGAGGGTGATTAATCGAGCAACGTCTTCGAAACAGTGCCAGCTCATTTGCCACAGCTGGCTCCGACCTGGACCCCTTCTGAAGTGGTCCATAGCAAAGAATGTATGCGTTCATTGCGAAACCGGGTTAGGTCAAATTTACATAGATCTTACCGGTGTGCTGGTTTATGGCAAAAGCCTCATCATCATGGCCATTGAAAATGCTGTACTTAATTGTCCATTGGTCGGTGCCTTGACCGACAGCGACTACAGTAACAACCCAGGAACCTAGAGGGATATTTAAAAAAATTCTGCTGAAAGGCATTGTTTTTCTCACCACTAAAACTGAGGGAGGTGGCCATTAGGGCACAGAACTTGGGTGAGCTGGGGGTTTCTGGAGGTGATGCTACTCAACTGCAGGGAATAGGCACATACACTACAGTAGGGTTCAGTTCTGGTCCTGGAGGGCCAGAATCCACCACACATCACAGATTTCCCTGTTCAAACTCACCTACTAAACCTGGTAATTAGCTGATTAAGATGGATTTGAGCAGAGAAATCTCTAAACTGTCTTGGATTCTGACTCTCCAGGACCGGAATTGGGGAACCCTGCACTATAGCATATTTAGGTACACCAAACAGCTTACTGCATGTCTTTGGACTACAAGAGAAACCAGAAAATTCAGACGAAATTCATACAACACAGAAAGAACATGCAGAATTCAGACACACAGAGCGAGGATGAGATTCAAGCTTCCAACCCCAGAAGCAACTGTGATACCTGCTTATGCACCATGCCATTCACAGCTCAAATTAAGATTCAAAATCAAAACCGCCACTATCAGCTGATTAAGGCAGAGCTGGAACAAAGCTTGTGATTTGTGAATTTAAATTCTAAAGCTTATTAATTAATGCATATGTTGTAATAGTTCATGACATAGCATGTCAGAATGACAAATGACCATATACTGAAAGCTCACCGGTTTTGCTGTTCTCAGGAATCGCAGTCATGTAGGAATCCTCTGTGAACCACAGTTTGGGTTCTTCTTCAAGATGGATGAGGACCAGAGAGGAAGAGGACAGAGATGGAGCCCCCAGGTCTGAAGCGATCACATGCAGGAGTCTTGTGACAAAGATGCCGGGTGACACAGATGCTTTTAGCTGGACCTCCCCAGTGTTGCGGTCAATGCCGAAGAATTTGTTCGACTCGGATAAGCCGAATATCACCGTCCCATTGTTCCCGAGGTCACTGTCACCAGCTGTCATGGTGACGACGGTCTGGTTGACCACAGTGTCCTTGGAGACCAGGCAAACAATGAGGTTCTCTGCAAAGGCTGGAGCATTATCGTTGATGTCCTGGATGTCTACAGTTACAGTGGCGATGGAACTGCGTGGACCCTGGGAACAGGCATCAGTTGCAGTGACACGGAAGGTATACTGCCCCTGAGCCTCCCTGTTCAGCAGCTGGGCAGTCCTCAGTACGCCCAAGGACTCGTCAATGGAGAACACGCCCAACGTGTCCTCCAGAAGGGAGAACATGACCTCCCCATTAGAGCCCTGGTCATTGTCGGTGGCGATGACCTGCAGGATTTCTGATCCCACAGGCACACCCTCACCAATAGACACGTGGTAGGTCTCCTGACTGAAGACTGGGCTGTTGTCATTCTCGTCCAGAACCAGAACCTGGAGTTCGGCAAGGGAACTCCTGGGAATGGCTCCCTGATCATGAGCCTCTACGACGATGGTATAACTGCTTCCTCTCTCTCTGTCCAGACTTCGCAATGTGCTTACAGCTCCACTTGTAACATTGATAGCAAAACAACCATCGGTGTCACCTAAAAAGAATTTGTTCACACAAGTTAGCAAGAACGCATAATCTCTGCTGTTCTGGGTCTTTCACTTCAGTGCTTGATATACCTTGGATACTGTTAGTTGTAAAGCAGCGCTATAAACTAGTTTAATGTTTTCCATTCATCTTTCACAAATCACAATTTTTTTTGAATGTAGGAGGAAACTCAGAATACCTGAAAAAAATGGAAGATTATGCAAATGTTCAGCCACTGAGGTGCACGGCTACCACACTACCTACTGAGCCACGACCCACCCTGGATTGAGCTGTTTATTATTTGTAATTGCTGTAAATGTTGCCATTTACAATGACGGAAGCAGAGAGTAATTTTAAAGAGTTAAACTTTGGAGATCAGCCACCTTCTATGCTGTAACGTATGTTGCCATTGGGCCCAGCGTCCGGGTCGTCAGCCTGAGCGATGTAGATGACTCCTGGAGGGAGGTTCTCTGGCATGCTGATCTTGGGGGTGGGTCGGGGAAACCGGGGTGTGTTGTCATTGTTGTCGAGCACGGTGCAGAGGACCGTGGTGGTGCCAGAGAGTGGCCCGGTCCCACTGTCCCGAGCCAGAACTAGCAAGAAGCAGAATTTGTGAATGCTTGGCTCACCGGCACGTCTTACTCAAAGTCCTGCATATTTCTGCAGCCTAAAGGCATGATAGCTGCATGCAACGATTCACCAACAGATGCCATGTGTGAAAGCTCCTACATGTTTATTTTCTCCATCGTAACATCTGCCCACCTATTTTCCGAAACCAATTATCCAGGAGAGGGTCATGGTATGCCTGGAGTCTATCCCAGAACGCAGAGGAGACGAGGAGAGAAACCAATGATGGGATGCCAGGGTAGACACTCACACACGATCACACCCAATGGGCAGCTTGAGACTCCAGCATAGGTAATCACAAATGTTTGGACTGCAGGGGGAAATGCAAGCTCCACATACAGGGCCAGGCGTGGGAATCAAACTACAACCTATAGTACTATAGCCACTTTATCACTGAGCTGCCCTCCATCGTAAAAGTGGATGCAATATCAGATATTTTACATGTGTGATCAGCAAGTTCATGTTGAATGCAGCAATTTCTCCTACCAGAACTTAGAACTGAGGTAAAATAAAGGAATATCCATATATACTTAACTCTTTATAATAGAATTTGTTTTGTTGAAACCGCCTTTCTTCCTGCAGAGTGCTGGGAAATGGATATTGGGAGGACTGAAAATATGCAAGATATTTTATTAAGCTCAGAGGCAGAAACGGATGTGACAAGCCAGCAGGTGACCTCATTGAAATTGGATTAAATGTCAAAGGAAAGCGTTTGGGCTGCATTCTGAAGCTCAATTATGTAAATGTGGAATCGGTTCCTGCGGGGCCACGGCAATAATGCTAACATTAGCCAAACATGCAAACACAGGGCATGAACACGTTACAAACATCCCCACTGCAAATCCTAGTGGACTTTCAGGGACCTTTAGGTCTTCTGGTAATGCTATTAGTCACATCTGATCTATAATAATAATAATAATAATTAATTTTATTTAAAGACGTCTTTCAAAACACACAAGGACACCACACCGCACAGAATTACATAACAATAAGAACAATCATTCTAATAATCATAATTATTCATCATAATAATTTCACTCATTAACTTTGCTGCTTGAAGTTAAGGTACCACGTACCTACAGGTTATTGCTTCCAACCCCCCTACCCCTGGGATCTGAACCTACAAAACCAGAATGTTTCCTGGGAGGTGGTGAAGTTGGCATAGGTACTGGGGGTGTAGTTACAGATGGAGGAAGGGGTCCAGCTGACCCCAGAGTGGAGTTTACCTAGGAGTGGAAAACTTTCCTGGAGCTCTCGGTCCAACCGGGCTGCCGTGCGGATCTCCCCGGTGTTAGGGTCTATGGTGAAGTATCGGAACCCTGGGCCAGGCAGGAGGCTGTAACTGACAGCGGCGTTCACGTCTGTGGTACACACACACACACAAAGACACACGTTTGCAATTCTAGCTTTGTACACATTTCTCACTTTAATGCAATTGATGATCCCTGACCACTTCCCAGCAAAACTCAGATGATAAACAGATGATAATTGGGAACAAACAAAAATTTTTAGACTATCCAAAAATCAGGAGACATCTGGAGACATCAACACCACACTAATTTTTCCACTGTGTGGAGTCTATTTTTGTGTGTCGTGTAGGTAAATAGATCAACGCGCACCCCCCACACACTGAACCAGTGTCACAGCTAATTCACTCTCAAACCAAAAGCGTCTTCGGAAAATTAAAAATGCAAATATTGGACTTCAAACACTGGAATGTTTCCTAGAGTGTCAAAACCAAGACTTTTCCAATCTAGGTAAGCTGTCATGACTGTTGTATTGTATAACACCGACAGTGTGGTAAGACCCCATTCTGCATGGAAAACTACTATATTTAAAAGATTCCGACATGAAGCCCCGGTGAGGCTCATGGACAGCTTCCTCTACGATTGCGACCTTGTCCGCCAAAGTGGTATTTGGGGGAAGTCTTATCTGACTAGAAAATTGGAAACAGCAGTGGAGAAGCAAGTAATTTCAGATAGCATCGGCCAATTAAAAAACCTAGCGCAGATTTCAGCTGCAAAGCCCTTGGTTTAAAGGCTGGGGTCCTCTAGGTGACAAATGCATTTCCCTCTCCACAGTGACCTTCAGGGGACCTTTCACAAGTATCCGTAAATGGAGGGCTAATGGCCATGCAGGTCCACATTAGGGTTGGCCAGGCTGTCGGAGGTGCGAGACCCACAAATGTGGAGATTGACAACCCGTCTCTCACGTCGAGGCCCCCCCAACAGGGGCTGGGTGGGCTTCCGACCAAACAGCCCCCGGGCCTCCTTCACCACCACCAGAAATCTCCTGCATGTGGTTTGCATCAGCTCATGCTTCCACCCTCATCCCTCTGCGGCCGCCGTTGGCTGCCTCTCGTACCGCACCGGCGTAGCACTAGTGACTTGTCCTCCCCGTACGGATCAGCGTTCATGTTCCATCTCGACGTCCAAGTGCCGCAGCTGGGCCTGGAATGCAAGAGTCGCCGGGGGGCTGGTAACGCAGTGGGGGGAGGTCAGGGTGGTCTGAGGTGAACAGACCCTCAACCCTGCTTTTGGGGATTGGGTAGAGAACCGAGAGTCCAGGGTCAGGGTAGGTTGGACGCCCGCGGATCTCCCCAGCAGCGGCGGTCTGACCTCCTCGGATCAAGTGTGGCGTGTCCTCTGCTAGTCTGAGATGCCTACAACGTGTACAACGGGAACATCTGAAATGACCCTGCCCCTTTGGTGGGGCCTTGTGAACAAAACATAAATACCTGAACACCTAAACATTGCAACCCACAGCTGGATACATGGAATGGAAGAAAATAATAAAAAACAAGCAAACCCAGCTGTAAATGTATTGTATAGTGCGATACAAATCCAACACTACTCCTGTACTGGGCAATTTTTTGCAAATGTTTTTTTGTCATTTGAGGTTCTCTGATCACTATGTAGTGACAGAGGTTGTGACCCTACAAATGGTCAGTGCCAGGGGTCATCAACAGGTTCACCTGTCGGTCACAACCAAGAGGGCATTTCCAACAGACATGGAGATTTCCAGAAAGCAGGGGGTATGGCTCAGGGTTCTGTCAGAGTGTGTGAGATGACAAGTAAAATGACGATCTTATTAGCACAGATGGTCCAAATCAAGAGTCATCCAGGGACTGCGGAAAAGCAGACAGGGTCAGGGGCTTGGTTCCTGTTTGTGGATGTTTCTCACCGCAGAGAATGACAGGAGACATCGATACCTACATTGAGCATAAAATATTTTGAATGGGAGTTAAGACACTGTCAATATTTTTAAGAAAAATAAAATCTAGAAGGTAAGGAACAATAAGGGTGTGCCCATCCAGAGTCAAACACACACAGACGTTTGTTCAGTTTGCATGTGATGAAGCTCAATGGGGGGGGGGGGGGGGGGGGGGGAAAACCCCCCACGGCAGGGAGGGCAGTAAAAAACAAAAAAAAAAAAGAAAAGCAAAAAAGATGAAAAACCAAAACAAACAAAAAAATAAAAATTTATTTAAAAAACAAAAAAAAAAAAAAAAAAAAAAA
>JAODKC010000085.1:2401583-2444133 GCA_026777985.1 Mormyrops attenuatus
CCCCCCCCCCCCCCCCCCCCCCCCCCCCAGAATCACCACCCAGCTCAGACAAGACAGAAACATGTGCAAACTAAATATTATGATGTACAGAAATGTTCCAGGAATTAAAATTCTGGTTGTAATCAGCTCCAAGGAACACAGAAACGCAAACCCGGCCTGTATACTCATCAAGAATTCAGTTTGCAGGCTAATGGAAGTCGAGTTTTAAGTGGGATTAGAGCCTTCCTACAGGACAAATGTGTACTGACATTGGATGCGGGTCTTCTCACTATGGTTATAATAGTACTGCCACCTTGAGGCATTATTGTGCTAAAACACCTTTGACAGGCGATCCCCTATATTGCCAACTGAGATCTATGGAAAACAGCTCCAGGACAAAAAGCATTAATCCACCATCATTCAGCCACTCTGGCTTAAATAGACAGCGGTAAAGGAAACGTACCTGAGTCCCTGTCGAATGCCGTCACCTTGATTACATGCTCCCCAGGCTCTCGGTTCTCAGACACGGCTGCTGTGTAGATGCTGTGTTCAAACTCAGGGGCCTGGTCATTGACATCAAGCACAGTGATCATAAAATGCTGCGTAGAGGCATGGGGTGGCTGGCCGGCATCCACAGCCTTGATCACTATGGCGTGAAAATTTGCCAGCTCGTAGTCCAGTGAGCGAGCCAGGTGGAGCAGACCTACAGGTGTGAAGTAGATGTTTTTAGGTTTGGCTATCATGAGGAAGAAAACATCTACAGAATTACATTTATGCAGCTGAATAAATCTAATTGAGCAGATTAACTATTTAAAGATGTCCCATACCAGTTTTTTCCTCTAACACGAAGAGTCCATCTTCATTTCCTGACTCAATGATGAATGTCACCTGGCCGTTTTCTCCCAGGTCGTTGTCCCTAGCAACAAAGTGGTGCACCAAAGTTCCCACAGCAGTGTCCTCAAGGACGTGTGTGGAGTCCGAAGACATAAACACAGGGCTATTGTCATTGACGTCCTGGATGATGACCTGCACGGTCAACGAGGCCTTCCTGCGCTCTGAAGGGGCCTCGGCCTGGTCGATGGTGGTCACCATGAAGACGAAGCTCTCGACTGCCTCTCGGTCAATAGGCCTAGCTGTGCTCAGGGTGCCGGTGAATGGGTGGATGATGAAAGGCAAGTTGGGATCGGCAGAAATGGAGTAGCGTAGGCCACTGTTAGCTGCAGTGCCATCTCTGTCCCTAGCATTGAATGTGTAGACAAATGTCCCCGTGGGCAGGCTCTCCACCACACCAAACATGAGGACATCATCTGGGAACCAGGGGGTGTGGTCGTTCACATCTTCTACACTAATGCCCACGAGCAGCGAGAGGTTATGAGTAGAGCCCTGACAGCTGCCCTCCACTCGCACCCTGAGGAAGTGTTGGGTCGCAGACTCATAGTCCAGCTCCTGGCTGACGTACAAACCACCTGAGGTGGCGTCGACCCCAAACCGTAGACTGCCATCGCTCTCGGCAACTGAATACTGGCTCGGCACATCATGGTCCGCTGCTGAGCCCAGGTAGCCAATGATGGTACCGGGCCTGGTATCCTCTCTCACAGAGAAACGCCTGAAGTTATGGGTCTTGCTTCTGTCCCCGGTGGCATCCAGCCACTCAACGGAGTGAACCTACGGCATAAATCGTCAGCGTGGTGGTCTTTGTGCTATGTTTCATACATGTTTCCATTTCATTCACAGTTGTGATACATTTATGCCCAGAAATCTGAAATCTACATCTAAGATTAAGATAAAATGTTTCATTACTGAAAACTAGAAAGTCTGTTATGGGATAGTAAGAATACCAACAAGACAAAAATAATATAAACAGCAACAATAATGGGTAATGCTTCACATTGTACTTTCATAATGCCTTTATAAAGCATTCATAGAACATGCAATGCCCCTTCATGATGCATTCATACAGCATTCATAAGCAGCATGTAAGTATACCTTAACATCCTAACATACTTTAACAGCTTTATTATACACTAATAACAAACATTATAAATCACACAGTGTTTGTTATTAATGTAAAGCATTACCCAGTAACGATTATGATGCTCCATGACCCCATACTGGATGAGCTCTTATGAAATATTATTATTAATCCATCCATCTTCCAGTCAGTAATGCAGCACAGGGATGCAGTATAATAATAATCATTATACTAACAATGGGCACATTATCATGGGGATCTTGGAAACTGGCCTCCTTTGTTGTGGTTTCATTGTAGCTTCAAGTCTAGAAACATTCATCAAATAAATCCAAGTTGTTTAAAGTTCCTGTCATGTAACATTAACAATGAATGTACTGTAGTTATTTTGCTTATTGAAACCACCCATCCACCAACAAATTATACTTCAACCTTACAGAGATTGTGAAATATGATTTATATGATTGCGTCATATAGAAATATGATTTCACTCAGAGCAGTGTGGTGTCGCATGAATCTGGATCAGACCTCTGAATGTGAGCTTTTCTTGAAAGAATTTATAGTTTAGCGAAAGTATAGTTTTCGCCAGGAGCATAAACAGTAACTGATGAGTACGGCCCTAACATGCAGAGGAACGTCCGCATGCTGATTGGGGCAGCACCTGTAGGTGGATCATGATGGTCTCTTTGAGGGGTACTGGCCCGGAATCAGAAGCGACGGCGGTCAGAGTGTAATGAGCTGCATCGCTTTCCGAGAAACGTCTTGTGGTTCGAATCTCTCCGCTACTGCCGTCAATCTTGAAGTGACCGGGGTCGTCTAAAGCCAGCAACAATGTTGGGAAAAGGAACAAAGACAGGTTGGTAGATGTGTAAATTAATCCCAGACATGCTTTTGGTAAATACAGCGAAAAGTCTGAAACATGATGCTATTAACAAGTAAGAAATGGTAAAGTAGTCACCCTTCATAGCCCAATGTCAACTTGAATTAAGTGTTTTCTTCTTGAGTTTGAATTTTGAACCTCTAACTCAGCCTGTTACCTGACATCAGAGAGTAGTGGACTGTTCCATTTTCTCCAGCATCTACATCTTTAGCGTGAAGAGTGGTCACCAAAGAGCCAGCTGGTGGTCCAGCCCAAAACTATCAATCCAAACCAGACCAAGAAACATCAGAATCATGCTTCTAGATGCACATAAATCCTTAAAAACCTACATTTCCTCATTTCTGTTGATGCACAATTTTGTCTGGGTCTATCAGTGTTTAGTTCATCCATCTTCCACTGGCTTGCAGTGATTATCCCTTTTAACCAGGTGAGGCAACCTTTAAGAGAATTAACCAAACAGGATGTCTTAAAAGAGCTTTAAATTCAAAATGCATGTACTCTTGCCAGCACCTGAAAAAAACTGTTATACAAAGGTCCACCAGGTGGAGCTCTTTCAAAGTAACTGAATAAACCTCTCTCTTCTGTGGTAGTATAAAACGGGTTGATGTTACTTAATCAGCCCCACCTGGATGCTGAGCTCCCGGCTTGCAGGAAGGCTGGTGAACTGTGGCGGGTTGTCATTCACATCGGTGACAAGGACATGAACATGAGCAGTGGCATTCAGGCCAGGGTGACCATGGTCAATCACCAAGACTTTCAGGATGTGGTGGGTGTGCTGTTCGCGGTCAAGAGCGATCCAGTTGACAAGCTCCCCTGAGACACAGACACACATTCAGAAATGGAGAGACATGCTTCCTCTTCACAAATATAGATTTATGCTGCTTTGGGCTTTTCTATGCATGAACATCTGAACCCTTCACATACTTTTAAAGCCTTGCCAAGACACTAGAGCTGCTTATCTTAACAAAAAAGACAAATACATAAACACACTTTCTTGTTTGATGTCTTGTGTGTTGCTAAACTTTGACATGTTTCTAACCTGTGTTAGGATTAATCTGGAAGTGCTTCACCTCAGATAACAGAAAGTAGGACAGTTGGGAATTCTTCCCAGAGTCTTTATCTATGGCTCTGACAGCTCCCATCAGACCCTGGGGGGAGGGACCCTCTTGGAGAGTGTAAAAATAGGCATTGTGGGTAAAAATGGGGGCGTTGTCGTTCTCATCCAGCACCGTAATGATGACAGTGGCCGAGGCCTGTTGGGGAGCATGCTCATTCCACTTGGTGGCCAACACTGTGAAGTGGTACCTGGGCACTGACTCAAAGTCCAGGCCCTGAGCAAGGAAAATCCAACCATTTTCGAGGTGGATCCTGAAGGGCAGGGGCAGGGTACTTGGATGGAGAGAGTAGGAGACTCCTGCAGGTGTTGACCTGTATTGTCCATATGCCTGGGTCTGGAGGACCTGGCTGTTCAACGCGGCGTTTTCACTTATCTCCACCTTGTAGACCAATGCATCAAAGGTCAGGGTGCTGTTGGCAGCTAGACTCTCCACGGTGACTGAGAGGGTCATGGTGGAGGACAGAGTGGGGGTGCCTTCATCCTGGGCCCGGATCCTGATGGAATATCTCCCTGGCCCATCTAGGGGGAGGCTTCGCTTGAGAAACACGGTACCCAGGAAGGTGTCGACACTGAAGACTGCATCACCGATGCCCTCCAACAGGTGGTACGAGACACTGCCATTTGAGCCTGCATCTCTGTCATGGGCATGGGCAATGAAGAGCGCAGTTCCAACCACCGTACCCTGGGTTACTGTCACAGCCTGTCTGTCCCTGGGGAAGATTGGTAGATTGTCATTGATGTCAGCGACGGTGACATTAACCCGTGTGCTGGTGTGGATGGGCGAGGCACCTCCCTGACACTGCAAAGTGAGCAGGAAGTAGGGCTGGGTCTCACGGTCCAGAGTCCCCCGGGTGCTGATGAGCCCAGATTGTGGGTGGACCGAGAACAGGCCCTGGGGATCCCCTGAGGAGATGGTGTATGACAGGGACTCCGGCGAGTCTGCAGGTACAGAGAAAGGAAACCAAAGGAGAGTTATGAGCAGCTCTTTCAGACTAACAATATAACCAATATGAAGCCAATGACGGTCACATGCTACAAGATACTACATTATATTTACATTATACATAAAAATAGGATGTATGATGTGTGTATATACACACACACACAAATATATATACACATTTGTACATACACAAACATATACATATATACACCAATGCTGACATTATACCTACCTACCGCCTGAAGCCTTCTAATAATAAACAAAATGTATTTTTATAAATGTAGAGTATATATTTTATTTAAGTACAAATGTAATGGACTAAAGACATCATTTAAAAAACAACTCATCTATTATTTTTTACGGCCCCCCAGAGCTACTTGCCTATGAGATTCCACGTGTTCATTGGGCTCAAACTATTAAAGTATTTTAATAATCGAGAGAGGCGCTGCAAAGCCCCCTGGATTCCCCAGTGTGACCCAGCACCAGGCCAGGGGATCAGACGGCCCCTCTCCCTCCCACAGCCCCCTCATCTCCTCAGCCCTGAGCTGGATTAACCCCTCACCCAATGTTTCAATGTGTGACACTTCCAGGAACACAAACCAAGCTACATTTAATGGACAGCATCCAGCTGTCAACTACAAGACTGGGACAGCCAGTTCTATTCCATGGACTGACCCTCACGAAGACTGTCCACTGATCCTTGGTGGTAGTTGTAAGTTAAACTAGCTGAAACTTGGACTATTCGTACAGCATATTTGTTTGTTTATTCATATTTGTCTTGTGTAAAGCCATTTGTAAAGCCTCAGATGAACACTATTTCATTTCATTGTATGCCTACTTACGTTAAAATGATAATGGAGCTTGACTTGATTCGATATTGACTTATCAAATTAAATCAAGTCAATATCAAGTCAAGTTATTTAACATGGTTAGTAGTGACATTTATTGTAATCCTCACCCCTAAAGGCCTGGACACTCACCAAGGCTACTGGTGGCCCGCACTGTGCCCACAGCGCTCCCCATGGGGGTGTCCTCGGACACCACAAAGGTGTAGCGCGACCTTTTAAATACGGCGGGAGCTGGCGTGCTGTGCAGGATATGGATGGTGATATCCGCCGGGCGGCCGCAGATGAGGCCAGCGCCATCACGGGCCGACACGGACAGGCGCACACTGCTGGCGCTCAGGTGACTGAGCGAGGAACTCAGACTAACGCCCCCTGTGGCAGGAAACACAGACACGCTCAACGCGAGACTCCTAGAGCACTCAATGTCATCAGCCCAGTTTGCCCACGGTAATACTTACAAACAATATTCAGCACATTCAGTGACTAATGATCATTCTTGAAGGATCAGTTTACCAGTTACCTGTTTCCTTTCATTTAAATAAATACATAATGGTTTATTACTACAAATAAAAGGATTTTCACATTAATATATTATTTCATGTTACTAATTAACTGTGAGCACTGCCATCTTTCCCGATTAACTTGGCGTTTACAGCCTTGTGGTTGCCTCCATGTAGCCCCTTTATTTTCTGGTTTACAGCCTTGTGGTTGCCTCCATGTTGCCCCTTTATTTTCTGGTTTACAGCCATGTGGTTGCCTCCATGTTGCCCCTCTATTTTCTGGTTTACAGCCATGTGGTTGCCTCCATGTTGCCCCTTTATTTTCTGGTTTACAGCCATGTGGTTGCCTCCATGTAGGCCCTTTATTTTCTGGTTTACAGCCATGTGGTTGCCTCCATGTAGCCCCTTTATTTTCTGGTTTACAGCCATGTTGTTGCCTCCATGTAGCCCCTTTATTTTCTGGTTCACAGCAAAGCTGATACATCCTGGATGTGCACTAGCTTGGGCGTGATTAATCTCTTGGAGTCTCATCCGCTCTGTGTTCGGAGTCAGATGTGCAGCAGATGGCGTGGGGTCCACCCATTTCATCGCCCAAATATACCTCCAAATCTCCCTGAGCTACTTGTACATTAAATTGATCTGAAAGCCCCTTTTAATGCCCCCTGTTAACCAAAAATGGGGGAGGTACAGATGGCACACTCAGTAAATATATTACTGACTGTGCGTTAATTAAGGCCATGCTGAGGAAAAAAAACAAACTGATCTTATTACTGTACTAGGATGCAGTTTGTCAGACTTACAGCACAATATGAGTTTGATTATAAGGCTTAAACAGTTTGATTCATTCTTTAGCTCCATAAATTGTACAGAATATCCATGACAGATCATTACTGCTGCCGGGTCTTATGGCACAAGGCTCAAAAATGGTATTACTTTGGTAACAGAAATAAAAGCAAAAACATCTGAAAATAAATAAGTGGAAAAGTGGGTGATGTCTTATAAGTAAATGGGGGTCCTAAACTTCACTTAAATTTTAGCGTGATGAGTCTCTAAGAATGCATGACTGGGACTTCCTGTCTACCTGTGTGATGAACATAAGAACATAAGAAATTTACAAACAGGAGGAGGCCAATCAGCCCATCAAGCTTGTTTGGGGAGAACCTAACTAATAGCTCAGAGTTGTTAAAATCTTATCTAGCTCAGATTTAAAGGAACCCAGGGTTTTAGCTTGCGCTACATTAGCAGGAAGACTATTCCATACTCTAACTACACGCTGTGTAAAGAAGTGCTTCCGCAAGTTCATTTTAAAATGTTCTCCCACTAATTTCTACTTATGGCCACGAGTTCTAGTAGATGCATCTCTGCCTGTGCATGACCGGGACTTCCTGTCTACTTGTGTGATGCATCTCTGCCTGTGCATGACTGGGACTCCCTGCTTACCTGTGTGATGCATCTCTGCCTGTGCATGACTGGGACTCCCTGTCTACCTGTGTTATGCATCTCTGCCTGTGCATGACTGGGACTCACTGCCTACCTGTGTGATGCATCTCTGCCTGTACATGACTGGGACTCCCTGCCTACCTGTGTGATGCATCTCTGCCTGTACATGACTGGGACTCTCTGTCTACCTGTGTGATGCATCTCTGCCTGTGCATGACTGGGACTCTCTGCCTACCTGTGGACTGATCCACCGTGAAGAGACAGGAGAAATCTCCGGGGAGGAGGTCATAGGAGACACGGCCGAATGACCCAGCATCTCGGTCGGTGGCAAACACACTCAGGATGTCAGTGCCAGGCAGTGTGTAGCTGCTGATGCTTGCTGTGTACACCTCTGGGTTGAAGATGGGCCGGTTGTCATTGATGTCCTCAATCTGAATGTGAACGTACACCTGGGCACTCAGTCCACCCTGTTGGAGACAGGAAAAGGAGGTGATTTTTAGTGATGGCCAAAAAAGGTTTATGAACCATTTGCTGTATTTTCTGACTCCACTAGATGGAGCTCTTGGTTTGCTTTGGGGCATGCTTTGAGCCCTCCATGCTTTGAGTACCATCTAATAGAGTCAAAAATACAACAAAATGGTTTGTGAAGCTTTGTTTGGCCATCACTCGTGATTTTCCTACCTCTTTAGCTTCTTAGTGTTCAGTTTTTAACTATTTGATCATTTGGTGACGTGACAATATGACTTCAGACCAAGGCAATACAAGTGATTATGTGTTATTGTGATGTGTGCAAAACAATGCCCACCGGGTCTTCAGCCATGACCAGTATGTTATAATCCACCATCCCTGCATCTCTGTCGAGATCTTGGCAAATGCACATGCTGCCGGAGTTGGGATGAACTTGAAAGGGAGACTGTCGGTCATAGGGATGGAGGCCACCGCGGAGGGAGTACCGCACCACGCCAAAGGCATCGCCGTCAGTGTCCATCGCAGTGACCTGGATGGGGAGGCAGCATTTCCACACTGATCAATAACCCAGTTTTACAGATTCAAACACCAAGGATTTTAGCATTTCATGGTGTACCTTTATATACCAGATATTTTGGAGATAGCAACCTCTTGGTACCTGGTAGATTTGGTTTGCTGAAACTACGTTATTTACAACAATATCAGTACTGTAAGGCACATACACTAAATTGCCAAAAGATTACATACTGTGTGCTTAATTATACAACTGTCTCAGCAGTGGGTGTGGATTAAATAGGAAATTCCGCTGATTCATTGGGGTGTCCGCATACCTTTGGCCATATAGCGTACTACAGGAGATCCTGCAAGCAATGACCTTCATATGAGAATGACCTAACTTGCTTCAGTTAGCACAACTGCCATTATCTTAAGCCAATCATAAGCCAAAGCGCCAGATGTCTCCAGCAAGGCCCCACCGCTTTATAGCAATTTATGGCACAGCTGTAAAAACAAGCAGTGGTGGAACGTGTATGCGACAGGTCAAAAAAAGGATAAGACATCTACAAAGCTGGGGTATTACGTCATGCTACAGTCAAATGGTGCCTAAAGTTGCGCAGAGGACAGAGACCTTCCGCATTCACATGAATTACTTTTTAAATCGAGAAACGAACATGCAGCTGTCATAAGAAAAAGTCTTTCAATAAATCTGACAGGGATTAGATCAGTTTAGATTGATGACGATACTTCAAATCATCATATGAAACGTCAACCCACAATGCTTGAAAAGTTAACCCAGACCAAAAACTGTTAGCGGTGCACAGATAACCTAAGCCTGTAACGTCAAACACGGACTGTACAATGTATTTTGATAAAAGTAGTGTTACTGCTACAACAAGGCACCAATTAGTTCAAATATAAAACAACTTTGTGCAAAATTTTGTGTCGACGTCAGCAAATCAATAACTTCAACCAATAACGATTTAGCTAATTGTTCTTTTTTTTCTGTGGCGCGTCAAGTCACTGAGCTTTCTAAAAACAGACAACGACCTAATGACACCGAAAAGGTAAGTAAAGATTTAAGGGCTTTGCAATCCACTCAGGGATGTGTCAAGCCGATTTAAATTATCCAGAAGGCCAGCAGAGCTTAGGCCTCTTGTGCAGCTGGATCTTTTCCAGCGCAGATTTCTCAGTGCCCCTGCCATCCTGTCCAGGACCAGCGGCTGGAAGTTGGATGGATGGATTTCCTAACACAAAGCCTTGTGGTTCATGTACCTTTCTTATTTTGTAAGTACAAATGCAGAATAAGCAATAATTAACAGTGGCATCTGTGCACCGTCACATACCAGAATGAATGCAAAACCATTCATTCATCAAAAGCCAACTAGTTCATCACTGTTGTCATTACTATTGACTGGAGTCCACAAAACCAGCCACTGGGGTTAATGGAGTGCTTGGGACGTGAGCGACAACATAAAAAGCCATGTTTAATTGTCATTCCATGAAAAGATAATTAAATTGATCACAATGCCCTGCAGTGGAAAATGTTTTAAACTGTGACATAGCTAATAGAGGTTACACAATACTCTCATTCACAAGCAGTGTTCATACAAATTTTGCCTTTGTAGTTTGCAGTTTAGGAGAGATATCCACAGAGATGCGAATACTGAAAAGAAAAGGCTGTAGACTGGTATGTTAATAATAATAATGGATTTTTTTTAAGTGAATAACAAATATATCAAAATCTCAATTAAGTTTAAAACTTAGAAAAAAAATGCTGAGGTGTCAAATGATGTGTTTTTTTTATCGTCTCACCAAAGGTCTTGCGTCATGTGCTGTGATTCTAACTGGCTTCCTTTGAAGTTGTGCCGGTTAAACAATCAGAGAAGTGACTTCATGGTAGAGTTTATTACTGTGACAAATGTTGCAGGTTTTACTGTTGGAGGTCAAGGTCTCCCTGTATAAACAGCCACCACAGGAGGTGCTGCACAGCCGTAACGGTGGCGTTAACATTATGGGCTAAGAATAGTTTTAATGTTGTAAATGGTAAATTCTCAACGATGCAAAGATTATAGCTAAGATGGCGTGCATGCATAATACCTTTTATGAGCTGGTTCAATGTGTAAGAATGTACTTCTAGCCCCAATGGAAAGTCAAATCACAGGTACTGTATGACTGTTTGACTGCAGAGAAATTTACTGTAGCGATAGTACATTTACTTAAATAAAAGGAAAATGTAATTAAAACAAATGCATAACATCTTGTACCTTTTAATCTGACTATGTTGGTATGGTATTTTATCCACCCCCCACCCCGTCCCAGGTTGAAGGAAATCCTCTGCACAGCTAGTAATGGGTGAACTGAAGCTTTGAGTCTCACTGTGGGTGGATTAGCATGTACTGTCGATCATCTCATCAATAATCAGAAAGCGCCTTCTTCACCAGCAGACCCTCTTCCTCCATATCACTCAATGTCCTTCTTGAGTTTTTTTAATGCATATATATGCGGAGATTTGGGGTCTCCGAACCATCAAATGACACCTAGCATAAATCAATGCAGATAATTGTTATTATGTTTTATATAAAATTATGTGAATCTAGGCCCAAGTCGTCAATCAACCATATAACGTTGGCATTTTGTAAACAAGAATGAAGCAAAGAGTGCCCTACCTGAAGGATGCAGCTTCCGATTGCCAAGTGTTCCGGAATAGATATGTCATACACTTGCTTCTCAAAAACTGGCTTGTTGTCATTGATATCCTCAACATACACTGTCACATTAGACGTGGAAGATAAGGGTGGAGATCCACTATCCACTGCGACTACCATGAAGTGGAATTCACTTTCTTGCTCATGATCCAGCGATGTTTCTGTAGTAATGAGTCCTGATTCAGAGTCTATATGGAATGGAAAGCCTTGGTCTGCTTTTATCATCGAATAACGGACAACTGAATTGACCCCTTCATCCAGGTCTCCAGCTCGAACGTGCAGAAGAGTGGTACCAGGAAATGCATCTTCTGAAATGTTCACAATGTAGAGGTGCTTCTCAAATACTGGTGGGGAATCATTCTCGTCGGTCACTTTGAGCAAGAAGGTCCTCTCACTGAATAGAGAAGGGGCTCCAAAATCAGAGGCCACAATCGTAAGCTCATATAAGTCCCTCTCCTCCCGGTCCAGCTCACCATTGACGCAGAGGGAGAAAACAAATTCATCTGATTGTTTAAGCGTGAATTTCCCATCGCCGCCTTCAAGGGAAGCTCTGACACTGTTGACCTCCCCCAGATCAGGGTCATACACAGAGATCCTGGCTACGTAATGGCCCGTACTGACCCCCTCCGAGACCTCCCCAGCCCCAGACTCACTGAGGAACATTATGTTTATGGTGGGCATGTTGTCATTAATATTCAGAACCGTCACCGCTACCAGCGTGCTGCTGTATTCTGGCTGGATCCCATTATCTCGAGCTCTGACAATCAGCTCGTGGTATGGCTGGCTCTCATAGTCCAGTGGATTATTTACCTGAATTAACCCAGTGGCGCTGTCGATGACAAACAGCTCACTTGGGTCACTTTGCCGGCGATTGATCTCATAGACCACTTGTCCATTCCTACCAAGGTCTGAGTCTGTAGCATACACTTGGCATACCGAGGTCTGTAGTGCAGCATTTTCCCAAAGGAGAGCATGGTATTTGCTTTGGCTGAACACTGGGGTGTTATCATTCTCATCTAAAACATAGATCTCCAACTGCAGCCTACCGGTCTTACATGGAACGCCCCCATCAAATGCTTCAATACTAATGCCATAAAAATCCTTAATCTCTCTGTCCAATTTGCCAGACAAAATGAGATCCAAGTTGAACAAATCTCGTCCCCCACTACGGCACTCAACCTTAAACAAATCTCCAACTGTGTTGTCCATAATCCGGTACCCTTGGGTCCCAAACTCACCCGCGTCTTCATCATGAGCACCTTCCAAATGAAACCTGGTTCCAGGGGGACTCCGCTCAGAAATGTTCAAAACCATAGTATCCCTACTGAATGCTGGGGAGTGGTCATTTACATCCTGCACCTCAATCCTTACCTTTATCACCTCTCCAGTTAAGGTGGCTGCCACAAAGTCATACTTATCTCTGCTCTCTCTGTCCAGTACCACCGCGGTTGCAATTACACCAGTGTTTCCATTGATCTCCAGATCTTTAAAAACGTACGATTCTCTGCTCTCCGATATAAAGAATCCACTGCTTGAAGTGTTTTCGGGTAAAGGGGCACTCAAATCTCCCACAATTGTCCCAGCTGGCATCCCTTCCTCAACTGTGAGACTGAGGTTATACATCAAAGCAGAAGACGCCTCGAACATAAACCAAACTGCGGCGATCTGAAGAAACAGACGTCGCAGCATTGTAACGGTGCGCTCTTTTCCAAGACATCGTAAAAACATGGCAGGTTTCAGCATTTATAAAGCCCAGTCCACAAAAAAATAAATAAAACAGTCATGTCTCAGCACACCAGATCTCCAAAATACAGGGATTAACAGAAATCCCACAGATTGTTGCAAAAGGAGCGGGCTTGTCAAAGTTTACTCAACAAAAAAGCTGCGTGATTTGAGAGGTATATATTTCCAAAATACGCATTTAAGATGCTGATTTTTTCTCCTTGAATAGCGCGTAGATGGATTATCCTTAAAACTGTTCCCATTCACAGACCGGTTATTATGCCTAGAGCGCTTGACCCGAACTGTAGTGGGCCGGCGATGTCACGTGACTCGCGGGGTTGTTTATAATGCGATTTAAACGCCACGAACCAAGGTAATAATCCCATAAACAATCTATCACAGAAAACGACTCTCTAGGCCTAGTATCTATCATGGAACTATCCTTGCAGAAAGAGAATTGTCAATCTAGAAACACCCGACTTTCAAAATCTAAGCATTCTACAGACTTTATTCTAAGATAGTCGATGGGATTACGACACATGCAAACAGTTGACAGTTTATTATAGGAACACCTGCTTCTTATCACAGTCTGCGAATAGAATATATACCGTAATAAATAATATAATGTACAAGTGCATAAAATATAATAGTTACTGTGCGGCTAGACAAGTGATTCTTAAAATGCAGTGCGTCCAGCATCTTATAAACACCCACCCTCCTCATAGGATTTTCACTACAAAGCTTGGAGGCAACAGTGTAAAAAGGGAGAACGGGGTCCTACCTGGGACTACACAGGGGCACCTAATAAAGTGCCAAGTCTGCCTGATTGTTTCCAGTGCAGGCTGTGGGTCCCTACTTTATAAACAAGATCGACCCACATAACTAGTCCGCAAGTACGCATTCACCTTTAAAAGTGATAAGTACGGCAATGGATTGTTGTAACAGCGCAAGTACGCATTTGCGATGTTACAATAGATTGTCGCACGTACCGTTTTTAAATTTGAATACGTACTCTCCTACCAGTTATGTGCATCCACGTTTATAAAGTATAATTCACAACAAAAGCGCTTCATTAACTGTGGGGCGCTTTGGTCGTTGCTTGTCGCCATCTGCAGGAGGTACCGTTAAACGCGCGTTTCAGATGCAAGTCGCAAGCGTCGAATGTTCAAATTAGTTGAAACACAATAAACGCTGCGCCTAGATATACTGTGCAGCTACACAAACTCACTTAGATAAACGTGTGGAAAAACATGCGTATTTGGTTAAAAATCTTCAATCCCCCGACTGTCTTATTCACAAAACAAATTAAAAATCACTACTTGAGTGGGCATGTAATAGGCGTATAATGATTCAGCCTGCCTTAAGAGATCTCATGATCAGGATAACGGCCTCGGGGATGAGCAGCGACTGTTTGCATCTCACCAGAGACTGCCCCTACCCATTTTCACACTTAGTTATTGTTAGTTAAAGCATGCCTTATATTGCACCAGTTTCCTACTGATTTAAACAGAAGATAGATTGACTTATTTTTTTCCTAAAGTAACACATTGTCATAAAGTTAATACTTTTGACTGGCAAGTCTTTATTGTACAGCACAGAAAGCCTAAACCAAGTATATTAATCTGCCAATGTGATTATATGATAGTTAGATTGTGGATTAATAAAAAACAAGTTGTCAAAAACGTAAAGAAATTTAATTTGTGAAAATTACATGCAGAAAACCAACGGATTTTCCAAACATGTATTTCATATCAATGTCTACCCAGTTATGAAAACCTGAAGTTTTAAGTACAAGTTTGGTCTTGCAAACAAATTTCAGTTCTTTCTGAAAATGAGTTGCATTATATACTAGAAGAATTGAATTTTGATATTAATCAAAAACGTTGCACAGCTTCAGGAAAGTGGGCACTCTCAAATTAAACAAAGCAAACTTATAAAAAAGAAAAGAAAAAAAACGATACAGTAAAATTCTAAAATCTCTTTCTCTTGAGGATCTCGGGCTTCCAGCTGATGGGGTGTGTTTCCTCAGTCTGAAAGCAAGAATAGAGGAAAAAGTCAAACTCTGGCTGCTAGGACATGTGAAGCCTTTCCCAGTGCATTCTCACGTGTAATATTCCAGAACAGCATAAGGAACACAGAGATCAAAACTGTGACAGAACCACCAGGACAGGCCTTACCGCAGTATCATCCTCCCGGTATACTTTTATGGTCTTGTCGGCCTCAGCGGTGATCAGCCGGCTCTCCGAGTGGTCAAACATGCAGGCGAAAATGCCTGACTCGCTGTCCAGGGATCCTGGCTGCACTGCAGCATGAATCCTCTGGAAGTTGTAGCCAGTCCTCCAGTCCCACATGTGGATGGTGCCATTGTCCGCTGCAGGGAAACAGCAGGCTGTGAACAAGCATGTTCCCACCTCCCAAACGCAAATACGGGGCACGCAGTGTACCTGCTTAACTACAACGCTAAAGTAGAATTCACGACACACATCATCGCTGGCATCGCTGACCTCAATTCCAAACGTTGAATTACAGATTACCTTCCATATATAAAAGTTTAAACTGAGCTTATAAACATTAAAACCACTACTCACTCACAGTAATCAAGCATGTCCAAGCATTTTTGTTGCTAAGGCTAATGCGGCTAAACACATTTAACACTTCATAATGGAAATCCTTTTTGTTTTTAAATAAAATAATTCAAGGCAACAACCAACTCAGTCTAACAGGAAATGCGGCACTCGGACTCCGCACACAACTGCGAAGTCTTCACTTCGTTACCTCCAGACACCAGTACTCCGTCGGAGTTGACGGCCAAGGTGTTGATGATGGCGTTGTGGCCAGAGAGGTTCTGGATGAAGTTCCCATCCGGGAACTTCCACTGCTTGATGTTGTCAGGTGAACCAGAGGCGAAGGTGTACCTGTAGTGAGCATGGAGAAACAGGATGGTAAGCTCTGGCATTTCTGTACCTTTTACACTAAACTGGTTAAGTGGGGTGTAATTTGATCAATGTATTTTTATTGTCATGCCTTTGCACTGCAGAGGAACGTAGCGAGTTACTTACAGTCTGGGGTGCAAAACGAGAGAGCGGACAGACTTCTTGTGATTGGTCAAGGTGGTGCGGGTCTTGCCGGCGATGAGGTCCCACATCCTGATGGTTGTGTCGTGACTGCCTACAACAAAAAAAGAAAAAATGGCTGACGAGGACCACACACTACACGGCATGCATGATCCCAGTGGTCCAATGAGACACCTGGCATTCGAACATGCCAAGGCCTTGTTTATACTTGGTTTTAAAACGCATCCTGGGTGATCAGATCAAATGTGGACAGCGCTAAATTAGAGGTGCAACGATTAATCGACTTAGTCAACTAAAATCAATTTTCAAATTAGTTGGCAACTAAATTAATAGTCAATTAGTTGGTGACGTCATCGCGTGTTTCTCAAGCAATGGAAGCTTCAAAAACAAAAAAACCCAAAGGGTGAGAGCATTTCACACTTAACTCCAAAAAAGGTTGCCAATTGCACAATTTGTAAAGCTGACCATAGATGACATGGGAGCGCATCCTCTATGCATGAGCATCTGAAGAGGAAGCACGTCGGCTCATGGATTAAAAGGACTCATCTCGGTAAGTCAGATATGCTAGCTAGCTAGTTCGCTAATGTTAATGTATAAGCCGTTCTACTCAATGTTATGAGCTGTAACATATTCTAATTTGAAATACACATTCTCTTGAATTGTTAATGGAGTTGGATAATGCCGGCATTACACGTAACAAACTCTACAAGTGATTTCACCGTCGCAGAAAAATTTACACTGTCGACAAAATCACAAGTTTTACTGGAGTTGTAACGTACTCCTGTCATCTCGATCGTTAGGTGTAAGGTGGTCAAAAAAGCTGCCTTAAGTCAGTCTATCCAGCATCTTGACATTCTGATAAATTTAACGAGTGCTGCAGCTAGCTAGGCGCTGTTCAGGACAGCCAGTGGGGGGTAGGTGTGGGCACAGCACAAGCTTTACCTGTGATTATCTGAGGCTCTGCCCCCTGGCACTTGACTGTGGCGACCGTGTTGGTGTGCCCGGAAAGTGTGTGCACGTTGGCCTTGGTTCTGATGTCCCACACCTCCATAAACAAAAAGAAATCAAACAACATTCACTGACGCAAACTCCTCTCCATCACTAGGCACGCTAGCAGACAATCCAAACAAATCTTTAGTCAAAAGTGCCTCAGCGCGACAGTGAAGCTAGACTGTGAAAAATAAAAGGGCTAAAAGGAACTTCTATATTACAAAAGAGACCAGGAAGCCAAGAAGCCTACATATCAGCAAAGACATCTCACCCTAGCAGTCGAGTCACGGCTACAAGTCACCAGCACGTCGATGGTGGGATGCAGATCCAGATCATATACAGCACTTAGGTGGCCATGGTAGTGCCTGATGACCTAAACGATAGAAATGCAAAGAATTATTCAGTGCCTTTTTGTAGTCCAACTGGATGGCAGGAGCCACAGGAGGGCGTGTAGGCGTACCTTGTTATACTCGAGGTCCCAGCACTTGACCTGCTTATCTTCTCCACAGGAGAACAGGTAGGGGCTGCGGGAGCTGACAGCCACCCCACGCACCGTGCTGATGTGGCCGGTGAGAGAAAGCTTTAGCTTCCCACTTGCAAGGTCCCAGATCTACCAAAGGAACACAAATCCTGTCAGGAGGTCCCCGGCAACTTCAAACAGGGCAGCCTCTGCCACGAGACGACTCCCAGCCGACTTAAGGACACAGCACTTGCCTTTATGGTTCTGTCAGCTGACCCGGTGACAAACCACTGATTTCCTGGTTCCACTGCAATAGATCGCACCCACCCCAAATGACCACTGATAACCTGTGGAAGAAGTTTTTAAAAGTATTACATATCTCAGCTTGCACGTAAATGAAAACACCCGTCGACGTGAGCCACGCGGATCCAGAATGGCTCCACAAGTGGACAAAGGTCAGACTGTCTTACCCGATACAGCTTCCACGGGGGGTGCCACTGCGGCTTGGGCATGGTGGGGGCTTTCCTTGCCATTAAGGAGGAGGACTTTGTACCTCCTGCTTCCAATAGAGACTAAATACGCAAAACCAAGAATACAGAACATCACGGATACCATAAAACAGATGAAACGACAACATATAAATTAACATATTCATCTAACTCAGGCTCTGTCAGTGTCCTGTTTTTAATTTTTTAATGAAATAAAGACAAGGAAGACCCAGGTGATGTTACCATGGCATGTGAAGGTGGCTGTGATCGCTCAGGAGCCCCGGCGTGCCTGTGTATGTCCGCAACGCTGGCCGCTGTGCGGCTGACCTCCTGCCTGTGGATCAAAAGCAAATCACACCCTGACGGGGACCAGCGCTAAGCGACTATGTCATCTCCTTATAAGGCCGTCTGAACATTAGAGGGAATTCCAAATGTCATCATCCAGACAAGGCTTTTAACCATTTATATAGCAGATAAGTCCCAGGGAATTATGCTGATTGGTCAAAATTGCAATCTATCGACAGCTACTGGCCCATACAGTACAGACACTCCCTGGGTCACGATGGTTGGTGTTACGACATTTCAACTTTACGATATCGTAGTACAACTTCTCCCCACAACCTTGACGAGGATGGCTAGAAGATGGATGGATGGATGGACATGCAACTTTTGATAGCCTCAAAACAATACTTCTATGTACAATATAGGTTAGAGTGCCCCTCGGCAAATGTGACGAAGCAAACATGGAGAGAAGAGGAGACTGTACCCTGCTTGTGAAGGGGGCAGGACGAGGGCCATGGACTGTATGCCACCCTCGCTTGGCATCGTCTGTATCTGAGTATCTGCTGTCAGGGCGAGACCTGCGGCAGAAGAGAACACACACACGCGTCACACACATGTATCATATAACTTCACATTTAAATAATAAACAGACATGTGAGTAATAGCACAAATTGGTGCCATACCAGGTCCTGATGGATATGGATGTGTTCCAGTAATGAGATACTCCGGATCTGAACCTTAGGAAAAAATAAAGTCATATCAAGTTTCGAACAGGCAACCTGTTACAGAAGGTGTCCAACACTTTACATATGTTTTCTGTATAATATGTACAAACAGATGCCTCGATTTTCCAATGATCAGCCTTAATCTCAGCTCATGTCAGACACATACCCATAGCCCAGGTCAGGATAATACTCACCAGGATGAGAGGAGTAGCTCTGATGTTCATATTGGTCAGACATGTGGGAGACGCGATCCTTCCCCTCTTTAAGGACAGGCATGTGCAGAACTGCACCGTACTCTGCACGTAGCTTGGCTGCCATCTTAACCTTATGACTATTGGACATAGAGCGCATTAACAAAAACGTTTCACTTAAGATTGTCAACACATTTTATAATTAAAAAGTTTGCAAAACGCAAAGGTTCATTTGTAAAATGATGGAGAGGCAGCTGACCTTTTTTCATCCATGGAAATGGGTTTGGCGTGATCAGACACAAACATGTCGTGCGTCCTTTTCAGAGATCTAAACACCAGCGTGTGCACGGAATGCTTCTGCACCTCCTGCAAAGCCACAAATATATAGGCTCGCGAGGTTAGGTTAACTTAAACCCGTATTTTATTACTCAAAAACTAAACACAGCGCAGCATTTTAACCGCCAGTGGCCCTTGTAATAGTAATGCTCAAATTCAAGTTAAACAAAACACAACATCCTTAATCACGCTACAAAATATCCATATATAAACGTAATATTTTAAACCGAACTTAACGTTTACAAGCCAGCAAGCTGCGTAATCTTTCACTACAGCCATCAAGATATGAATAAACCTTTAGCAGCGCGGGTAAAGCGGAGCAGCCTAAACCAGAATAACCATAGAAACATTCGGGCGTCGTTTCATTACACATATATTACCTCAACCATTGTGAACGCTGTCTAACAAAACGTCGTAAAGATAATCGTTTTATTGTAATATTTTGCAAAAGAAACGCAAGCTCGAGCCGCTACGCGTGGAAAAAACATAACAAGGTGCGCAATTCGGAAGTACTTCCGGCTCAACTTCCGGGACAAAATACGTGGAACTATTACCAGCGCCACCTGTTGTTCTGGAGGAAAAACTTATTTTGTTAATCATTGATACACTGCCCATCAACCTATTTTGTAATATGGTTTATGTTTGGCTATTTATATACACTAGTTGCAGATATTAATCATTACAGACACGTTATCCATCATTATACACAAAAAATCTAATAAAGATCTTTATCCTGTACTGGGTACACTGCTTTGAAAAGAAATATATGATGTATTCGTTTGTAAATATATTACAGACTGATCTATATGTACTGCATGTAAATAACACAAACAGATAAGCTTTTTAAACTCTCTTATTTATAAAACACATATGTCACTCACAAATATATTGTGGACCTCACCATAATAATTGTATTATATTTCTGTAAGTGATTAAAATACTTGTTGAAAACGGCACTCCTTCTATATGGATTATACAGGTTGTTCTCATCAGAAATTGAAGTTTATACCAGTCATAGGATCTAACGAGAATCTCTGGTTCACTTAATTTTGATTCCTGTATTGGAATAACAGAGTAATGTTGGATTTTTTGTTTGTTTGTGTTCATGTTTGTATTTGCTCGCATTTGCAAGAGTACAAAGTGTCTGTTTAACTATCTTCTTTGGAGCCCTGTCATGTTTCACCACAAGTAGGGGGGTGGTTGGGTGGTCAAATGTTTATCAGACAAAGTACATCAGTTCTTCAAGTTCGTTTGTAAGCATGATCACATGAAAAACGCGAAACGTTACATGACTGAGTTACGAAAACGTTTTGGAATCATTAACATCGTTCTAAATGAAATGTAACATTTGTGAGTTATTTATTTATTTGTGAGTATAATTATTTGAAAGTATCTGATAACACTCAAAGTGATGAGTCAGATTTACTGACAGCGTTACGCATGACATTCCTACTTTTATGTCTCAGAATAAACACTGAGTCAGTCATGCCTGACCCTCAGTGGCAGCCTTTGATTTATAAGATTCAGTCTGGCACAGGGCTGGACTGGGATTGAAAATCAGCCCTGGACTGTTTCTCAGACAGGCGAACCACACATACATATCCATGACACATGTTGCTGATTGTGGGGGCACAATAAATTTTGCCAATCAGTGGGGTCCCTTACTATAAATTTTGCCGACTCAGAGGTCAGTCGGTCCACTGGGAAAATGCCCAAGATGACTTATGGCAAGTTCATTTACTCTGAATTTACTGTTGATGATGATGTTAAGATGAAAGTAAAGAGCTGGAATATGGTTTATGAAATATGTCTATTAAAAGGAATGTATCTCTATTCTACAGTGCAAAGCATACAGAACAATTGTTTTTGGTCACAAGTATTGTCATTGTAATAATCTTTCGTATTTTCATAACTGCAGCTTTATCCTGTGAAACCTTTTAATTTAAGTGAATATTACTCACTGTTTGCAAGAAACTGATCACACTGCAATTGCATCTTAATTGAATTATGCAATTGAATGCTAAAATGTATTTGATTTTTAACAGGTTAAAAACATAAACAGGGCGCCATGGTGGTGCAGTGGTTAGCACTGCTGCCTTACTCCTCTGGGACCTGAGTCTGAGTCTCCAGCAGGGTTCTGTGCGTGTGCTGTGAGTTTGCATGTTCTCCCTGTGTCATTGTGGGGTCCCCTCTGGGAACTCTGGTTTCTCCCAGAGTTAAAAAATGTGCTGAGGATACATAAAGTTACCAAATTGCCTATAGGTAGGTGTGTGTGAGTGTGCCCTGTGATGATTGACCCCCCTCCTGGGTTGTTCCCTGTCTCGTGCCAATACTGTAGGTCCCAGACCCCTGACCCCCCCACAAGCAGTCACAGAATGTTACCTCTACAGATCCTTTTAAAAATACAGAGAAATCCATGCTATTGCTCAATTACTAAGTCAGAAAAGTATTGAAGGTTAAGTCATTTTGCCCAGCTGCCTGCCCCCCCCCCCCAATTTTAGGACTTGTCAGTATCCATATAAGGACGCTGCATCCTCTATGCACTCTCATGACATCCCAGTGAATGAAATCCCAGTGAATCTGTACTGCACTAGGCTCCACAAAAACAGTTTTCAATCGGTGTTAGGCAACATTTCAAATGTCGGTAATTTCTGCAGCTTTATTGATTTTAGCTTAGGGCTTCACCAAAATTCTAAAATGCATGTCTGTGGTATACAGCCCATAGTTAGTGGTATTTACTAGTATACCGAAGTTATCTGATGAGCAGAGAGACTGACGTTGGCCTATGGTATTTCAGGCCAAAATAAAAGAGAGCAGTGGGTGAAACAGCTTAACCCAGAATCTGACCAGCTTTGTTTGCTTTGTGGTCTGATAAATAGCCTGTCAATTATTATATGCATATATTAACGGCCTGTCCTCGTTTAGCTACCGGATTCCATTACAAAATCCAGGTCGTTAAGTGAAATGGTTGCTAAGTAAAAAGAAATCACGGTTGCCTTTGAGTGACGGTGACCGTGCCGACGGCGACCGTGCTTCACACTGCCAAAATCAGTCCTTGCTGGCAACTCATTCCGATAAATGTCTCATACAGCTACCTCAGCGTTACTCTCACTCCGGCATGGATCGTTGTTAGATGTTGAAAAAATTTGCCCTTAAATTCGCACATTGGTCAGAATTTTTTTTATTATCCTTGTATTTTTCACTAACTGAGGTAGTTGCTAAATGAGGACAGGGTCCATTGGTATTTTAACCCATCACTGGTCTTCCATCATTGTTAGATGACAATAGTCGCAAACAAAACATAGATATATGGTGGTTTAGTAGATAGCAGTACTGCTCCCACACTTCCAGGGTTAGGGGATGTGAGTTGAGTTTGCATGTTTTCCCTTAGTTCTCTCCATTTCTATTGCATACTGTTGATGCCACTATGCAGCTTCATAGCCTTATTGAGCTAACAAGGGTTCATATTGATCATTTGCTAGAATACAATAAAATAAATATGATCATCAGTTTTCTCAATGACAGGGTCTGGCCTGGAGCCTATCAAGCAGCATAGGGCAACGGTAAATCCCAAATGGGATTCCTGCCCATCACGAGGCACATGCACACACACGTGATGTGCAAGACAGGAAATGGAGCAACCCGCACGAGACGGGAAGAACATGCGAACGTCAGGGTCCGATCAGAGCGGGGGCATGGTTTTATTTGCCTACTCAGTAGATGCAAGGCATTGGTACCACCCCCAATATTTTTTTTTCAATGAATTCTTTTTTTTTGCACTGAATCAGCCAGTCTTCCACTGTGTACTCAAACAGTCATTGGTGTGTTAAGAAATAGTGCAATGCAATGGCCCTCTCTTCTGGCTGACCCAGCAGTGTACCAAAACGAAGCCGGTCAATATTGACTCTGCTACATAACCACATAACTTGTACCATTGATTTTCAATGAAGGATCTTTAGGGTGTAGTGGACAGTGGGTGATTTTAGCTAAAGGTTCTATCGAATATTGAAATTGATACAAGATTACATACCTGTTAGATTTCGTGTCAATGTGATTGACACGATTATAAATGAAATGGCTTTATAAAGTTAGTTTAGTTCAATAAGATTCAGATTAACTAAAGTGATGTAACCTTGACCCGATGGGAACAAAATTTCCTTCTCTGAAGTATCAAACAATCCTGAATTTGTGTCTAAATTAGGGGTGGCCAATCATAACCAGACAAGGCCAGAGGGCGAAAGGTTTCGCTGCAACTCCCTAATTAGATTACTAATTAGAGGACTGATTGGCTGAAGAGTCCTCAACACTTGGGTTTGAGCAGATGTCCAAAAGGTTATCCCAAAAACCTGCACACTGGCCTTTTGTGGATAAGATTGGCCACCCCTGGTCTAAATACACCAGGTTAAGCTCACTGTTTTTGTAGCTTTTCTCTTAGACATTTTTAATGGAGGGGAAACAATTTTGTCTTTTTCCCACTACTTGATTGATGATTCTTGCACCATAATTGCTAGCAGAGGTCCAGAGAGTACGAATTCAGGCCAAGATTTTGCTTCAATCAACCAGTATGAAGAGTCACATTCATAGAGTACGCAGCTGGTTAGCCTCCCAATAAACTGGCATCCTCTTCTACACTCCTGGTCTCCTGGTCTGTTAGCCTTCCAAGTCTCTAAAGGCTTTATTAGCAACACCAGACTCAAACCATAGACTGCTGAACCTGGGTGGAGCGTCATTAAGAACACAGCACTGAATGATAAAGAAAAAAATACGTACAAATCATTCAATGACGTACAATTGCGACAAAATTATCTACAAATAATTTAATGGAAACAGATACTGTAAAACTTCATTATTAGAAGCCTGAATTATTTCCTTGATTTTTAAAACAAAAGGTTATATCAAAACCCAGCAGATAAATTGACATGAATTTAGATATCCTTATGGGCCCCCCTTGTTCATATGTGTTCCGCGGTCCATGACTCAAATACTTGATTACGAATGACTCTACAAGACTTAACACATGGTGCACAAAAAAAATTTATTTGTCAAGTGGTCAAGTGGCCTCCAGTCAATCGAATTGACTAAATCCCTGGCATATATCTGCCCTCGGTGACCATTGCTGGAGTACGGCATCATGAACGCAGCTAGGTGTTTGGAAAGTGTCCTTCAAATGTCCCCAATACCACCCATTTGTTTCACCCCGGTGGTCTGCTGGCCAAGTGTGCCCATCCTGTTGATGGGGATGATCTTCATGGTGGTCTCTTTCATGGAATACCACCGGCTGCGCCATGTCGCCCATATGATTCCGTTGTCGAAACCATCTGGTCCAGCTTGTTCTGCAGTATACTTTCCACCTTTTGGTTTGAAAAAAAAAGTTTAAAATCAAATTAGTGCTGGCAAAATGAGGGAATGAAATGTTGCCATGGCAACGGGCTCCATCGCCCAGGCTACCAACAAAGATTTGACTGTGAAGAACGTGGAGCTCAGTAGCTGTGAGGTCTTTACCTGGGTAGTATTTGCCATTGAGGTGTGCAGCATGGCAGCGGTTCATCCACCAGCCCGAGCCATCCTGTGCTGCACAGTTCCCATCATACTTGTCGTTGTCCCGGTCTTTGGTGCTGAACTGCATCCCGTTGTGAGAGGTGAAGGTTTTGTCGCTGGGGTCGTCACCGAAGTCAAAGCCATCGAATGCGTCACCCGCATCTCCTCCAAAGTGGTAGGCGTAGATCAGCCTGTAACCGTCAATCTCGGGGCCCACTTTGAAGCTGGCGTAATCTGCATACCTGGAAAATAGTGATGGACAAAATTAAGCTTCATGAACTATTTGCTGTATTACTTGACGTTACTAGATGGTGCTCTATGGTCAAAAACATGGCACAGAGCATGCCCCAAAGCAACCCAAGAGCACCATCTAGTGGGGTCAAAAAAATACAGCAAATGGTTCATGAAGTTGTTAATCACTAAGGTATGGAGCAGCAGAGGCTGATGCCCAGAGGGCTCCACTAAGACGGAACTTCAAGTAACCAAACTAATGTTTAATAAAACTGACAAGATTTAATATTGTCACCACTGTGGCTGAGAACTACAGCATCATAAAAAATAGTATGGGGGCTTCTGACATTGCAAATAGCCCTGGGGCCTCTGACCATGTTAATGTGTCTCTGTGGACAAGACACATTCTCTGATCTATTCCCTTAGCCCAAAGGTGCTGTTACATAATTGGCCAGAGGTGTCACTGTTGCACAACAACGCAACATATGACTCATTAAGACAAAAAAAGTAAATATTTTTGCTGTAATTGGTTAGCAAACTATGACCTTCTGTTCACAAATATTACAAAAAAACATTATATATATATAAGTGGTTACTTTTTTTGGTTAGTAAAACATTTAACGCTTAACAATTTAAAATGTATTTACTTTTTGTTTCCCTCCCAGTCTGTCATCTCTATCCTGAGCACATATGGAATAGTAGACTGTGAAGTGATTAGGTGCATCTTCTCATTGCCCAGCCAGAACTCGGTGGTGTCATCCGGGGATAGGTAGCCAAAGCCCTCCTTGTACGGGATCCAGGGTCGGGAGAAGTCAACGGTACCATCACGCCTCTGAGAAGACAACACAGGAGCTTGAAGCCTCCTGGGCATCATACAGCACTGCCTCCTGTAGGAAGAAAGTCTGCAGGAAGAGGTGCTTACCCTCTGGAGCACGGTCCAGCCATTCCCATTGGTGTCCATCTCACAGTATACCAGGAACTGTTCTTTGGCCTTCAGGGGCTTGATGAAATATAGCCCACTAGTCTTGCCACCTTTATTAGCAACGTCTTGACAATCTGATGACACAAAACCAAGAACATGGCCACAATTTTCGCCATTCCCCCTCTATGGTATTTTTTTTTTCAGTCAGTGTACCTAACTTTCCTTCCCAGTTCGAAAAGTAAGGTATAACAGGCTTTTTTGAAGACCAATCTAAGCCAGTGTTTGTTAACTCCCAGTCTTCAGAATCTTTGCTTCCTCCCAACTCTCAGCCAATCAAGAACCATGAATACCTGGTATAGGTGTGCTGGGAGCTGGGAGGGAGCAGAAAATGTGTACTGTCTGGGGGCCCCCAAGGACTGGGCCGACAAACACTGATCTGAGGGACTTTTAATGTGTATTGGCGTCGTGACTCACCTTTGCCTGTGACGGTCTGAATCTTGACAGTGTCCTCACAGGGAAGCTTGCACATCTGTTCCAGGCTGAGGATCATCTGCTTCAGCTGAAGCATCCTTTTCTCATTGGAGTCAATCGATTCCTGAAGCTTACTAAAGGGAGAAAGGGAAAGAGGAAAACTGACATATTCTTTTGGTTCATTGCCTTTTTTTTTGGATTTCAGAAAAATGAACTTAAAAAATTCTAGGCTTTTAATATGATGAGGTGCCATGTACAATATAACTTTTAACATAATACAAAATGCATGCCATATTATCAACTAAAGATTACTTACTATATCTGGGATTCCTGGGAAATGATACTCTTTTCGAATCTCAGAATATCGTCCAACATGCTTGTTGACTTTTTAATGTAAACATCTGTAATCAAATCGTACTAAAATCAATTTCTTTCTGTGTATGAATGTAAAAGACATTATTGAATGTAAACGAGCAGAAAGTGTTTCTTACCTGGATCGCTGGACTTCTTTGCTGCCGTGGCTGAGTCTCTCATGTAGGTCACTTTGTCTTGTGCTCCCTTTGTTTGGTTGGATATTTCCTCCAGTAAATATTCAAGATCACTAAGGTCCCTGTCAACAACAGGCTTGTACCTGTTCAGATAATCGGCGACGCCACATGTGGTGGGACAGTATGTACCCTGTTAGGAACAAAATTAAGAACAAGGAAAGAAACTAGAATGAGCAAATCTGATGAAATATATTAATTGCATGCTGCAATTTTTTTAATGCTTAAATTGATATAGTTTAAAGTCCAAATGAGAGACTGTGACTCAGGGAAATGGAAAAGACAATGTGCATTGAAAGATACATCATTTAAAGTGTTATGTGAAGATACTCACAAAGCCGTCCACTGGGCTGCATAAATCAAAATCTCCTCTTATTTCCTGACATACAAAAAGCAGAAGATACAAAAAAACATTCAAGAGATGGTCAGAGATCGGAAGAAGGACAAGCCAGGATTGTCCACTGGATGCGGATACAGATTACTTACAGCAGATGAAATGGAACATATGAGAAGTGAGATCAGGGCGCTGTGTATGAGTAGGTGAGCCATTTTCTTCAGGAAGCCTCCACTGGATTGCTGGCATGAGACTGAGGACCTCTAGAGGAGTCAGGCCATTTATCTAACCAAGGTCCGAGTTCAGACGCAGATAATGGCTGATGTGTAAACACGAAGCTGCGGCCGATCCAACCTCCGCATCGCTTTGACTCTGTGCCCCTCTTACTCACTGTTTGAGGAACACTGATTAGCCATCCTGTTTTTTGTGTGGCGAGACAAAACAGGGTCAAGAGCCAACGACAAATGTAACAAACTGGTGGCAGTTTTTTAAGTCACATTTAATTCCTTGACGTTCTGCTGATCATTTCATGAGTCAATACTGTGGCTAAGAATCATTTGACAGCCAGAGTGCATTGAGACAAGAAGCCTAATCTGTTACTGAGCTATTGGACGTTTATTGGACGTTTTGTTTGTTCAGGCAGTACGTCCAGTGCAGCTGCAAGACTTAAGCAAGCCTTCACACACGGGACCGGTCAAAGCCCAGGGGGTGCCCTTGGCAAGCTTCACTGCCAGTGCCCCCCACCCCCAGAAACTCCCAGTTTCACTCCAGTGGCAAAAATTTTAAATCGGGGGGATGGGGGGTAATTCTGGATGTCTTTCAGAAGATTTAAATCACGCTGACACAGATATCTGCTGTGTAGATACGATGTCCGACAAATGTCGACACAGTGGTAACGCTGCACTCATAATTACGGTAAGCCTGACTCACGGTAAATAATTCCAGTTACCGTCCAGCTATTTACATAGTTACATAGTTTCCTGTATGCAACTTGCTTCCCTTGCAGACGTAGCAAATGTTGCAAGTGACTCATCTATCAGATTAGCTTGGCAGCTTCAGCTTGGAGTGGCGGGGTCCGTCAGTAGGGGGTACGGGGCTGCGGATTCAAATCCCATCTCAGCTCAGCTTGTGGAATCTTCACATTCAGCCTGCACCTAAACTGGTTTCTTCTTACAATTTAGGGGTAGGCTGGTGTATCTACATTTCTAAAATTTCTAAAAGTGTCTCTAAAATCGCGCACTGTGCTTGTGCGTGTATAGATAGATAGATAGATAAGCTGGTGCCTGATGCACAATTTGGTTATTACTAAAGCAACAGAAGGAGAATAACACATGAGTATGAATTTTCTCGCTGTGTGTTTCACTCACTGTCAATAAAGCAGAAATATCAACAACACCCAGAACACTTTCGCTGCTGTTTCAAGACACAGCCACTAGTGGGAGCCCTTACATCTCAGCAGTAACCAACAGGAGGAATAAGGCAGCAGGAAACAAAGATCACGGAACCCAGCATGTCATTTTTTTGTGCTTTTACTTGCTGGCTGACAGTCTAATTTGGTTTTAGCTATTTCTTCTTGATAAATCCAGCAGAAAAGCTCAGACTTACTGGCTGGGAATAAAAAAACACTTCTAAAGACGTCACACAAGATGAATGTGTTTAAGGAGAAGTAATACAATGTTTTGTAAACTCCAGCTCCAGAACCAGGCTTCTTTTTCATAAGGATGATAGCCTTATGAAACACTGATTACCAAACAAAGCACGTTGATTAAAGTTTGATCTAGACCCCTTTAACTTCAGTTTGGTTTAATACTCGTCTTTCACGCACACAAACAAGGTGTGAAATTTTTAATCCACAGGGAGGCTGAATGTGCAGATTTTTCCACACATTCACATTTTTTTTTATCATTTATGGGGGAAGTAGTATTTCTGCTTTGGTTCCAGGGTTATTTGTCAAAGGGAGCAAGAGGGACAAAGCAACAACAGGCCTTTCAGCAGCTTTTCAGGCCTTCTGAGCAGCGCCTGAAGCCCAGCAATGCTAATGCGAGCCAGATTGTTACGCGGGTTGAGGTCTTTGCCTAGACCTGGGTAACAAGGAACAAGGAGGCCGGCAGAGGACTGGACAGGGAAATCTGTGCTTATTGAGGTTCCCATAAAAGCCTTGCTAGGCGGGTAGCTGTCTGAGAACTCTTTTGGGACAAAACGGGATGGACGGGGCCATGAAACGCGGCGGCACAACAAGCCCTGCAGTGGGATTGGACCGTGGCTTTGCATGAGGCTGGTGCATCAAATTAACGCAGTTAAGATGAAGGCCGAAATAGCCGAATGATTTAGCAGCCATGAAATTCCAATACAAGCTCTTTAGACTAAGGCAATGCAACAAAAATAAATCACTAGACTCGTTCCGGTATTTTTATTCTGAACTTGTTTTTTAAGATATTGACGATAAGATCTGCAGTCTCAACTGGTTTGTGTTGCTGAATACAATGCCTATGGGTATGCAGTAGGGTGACCATGAACTTGTCCTCTTATTTTGGAACCTAAAAATGGCCACAATTTCCAGGTTTTCGCTTTGTTTCATGTTGACTTTTGCTTTCTACATTCAGAGTACTTTCTGTATGCGTAATTGCGTCGCTTTGACATCTCTCTTGGCATCCTCCAAAAGTCACTTTAGTACACAGTCATAATAAAGTCACATCAGTGATGGCTTTTTTAAGGAAATTGAACAAATAAAGTTTTCAAGCATGATATTGTCTCATTAAGAAGTTATAAGTCGACAGATAGATAGATAGATAGACAGATCTAGATAGATCTAGATAGACAGATCTAGATAGATCTAGATAGACAGATCTAGATAGATCTAGATAGACAGATCTACGTAGATAGATCAGTTCCCAAACCTCATCTCAGGGGCACCCCAGCCATTCTATGTGTTTGTTACATTTCAACACCAGCTCACTTGATTAATTAACTTAATTAGTTAAAAAGTCAATGAGATATTGATTAGTTATATGAGGTATGCTAGTGGTCGATTCAAAAACTACACAGGTGTATTGTATGGCTACTGGAAATAATGGGGTGATTTCATCAGAGGTTTTGGAATGGCTAAGCTAACACACTTTGACAGGCATAACAGCGTAGTTTTACACCAACATGAAGAACATGTAATCGTTTTCTTTTGCTGCCTAAGAGTTTTGCACAGTACTGTACTTCTCAATCCAGGGGTCCATCCCCTCCAATAAGCGTAAATATTTACTGCCCAGCAAGACCGGGTTGTCAGAGTAATACTGAAAACCGTTTGATGTTTATTTGGTGTCTCCATTTATTATCTAATATCGCTTTGGCTTTGACGTGGATGTAAACATTTATATTAGGCTAATAATGTGTAATTTCCGTGACCATCTCGTAGCACAGATAAAGCGAGCCCTGACTCCTGGCCACGGCCGGCATGTAAGACATGACACGCTGCAGATAGCTAGTGGGTGACCTGGAGCTGAACTGTGCCTCGTTAATGAACCTGAACAGAGATGAACTCCTGGTGAACCGCCCCCACAGGAGAACGGGACCAGATCCCACCACACGCGTTAAATTCCATATGGCGTCCAACAAACTCGCAGCCCTATTGATAACATTTATTTACTCTGCAGAGAGGCAATTAAAAAGGTCTTAGAAAAACAAGAGGGACTTCAGTCTTCAGTCCGTCCACATTGCCGCTTTGTAGAATTCTGGTTACACCAGCAGAACCTTTAGAGAGACTTCAGTCTTAAGCTCCTCCTGGTATAACCAGAATTCTACAAAGTGGCAATGTGGAGATGGTTAGAATGAATCTAAGGAACATGATATATTGCACATTTTAATGTTACAATAAACTGGAAATGTTTTAACAAAAAACAAGCTTGAGATGTTGGCATTTGTTGCAAATTTAGACACACAGCTATTGCTACACATGCAACTGACTTGAGCTCACATTTTCTCTACATATTTCTTAACCGATTTCATTCAGATCATCAATCAAGGATCTATGTCCTGCCATCTTCAGCAAGCAGCCCTTGGTTTTTCACTAACGCACAAACACACTAACGCCATCCCCGTGATCAACACGCAGATTTACAAGCTCACATAGAGGGTCCCACATTCCAGCCTTTGATAAACACTCAATGATAAAGCTTAACAACAGACTCCCCGGAGACAGTGTTCTTTCCAGACACTGTTTTGAAACAGAGGAGAAGCCCGATAATGCAGAATTAAGACAAATATAGCTTCTGCCAAATGGGTCAATGCTAATACGTGTCTCGCTTTGTCCTGCTTTGCACTTCATCTGCAAACGAGACACGGGAGAGTTTGCTTAAGTCCCCGGCCCTTCAATGCCACAGCAATGTGGACGCACAGACATGCAGTGTGGGATTGTAAATGAACACAGTTACACTTATTCAAGCTACAACAGCAACTTGCTTCTGCAAAGCTTCGTATCCAAACTGACAAACACACAACAAAAAAAGCATGGTTCGGCAATCCTGCCTCACCACACCAACCTCTTGGGTACTGTTTATGGTATACTCCAGCCTATAGCATGGAGGAATTTTGTAATGCAATGCCACTTCGGAATTTTAGTACAAAACAAAGCATTATATAATGCTTTTATTATAAAAAATTTACAGACTTTAAAATCTTTGTGTTGGATTTAAAGTGATTCATTCTATACCAAGGACTTCTTACAAAATAACTGCATTCCTATTTTTTTGTGACTGAGTCAGCCATCGTCCATTTCAAAATATATTCATATTTTTGTTTCGGTCATGATCAGTAAAACACATATATTACTGCATTAAAGGGTTGTGTCAAGTGAAATTTGGGTTAGTGGCTTATAATGATGCCTTCTAAAGTCAAATGGTTACTGTTCCCAAACTGACCCCTGTTATACATACCACACATGCAGAGAAGCATCAGGAATTCTGGCTGGATGGGTTATGAGCAGGACACTTGTGTGTTGACCTGGACATGACTTGAAACTGACCCAAATTTGACTCCAACCTCACAGCAGGCAAATGCTGATCTGCAATTAATGTGTCTGCATACATCACACTTCAGTGTACGGACTTTGCTTATTAATCCTTCTTTGGTCTGTATGAATCCTTTAAGAAAAGTATTTCATTCCTTCGTTAAAATCTGATATTGACAGTAATGCATTTTTAGCAGGCAATTCATTTTAAATTATAGAAGACAGCTTATCTGCATGGAAAACCCCTATTTCTAAACAAATGATGTGTTCCCAAAAGACAGAAATATTATCTGGTTTGGTTGTGTTCATCATAAACTTGAAAAAGTCCAAACACCACATTAGGAGGTTTCAGTTGCGCAGATACGAAAAAAAATATTGCCTGTTGCTTAACTCTTAAACCGCAGTTCAAAACTTTTAAACTACCAGATCAAAGTAATCTGTATAATACAACGGCCATAGCCCGCAGCAGAGCAAGTTAACAGGGACATCCTATCTCATTTTTAAAAATTGCAAAGACATCAATTAATATTTTAGACAAGACTTTTAGTATATTTTTGTGGCTTTATTTCCAGTGAGGACTTCCAAAATATATTTGTCACCCCTGAGAATGGAGCTTTTTATTTTCAAATGAGTGGATCTAAATATTTTGTGATTATCAAGTCATTTGTTCTCCCGAGATCATGTCAAATTCTATGCAGACATTCTTGGACAATTAGGTCAGTGAAAACAAGATTTCTATTCAAGACTTAGGTTATCTTCTTTAACCATGGATAACAGACAGATAGTACCTGCTATTGTTAGCAAGAAATTAGCTTCAAGCTGTAATTAGCGTTTTTCATTTCACTGTGACTAGTCAGTTCGGATTAAGTTTAAAAAAAAACTACAGCATTTCCGAGAAATCATCGCAATTATTAAGAGCTAGGCTATATACTGAATATATGTCATCTTGTGTTAAAATTAATCAAACAAATATGCAAATTAATATGTGAAAATACCGGTTTTCCACCGAATGTTATGGAAATGTTTGTAGACTATAGAGCAGATGGCTGGGAAAACAGAAAATATTCTGTATTACAATTCACATTATGTAAATATTAATAACTCGTTAATTTATTGCAAGCATCGTTTGTCTTGGCGGTGGAATTCAGTTTCCTTTCAGCCACGCACGCTTCTTGATTGCTTATGCAGAGCGATATTAATTCAGGCATAAAATGCATATTAATTCATCTATAAACTTCTAGTCTGGCAAAGGAAAGCGGCTTGTATCTGAAAGAAAGGTCACCGCCAGCAGGTCATGCCCTTTGATCTCGAGGAAGAAGGAAGCGATGGTTGCCGTATTAGTAAAGTTCAAGATTTACAAGCTATAGTAAAACCAAATGAGGATCAAAGCTGTTGGCTGGCAGATAACTGTGGCTGCTTCTAAGAGTCCGAGTCAGTTCCAGCACCAGGGCAAACCATCCATTCATCATAAACACAGCACAACGAAGTGAAAGGCTACAGCCATCTCATTTACTCATTTAAGTAGTGTGTTAGTAAGGCTGTCACAAATGTTTCCATATTGCTAAAGCTTGGACTCAATACTCCGTTTGGTTCAGCTTGGTTTCTTTCTATATTTCCCTACCAACAATGCTATAGCTCAAAGTGCACAACAAAGATTAGGCAATGGCGTACCTGTTTAATTTAATGACAAAAGTTAATGAGTTGAAAGTGTGAGGACAAAAGGCCTGGAAAACAACAGAAAAGAAAAACTTATGCGTCATTATAACAGCGTATATCAGGGGCGTTTGTAGGATTTGACCCTTAAGAGGGTTTAGCTCCCTGAAGAAATGCAGGACGCCACCCGGTTAAATTTTCTTGTGCCGGGGTGTATGAAAGTTATACAAAAAAAAATCGAAAATAAGGGACAAATCGCAAAATAGATCTAGAATCATTTAGAATGGTTTAATAATAATTTTAGGGGGCTGAGTCAAAAAATAGGTTGCCTGAATCTGTTTTTAAAGAAGAACGCAAATTTGGTTCCAGACAGATCATGATTAATTCCCATACGTGACACCGCCGTCTTTAGCGCATTGTTTAGGGGGCACTGTGTCTACTGGTGCTTACACCGAATTGGCATCCACTGAAGGGGGAATCATCCATGGTCATCAGTCTCCGCTGTCAGCGGTCTGTCAGTGGGGCAGATTCACTTGGAGCAAAGCGCCGCGCCATTATCCATGCGCGCCCCGCATCCCGATTAATCAGGGGCCGTTGTCATGGAGACAGCAGTCCACCCCCCCCCCCCCCCCAAGTCCCTACGATGGACGACGGGGATCGGCACCACGGGTCTGAGAGCCATTCATCATCTCCCCGAGAGTCTCTGGCATGTAGGTGCTGCCATTTCGAAATGCCATAGATATCCGAGGCGCTGCGCCGCATGCGTCCTGCAGGATATGGTTAGTCAGTCCGCGCACGATGTCTAGTGTCCAATGCAGAGAATTAATTCCAGTCAGTCATAGGCTTTCCGGCAGCTATTTCTTCAGCCCAAGACAAGAAAACCTTCACCTTCACAATCTCCCTGAATCTACTAATGCTGCCATACTGAAATATGCAATTAGTACCCTACCTTTACTTAATCCGACACGTTAAAAATTGCCATGTTTGATACTAGTCTTTTCACCCCAACAGCTTGCTGTCAACATTTCTCCTAATCCAATTATGGGTACGGCAAAAACCGTACAGACTCCCAACAATCTTGAAATGAATCATGCTACTCATTCTCGCCTTACATGCACCAGTAAAAATTAAGAAACGTGCATTATGGGCAGACATAAAATATTTTGCTTTCAGATTGGAGAATCCCTACCTACGGAAAGTTTTGCCATTATCCTAAATGTAATGTGTAGTTTTACAACGGGATTCTGTGAGGGCAATCTATTAATTAATTTGTGGATGCTGAAAAAAAATCAGCCACGAAGTTTTGATAAATACTTCAAATTTAAAAATTAATTAATTAGGCTAATTATGTAACAAAGCTTTTAGGCGGCATTGTTAACCCGTTCGCCATATAAGAGAGGGACTGGATAAAAAACAAATGCAGTGAAACATAACAGCACGACATCATAATATCACCGTTAATCTGGAATTTTCAAGTAGGCTACGAACATGTGTACCTTAAACTTGTGTTTGTAGCCCTACTAAATGCGTCCAAATCCCATGAAACAATTTGAAATGCGATCGACCAATATCACTAGTATATTTAGCTGAAATGTGCATTTTCCCGTTCAAATTCATTTCTAATTCGCATGCTACGCTGCCTCTAGGGGTTTGTGCGTATAAACGTCATTATTAACAAGCTCACAGCTACACTGTCTTTCAAAATACAGACTCTTGTATCCAATCGTATCTCTGGGAGACGCATGATGTAATCCCCACCCTCCTTATATTCCAGCGGATAAAAGCCTTGAATGAAGTAGCCGCACTTAGGCTACTTGGAAACATCGCAAAATGTTTGACTCGCTGACGTTAATTATTGGTAAGGTTTTGGTACTCTCAAATTTGAACATTTTTAAGTTTATTACGCAAAATGAAGAAGCCCGCACAAATAACTGCCAGACAGTCTCCCTCCAGAGGGGCGATCTGTTGGAGGTCCCTCGGACCCTGTTCATTCACTTCGGAATTTACTTGGGTGACAACAAAGTCGCGCATCTCATGCCTGACATCCTGCCCGCGTTTACGAGTGACAAATGCCAGATTAAAAAAGTTGTCACGAACAAGAGGCTGCTCTGGGGTGTGATTTCCAAGAATGCCACCATTCGCGTTGACACGGTTGAAGATTTTGCTTACGGATCAGACATCTTAGTCAATGATATGGATAATACAATGAAGCCTTTACCCAACGAAGAGGTTGCGAGGAGAGCTGAAAAACTGATCGGAGTCATACCGTACAGTCTGCTTTGGAATAACTGTGAACATTTTGTCACGTATTGCAGATACAGCTCTCCTATCAGCCTACAAACGGATAAGGTAACGGAGCAATCTGTCATACAATAACCTACTACTAGTCTATATTCGAACAAAACAAAGATGACGACTGGAATAATAAGACAAATCCGTCGTATCACACACATACGTATAGTTTTCAGCCTTCAGTGCAAATAACTTATGAAAGACATAGAAGCTATGCTGCACTTCTGAATGGGTCAAATAAGTTAAAAATGAAGAATTTAAAAACTCACATTTTAAAGCCCTATATCCCATAATCACGCATGCATCAACCAACAGTATTGAAACAAATATTGACTTAATTGTCATCCGCATCCTTAAAAGGGATGTGTTGGGGCCGGTGTTGTTTTTATGCATAATTTCATTGTATTTTAATGCTTGACGGGAAAAGGCTGGTAGTCTATTGGAAATATCGCTTCTGCACTCTGCAGTTCTGCGAGGGCCTGAAATCGATTGTCCGCGACCAGAGGAGCGTCCTGCTCGCCGCCCTGCTGGGGATGATGTCCATTGCGTGCCTGGGACTGGCTCCTTCCACGACTCTGCCCAGCATCCTCGTTCCCTTTGCCCTCTGGATGGCTGGCTGATGTGCGGAGTCCAAACACTTGGAGTGTACCGCTCAAACGGGAGCCACATGTGCTTAACTTAACGCTATGAATGGCTTAGGAGATGCCCGCTTCAGTGATGGATATAGATCTCCGCGGTTTGTTTTAACTTACTGTGTAAGTCCACGTTACCTGTTAGTAGCCTTGAAGGAGTAAATACTTGCATATCTTGTTGGTTTATGTACAGTATATGTTTTTGCTTAAATATGTAACACATTTATACTTAAATTTTAATGCACTCAAGCCAGATAATTTTACATATTAATAAAGAAATTAAGAAAAAAAGTGTTGGTTGTCATAAAAAGAATGCTGCATATTATGCAAGCATGAACTTAAATTGGATAATTTCGTCGCATAAAAACAGCAACACGCGCCTTTGCTTGTGAATCCACACGAAGGAGAATTAATTCAATCTTTAAATCCATTTTGGGAAAAGGGGATTATGGTCTAAAAATAGTCCTTTGGCAAAAACATTCTTTTTGACATAAAAAATGTGGCATAAACTAGAGATTATTCCAACTGTAATGGTGAAATTAAGGCTAAAACTGAGGGTGTCAAACCATCTGAAAAATTTGCATAATTTCAATACATACCAATTACCTAGTATGTTTTGTATGAACAATTTCACATTTTTTATGTTTTACTTTATATATATCTTAATATTAGAAAATAAGCTTCAATTAACTTTTTCAGTATTCACAGCTTTTAAATTGTGATTATTTTACTTGATTGTATAAATAGTTCACTTACACCTGATTTTATTTAAATCAAAGTTAGTCACTATTAGTTATATCTGTCACTTAAACGTGTTTCAGAATAGGTTTCTCCGGTCTGCTTCTGTTTTCTAGGTAACAGAAAGAACATATGATTCTTAAACCTTGCCAAGATTCCAGCATCAATGACTCTTCAAAGACCTACTGTACTCATTACACTAATTGACCGCTGACATCATGCATGATTCAAACAAATTGCGGACATTTGTTCCGGACCTGCTTATGAAAACACCACATCAATTCTTATTGGGTTTTGAACCTGGCAGTAAGACGGTATATCAGCTTAAACTGCCTCTGTAACCATACAAGTGTTCATTTAATCACATTTTTACTCAATATGCTGCGTACTGGAGCACTCTTAAAATAGCTGCATCTCATTCTGACACATTGAGTAAACTGAATGCTCTACTCACTGCGGTATTAACCAAGGGGTGATTAATGACATGAGAAGTCCGTGCTGTTTTCATTCAGACTTTTAAACCGGTTTATTGGAAAGTTGACATGAATTAAGCAGAGAACAAAGCCTGGAATTAGTCTTTGAGGAATCCAAGAGCTCTCTATAAACATGTGATTGTAAGAAGACTCTTGTTGCAAAGTATGTAGCCCTACAATCCCCTGGCCCCTCCCACCACTCATGGAATAAAACAGGCAGGTGTGAAACAGTTTCCCACATTAGTCACAATGTCCCCTTTTGAGCTCCTGAGTCTGTTTTTCATTGCGAGCAAAGTTGAAGAAGACAAGGAACCCAAATATGACATCACGGTGTACAAGAGGGGGGATCTGCTAGAGGTTCCCCGGACTCTCTTCACACATTTTGGCATATACTTGGGGGATAACAAAGTTGCTCACCTGATACCTGACATTTTGCCAGTACTTTCTAGCAACAAAGAGGCCATTAAGAGGATGGTGACCAACAACAGGCTGATCCTAGGGGTTATTGCCAAGGTGGCCAGCGTCAGAGTGGATTCCGTGAAGGACTTCGCCTACGGGGCTGAGATCCTGGTCAACCACACGGACGAGCTGTGCAGCCGACACCCATTCAGCGGCGATGAGGTGGCCAGGAGGGCCGAAAAGCTGTTGGGTACCATCTCCTACAGCCTTCTCTGGTACAACTGTGAACATTACGTCATGTACTGCAGATATGGAATCGCGGTGAGCTTTCAGACTTACCAGGTATGAGTGATTGCATTGAAACGACACAACTTGTCGTTTGTCAAGATGTGTGCAGACCTGTGGTGTGACAGCTGGGAATGTTCTGGAATTTTTAAGGGTGTCTTTGATGGTACTCATAAAGAGAAAAAGCACATGGTGGGTAAAATGTGTGACATTGGGGTTTGGGCTTTAACTATCCACAAACTGCAGCAATTGGAGAATAAAAATTAAAAAGTTTAATTACATGAAACAAAAGATGAAATGTAGCCTTAGGCTAGTTGCTTTGTTTATGATGCAAAATTCAAATCTTCGTTTTGGTAATTCCACAAATCCCTCCTTTGTCCATTGTTGTCCTTTAAATACTTGGATTTAAATCCTTGGGTAAAGAACCAGTGTGAGAGCGAACAGTTCATTTAATAGTCACAGTGCACAGACTGGAAAAATCTTAATTTATTACTAATTTACTACTATTTATTACTATTATTAAGTCTTAACAATGGGCACACATACATGGGGTACTTTTATCCTCTGCTCTATATTGTAAGAGTTTAAAAAGAATTCCATTCAGTCTTTACACCCTTTTTAAAATATTTTAATAGAGAGCTTACATAAAGGATTTAAGTAGCATATATACAGATAATATAGTGGCTTGCTAAGTTGTCCCCCATCTCCAGGACTGAGGGTTTGAATCCATAATGTGCTGTGTGAAGTTCTCCTACTTGCATCATGGAGTCCGGAGGCGTATGGCTAGTTTAACTGGTGCCTCTAGGTTGCACCGTTGTGTATAAATGTGTGAGTGAGCCGGGTGATGGACTGGCATCCTGTGCAAGGTCCATCCCAGCCCCATGAACTACGTGGCCTGGGATAGGCTCTGGCAGCCCTGAAAAGGGGGGACAAAATTAAGGAACATTAAGGGACATTATGTGACCACAATATGACTATAATCAATGATTGCTGCTAAGGGCAACCATCTCGGGGAGGGTGACTGGGTCCCATTTTTAGTCTGCATAATTGTATAGTAACCAAGTAACATGAGGCCATTTTACATGACCAGGTACATCCTGTGCGACTACCTCCATGCCTCTGAGACCTAAAGGAATGGTCCAGTATCCAATATGGTTCAATAATGGTATATAGAGTAGATCCTGCAAAATCATTCTTGTATTTGCAATGCACACATTTTCAAATTTATTTAAAAATCGGACAAATTTTCTTTGTGTATTCATGTTTACTCCGGAACCCTGGGCGACACAAGAGGTTTAGACATTAAAATCTAAACATCGATCTTGTCCATCCCGTCGCTTGTTAGTTGGCGATATTTATTTGGTATACAGCGCCATCTGCTGGTGCAATCGTGGAAACTGAACAAAAACAACGAGAAGTCTATACTAGTTGCTAAAATGATCTTTTTCTGTCTTTACAGTTTTGCAAAAAGGTGCGGAAGATTGTCTGCAGCAAAAAGACGGCGTTCGTCAGCGCCCTGTTAGGGATCTGTGTGATGCTGTATCACGGATCCATTTCAGCGTACACAACACTTCCTACAGTGTTTATCTCGTTCAGCATCTGGATGGCGTCATAGCCCTTTCTCTCACAGCAGCACTAAAAAGTATCCATCCATTGTTATGCCAGGACATTACATGCAATTTTGAAATGGACCTTGAATACATTTGAAATACTTGAAGCACTTATACATTTTAGTGAGAAATCCACGCAGAAGGTGGGTATTTCAACAAGTTCACTCAATTTGAAGAAAAAGAAAACTAACAAACTTAAACGGTGCAGGTCGAAGCATTATGCGTGATGCATCGGTGAGCTGAGATTTTAATATGTTTCCTTTTATTACCATCGCAAGATGCTTGGAATTTGTTTCTGGACTGTGTGATTTTTTTCAATCATTTTGTTATGCCAAACGCAAATTCATATTTTAACCCAATAAACATCTTTTGATGTTTAAGGAATTGGAGCTTTGTAAAATGATCTATGGTGTCTGCGGAATTCTGAATTGCACAGGTCAGTGTGCAACATATTGCGTGGATATCAATTCATTTTATGACTACTCCCATCAATGATTCTCATGAGTAATGTATAATACGAACTGGATGAGTTTGCACAGCATTTAGGCCTACAGCCTGTCAACTCAAATCCATATCGTCCAGCATATATTTCTAGAATGGTTAATTAAATTATTACCTGTATCTAAACCCCATGTGTTTCAGTGGAAAGATAACACAGATTATGGATACTAGTGTCAAAAAGAAAATGTGAAACATTTAACGTTAAATGTTAACTACACAACAAAAGCTGTGTATGTTAATAAAATCATCCTTTTTACACAAATTCCTAATAACCTGATTCCATTATTATTATGACTATTATTAAAAGCTCTATGTTCAAAAACTTCCATTTGAATTCAATGTGATAATTAGTTAGTTTAGGATACAAACTGTAGGAAAAAAAGACCTTTGTAGTTATTACTTCTGCATCATTACATATTCATAACGTGCAACATTACATAACATCAGTGCTGAGCCTGGGCTTAGTTACATATGGTGGGTTGTTCACTGGAGTAATTAAACTTCACACTTAATGGTATTACAGCACCTACTATTGCCTGAAACTGACTACAATCCCACTTCCTTGATAGATATGCAGCCCGACCTTATTAGGAGATATAATTAAGCATCAGTGTGTCTTACAAAGGGCGGCTTCATTCATTTCACCTACAATACCGATTCAAATAAAAATAAAAAAAGAAAGAATGATTTTTTTGTTGTTCTGGTATTTTTTGTTTTTTTGGGGTAGGTGGCTGGATCCTTTTCACCCAAAAAAACCCATGAAGAAAGATGCTTAATTCCTGACGTTCCTATTTCCCATGAAAGTCAGCAAGCTGGGACTCTTCATAATTTATCAGAAACTGGCAGCGGGACATTCATCCTGTTTTTCAGGACAGAACTGAGGGACCTTATAAAGTCTGTGTTCTTTGTCATTATTTATGTGCAGCAGGCTAGAATCGGGGGCATGGCTTTATGTAATAATCATTCTTCCGTCGCTATGGAAACCCCTCACTGTATGCAGCAAGCAAACAAACATAAGAAGGGTATAAAAAGTGAGGTCATCTTCTATATTGCCTTTTCATAGGGTCCTCACTTGTTTTGAGTTTATTTCCATCTAATGGGTATTCGGTTTTTAATGCAAATATCTTTGGGAGTGAAAAAAAAAACATTTCTAAGACGTTCATGAATCCTGTGGTATATGAAGCAGATTCAGTTCTTCAGCTGAGTACTATGACAATATGATGGTAAATCAGTGAGGGGCGGTAGCGCCGCTACATGTAGCGAAGCTATTAGTTTAACTACATTTTCTAGTAGCTTGCCTGTAGTGTCGCTGATTTCT
>JAODKC010000085.1:2444233-2462945 GCA_026777985.1 Mormyrops attenuatus
AGGAGGAGAACAAGAGGAGCAGTCCACTGACGTCACGTCGTGGCCTTATCTGCAAAAATATATGACACTTGTTGAATCGACAGAGAAAAAATACGTGTTTAGATATGTGCTTTGCAATCCCGAGACCAAACTGTTGTCGTCAACAGAAACTGTTGTTGTTTGTTTCGTTTGTTTAATTCAATTCGTTTATTGTTGCTGCGCCGTTATACAGTATATTTCAAAGTTTTCAGCATCAGTACTAAGCCTCGGCATGGTTATACCCCGTGCCTTGTTCACTGGAGTAATTAAACTTCACGCTTAATGGAACCAGGAATCAACAGCAATCTACCATATTACCCAGAGTATAATGCCCTATGCCAACCCACTGCTATGCACAAAATGCAGGGCAGGCAGAGAAGGACATCAGTACATGGTAAGGGGAAACTTGGTAAAGCACAGATCCAAGTCCAACACCAACAAGAAAATCAGATGGTGCATATTTTGTCAGCCTTCTTGGCACCCAATTGAACAGGTCCTCAGTATGATTCCATCTGTCTGTCTGTCTGTCCATCCATCCATCCATCCATCCATCCGCCTCTCCTGGTCTGGGTCATAGTGGGCTGGGAGCATATTCCATGCAGTCCATGGAACCCCCTGGACGGGATGGCAGGGCGCACACAGAATCATACACAGCCACAAATGGCTCTTATTGGGTTTCTGAGAGAAATCACCCATCCTGGTTAGGGAGCAGTTTAATTAGGTTTAATGCCTACATGTTAGCAGTGGAGCCGTTTCTCACTCCTAATGAAAGCACACCTCGATGATATCTGAGAACAATTTTGTCATGGCTTGACATACGTTACATGAGGAACAAATTTTAAACATTACTAGTTCCACAGGCGATCGCCTAGAGCTGCCATTTGACTAGGGGGCGCAAAATAGCAAGTGAAACAATTTGAAGAAATACCTCTGATTGCATTCTGTGAGATTACAGTTATTTACACTAGTTTTAATATTTCAGTACTCTTCTTGTGAAAGAGACGAAAGCTAGCTAGTGAGCAGCCAAGTACCCTGTGCCGGCGTTGCCTAGACCTCACACTAATACAAACTTCGTGATCATAAGAAAATATGACAGAAACAGTTTTTCATACTGGGAGAGTCCCATAGTTGGCGTGTTGGTCATGAATTGACAGAATCATTTAACAGGGACTTGGTGGTTCATACATTGTTATGTAACAGCTGCACATACAGAAGTGAAGTACATATTTTAATTTTAAAATATCCACCACAGCAACATTTTACAAGGGCAAGGAACCGATATACCAACACCTCAGAGTGGTCTAAAGTATTTATGTTAAAGGATTGAAAATTACAAACCAATTACTGTACTTTATCTATCTATCTATGTTTAAATTACCTTAAAGGAAAGGTTTGCAATCACATGACAGCATCCCACATCATTCACTCAACCCCAAAGCAAAATTGCTTGTCTGCAGTATACATTTTTCCAATTAAGAGATTTTCGGTTTAGCCAACCACAGACCCGATCTTCGCGACCGCCCCTAAAAACACGCCTGCAAAGCAAACGACGACCTATATTTTAACACAACACATTAACTTACTTTTCGGACGACTGATATTTCTGTCATAAGACCCCGTAGGTGTCCTTGTTGCCTTTAACAAGTAGGAGCCCTTACGGAATATTCAAAATCCTGGAGTCTAGTAACCAGTAATATCACACAAGATACAGAGTAACAGTATTAAGGAAAATCATCACATCACAGCTGATACATATGGGGAAAAATCGCATGAAAAAAATGAATACACGTTTCGATATTATAAAATTAATGTTTTGATACTACAGTCTTAAAGAAGCATTTAATTCTTTACATTACATAGGAATATAAAACGGTTAACGGGACAAGATTTGTCGGAAACTGAGGCATTGAGCGTGTTAATGACGATAAAACCAGGCGTTTCCAATTAAACGCTCCGCTGCAGGACTGGGTAAGTACGATCTAGTTATTCATCTGTTTTGGACTAGTATTGGTGAATACTAGGCATGTAAACTTAATAAGAAAAAAGAATAAATGCATGAACGAGTACCTGAATTATGTTCCATATAGAATCTATGTCAAATACATTATTGGGAAAGAAATTGTGCTTGTTTGTCATGCATTTGGCACGTGCAGTTTGTTTTGGTAAAACACAAATAACGAATGGGTGTGAGATGTTCGATATCGGTAAAGTTTCCTTATCACGATTAAAAGATGCAAAATCAACCTGTTAAATGCCTTTCCGTCGCCGGGTCTTTTCAGCGCATCATGCACCAAAGCTTAATGAAATTACTAGGAGGATATAGCGTATACACATCCGATGATTAAGCATTATACACATTATTGCAAATGGCTTGTCGTTATATCACACACTGATTATAATTGTAATGCATTGTAATATAATGTTATAATAAACGCAATAAGTTTATTCACTGAAGAGGCGTTTCTTTAAAAGGTGACATGACATGTGACTTTAGGCACTGTAAATAAGTTAGCCTATATAAATACGAATTATCTAGTTTAAACGTCTGTCGCTCTTTACCTCTTTTTAGGATGGTTTGGATTCCGCCGCAGTTGGGCATAAATAGGGCTTCGTCACGTGACCAGACGAACCTGCAACTGCTGCTCTACGTCATCTGACCTGAATGAGGAGACTCTCTGGGGGTTAGAAGACAGCGGGGTGAAGTCAGATAAACTGGGCCAGCAGTCAAATTGGGCCAGATAAGTCTGAAGCGTCTTTCCCCTATAAATTCCAACAGCCCATCTCTGAAAATCAGCTCGTAGCGAGTTCAGATAACGCGCGACCGTTAAGCTTCTCCCGGCTAAAGTAGAGCCAATCAGAATAGTTGTTACTGAGATCTGGTATAGAAGCACATGATCAAAAAACAAGATTTTATTGGACTATAGTCACAGGTACATCGCTAGTATATCATACGGTAAGGTCATGCTCTGCAGCTTGTATTGATACTAAGGTTATAATTAAATCTGTCATAATAAAGTGTACTTAATTGTTATGTAATTGTGTCTATGATATACTAGTACAGTAACATAATTTAAATCGGCAAAATTATATTTATTTCTTTTTAACATTGTTTTTTTTTATCTGCTCCACTTTTCCAGACTAGTTAGAAAAAGTGGATCATGTTTTCACGTAATACGGGGCAGTTTTATACGTCTCCCAAAAAGAGAAAAATTACATATTTTATATTATAGACTCGACTCCTACATATATACAAGAAGTATATGTGATAATATAATATATAAAAATAATCGATTATATATATATACATTTAACTGGACACAGGAAAGAATAGCTGTTAACTTCTTTAAATTCATTTTAGAGCACAATGGCACCAAGGCAGAGAGGGACAGCAAAGAAAGTCAGAAAGGAGAAGGGACAGCGCCGGCTGAACACGTGGAGTGAGGAACTGATGGCTGCAGCGATTAGTGAGTACAAGCAACGGGAGCAGGAAGGGCAGATGCCAAACCTGAGACTCTTGGCACGGGCCTGGAATGTGCCGAAATCTACACTCCAGCGCAGAGTGAAGGGCAAGGTTCAGGGCCATGAGCACTCAATGGGGAGAAATCCTGTACTCACAAAGGAGGAAGAAGAGATGCTGGCAAACTTAATCAAAACCTTATCAAAAAGGGGGTTTCCAATGAGAAAGCCCGATGTGCAGAAGTTGGCTTTTCAATATGCGGCAGCAAATGGCATCCGGGGTTTCTCAAAAGGAAAAGGAAAGGCTGGACATTACTGGTTTGAAGGATTCATGGCAAGAAATCCAAGCCTCGGCATGAGGAAGCCCGAAGCTCGTTCTGCGTGTTTTAACTCCACTGTCGTTCAGCAGTGGTTTGCAAACTATGAGGAACTGTTGTGTGAACTGGAGATTCAGGATGTGCCGTCGCACATCTGGAACTGCGATGAAACTCGACTGCAGGATCACTTTACCTTGTCTAAGGTGGCTTTAGAACTTGGTGCCCCCTGTTACCATTTAACGGCAAGTCTGAGGGGTGAGACGACAACTGTTCTGGCCAGCCTAAATGCTTCAGGACAGTATGGTCCCCTCTTAATAATCTTTAAGGGGAAACGGCTCAGGGCAGAATGGCTGTTAGGGTCTCCAGACAACTGTATGGTGAGAATGTCAGAGAGCGGTTGGATAAACTCTGACCTGTTCTTGGAGTGGGGCAGGCAGTTTGTTGCCATGCTCCCAAAGGATGACCTCCGACCACATGTGCTTCTGCTGGATGGACACAGCAGCCATGTTTTCAATCTGGACTTCCTCACGCTAATGATGAACTCCAACGTGTATGTAGTATGCTTTCCATCTTACGCCACACGCATTTTACAGCCAGCAGAATGGTCCCTCTTCAAAAGCCTAAAACATAATTGGGACCTGGAAGGCCAAAATTTGACCAGGCAGACTGGAAGAAAGAAGCTCCAAAGGACAGACTTTTTTGCCGTTTTCACCAGAGCATGGGAAAAGGCAGCAGTTCCACACACCGCTCAAACTGGGTTTAGAGGAAGTGGTGTTTACCCGGTCAACATAAATGCCACCAATCACTTTTGCCCAAGCATAACGACAGAATGGGTAATGGATCCTTCACATAACACTACCCAGGACTCATCTCACTGCCCTCCGCCAAGCGCTCTTCAGCACGGACCACCACCATGCACTGCTTCATCCAATGGAATATAGATGATAGCTACTTCCCCATCACCCAGTCATGAAGCTGATATGGAAACTGCAGGAACCATCTTTGCAGACTTTATCACCATGGCCCAATCTCAATGCCCACACCCACGGGCTCTCAAACTTTGAGGTGCGGTCCCACAGTCCTTGAGGGTTTAGGGCTGTCCTGCTGTCAAATTGTGAACTGCACGAGGGCTCTCTCACAGACATTATGAGCCATTTATGCACACTCGCCAAAAGTCAGAATTTCTGTGAACTTTGCCTGAGGGAATTACCCACAATTCATAGTGCTGCGATATAAAACACAAGCTTACCAGGGGAAGCGTGGAAGCATAAACGGCAAACAAACCATTTGTTTAAAGTTTGTGTAATTATGCTATTTTGACAAAAAAAGAATAAATTGATTATTTGACAATTACCTCTCACCCACTCTATAAGGAAAATGCCTGCAACACATTCAAATTAGGCAGTTGGTCATTTAAGCATCTTGGTTGTGAAGAAAGTCCTAATCTTAATGTATAAAGTCCCAAATTCACAATAATAAAGAACGTTTTGGTGTTGTCAAGGTAACGTGATATGTCGCAACGTGCTGTCCCATTTCTATTCATACAATTTTCAGCCCTTGCAGCTTCTTGTACTTAATCACTTACCAAGTGACATCAATCAGGTCTGTGAGGGTTCAGGGCTAATGCTGCGTTCCATTTGAAATTGGAAGTTGGAATTTCCGAGTTACAAGTCGGAAATTTCAACTGAAACACGCCCTGAAGTCGGAAAACAGTCAGAGGAACCTCTGCAACCCTGACCTCATAATTCAAGATGGCATCACCCTTCATCAACAGAAATGAAAGCTGTAGTTTTATACCGTTTATTAGCACTTATGTCTTACTTGTGTTTCATTAAATCAGTCATACACACAATACTGTCCAACCGCTATTTGTGGACATCTTGCTATGATGTTTGTGTGTGCAAAATGCTGTGTAATGCATTGTTATCAACTGGTATTGCTAACAATGGATCACAATAAGCCTGGCTAGAACCGGTATCGCTAAATGGCTTTCCGACTTGTTATATTGGAACACAGTTAACTCGGGTGAGACATTTCATTTTTTTGTTTTGATGTGATAAGGGAAAAGATTGCAGAAAAGTAGCTATTAGATATGGGTTTTTACATTTGATTACTGTTGCAATGAGCACTAAAAATCAAAACAGCAAAAAGTGTCCGACTTTCCCTGTATTCACCTTAGTCCAAGTGATCCTCATCCTTGCGTATAACACATTGATCTTCTTTGACCTGATTGGACACTCCCCCGTAATTTACATCATCTATAAATTGTTGCGCCTGGTGACAAACTTCTTAGTTGCAAACCACCCTGTGGCTGATTTGCTGCGTAACACCTTCTGTCTGCCCTTCACATGGATGTATAGCCTTTGTATGGATGTTTGCTCAGGGTCTCGTCATGAATGTCTCCATGGTGATGTAGAATGTTACTGCACGGGACAAATAGAAGTATATTGTCTTTGCTTTGCCGTTTTTGGAATGATCTGGAGAATCAGCGCCGTTCTAGCAGGTCCACTCACCTTCTTTAGAGAACATGCAACATTTGACATTTCCTCTGAGGAAGCCACCCAGGTCTGTACAGTATGCTGCTGAAATATGAAATGAGCGATGCAGGGCATGTGTAGGCCTGTGCTGCGCCACTGAAATGTGACATTAGAACATGAATTACGTGTGGTATTCGCATCACAGCACTCTGCTGAGGACGGGTGCCCTGCCTCATGCCTACTATGATATGCTTCCGGTAACGAGAAACCAGCGGCATAAAGTTTTTGAAAATGGGTGCATGAACGGCATAAAGAGCCTTTGCTGAATGTCGAGACCGTGGTGGGATCGTGCTTTCACACGTTCCACACAGATTCTAGGAAATAAATAGTACCAGAAAAGCAGTGTGTCTGTTTAACAATTCACAGACGCTGCCTGAATGGGTTTTCTGTTCTTTTACATGCAGATGAACTAAAATTGATTGAAGCCTAAGTCAAAAGAAAAAGATAGGAAGCTATTTTTTTTTTTTACAGATTTATCAACTAGGGGAAGCTCTTTGTCAGAATTTGCTTCATGAATATATGGCAAAGATATGAGGTGTGACCAGCTGTTATTAATAGCTGACTGCAGAGATGGTAAAGTGTTAAATCACTTAAATAAATGTTGTGAATAAATGCTGAATTTGCACTTGTGAATAATAATGAAAAAAATCAGTCACTGGATATTCAGCGCACCTATCTACCTTGCATATGCTTACCATTATATATGGAAGTAAACACAAAGACATACATGCCCCAAGGAGAGAAATCTTCTAACATGCTTAAGTAAGCAAACACTGACCAAAGTCTACATCATGGAGCACAGCATGGGTGAATGACACACAAGGGTTACGAAAAACTCACAATAAATTAGCTAATTGTACAGGGGTGTGTTGTGCAATATTTAAACATGACGCCAAAGGATCACTGGTTTACTGGTTTTAATGACATGACATGCCTTAAACGAGGCTAAACATGGTTTTCATTACATGAAAACAGGGATGTGGTTTATTCATGAAGGTATTTCCAGTAACCATTTATGCAGTCAGGACCAGAGGGACCTGGTACCTATCCTGGGAAGTACAGGACTCTCACGCACACACACACACAGTGCACATATTCATAGCTCTGTGGGGATTGTCCATTCATTTATATGGGAAAAACCCTAATCCCAGTCACGACACCCTTAACCCCCACCCAGCCCCAACCTTATCCATAAGTAGCCAAACAAAACACAAGACCTTTGGCATGTTTACTTTTTTTGATTGCATTCACAGATTTTTATAAAATCGAAATTATTCTTGGGGGGGGGGGGGACCAAAAGATGTCTGCATGAGGTAAAAAGTTACAAGTTTAGAATCACATGGTGGGAAAACCTGGTCCCACAATGGTATAATAAAAAAACGCATGCGCACACACACACATGCCGCACACAGGAGTAAAGACACCCGACTCAGAGTCAACCATTCATGTGAATGGCATGTCCTTGGTGCTACCAACAACAGCCCAGCTAAGCTACAATAAATTTAATAAAGGATTCCAGAGATATTATTACACGTTTGTCAAAGTATTTACAGTTGTGTTTTAACCACAACACAGAGATTCTGGTCTGGCTGCATAGTAATGAATAAATTAAAGAAACTATGAATCTATTTCCCATAGGGCACCGTCTTACTGGGTGGGCTCCATGGAGGGGGGGCCTCCAGCAGAATGGAGTCGATTCTCCTTTGTCTCCTCTCTCGTCGCCTCTGACGCTCCTTCCGTAGCTATAAAAAACGATGAAACAGTGACAGCACACTCATTATTAACATTTATATAACTGCCAAGTACATCGCTAATATTTCCTCGCCACATTGAGCGAGTTCCATTCCAACCATCAGGTTGCTAAGTGAAAGAATCGCTAAGTGAAAACCACGGTAGCCTAGGCGTAACCGCAACCATGCTTACGACTTTCATATGGATTTCATTTATCCTTCATGAGGTGGACATTTTTCACAACATTTTGTACATTGCGCTTCAAAGGACTCTCTCACTCCGATATGCATTGTTGTCAGGTGCGCGAAATTTGGTCGTAAATGTGCGCTACTAATGGAAATGGGTTTTTTCTGTGACTGGTCCCTAACCGAGGTAGCCGCTAAACAAGAGTTAGTCGTAATTATTAGTAACAGATTAATAAAAATCAGTGATGCACTGGCATTCTGTCCCCCCCAACAAAATCTGAAAATATTATTACAGTAAATGTAGCAATTATATTGAAAATGCCAGGGTGGAATTTGTCCAGTATGCAGAAAATCCCTACTCCCAAACCATGTATATAAATGTAAAAATTCATAAAGAAGGTAATTACTGTTTGTTTAGCAATGTGTGCCATCATGTATAAACCCAAATAGCCAAACTAGCAATTAAACACTTTGCTTGTGAGTAAACAGTTAGTCATTGTTGCAAAAATGACTGTAATTATTATCAAAGAGTCGGGAATGTTAGAGTGATTCTGAGGATGTAGTTCCTGGCTACTCTGATCCGGTGCCCCGCAAACGCACCATCCACATCTCATACATCTCCAGGGCCATTCTGTTCTTCTCCTCTTTCTCATATTTCTCCTCCTCTTCCTTTATCTTCTTCTGCTGACGCTCCAACTTCACTTTTTCTTGAATAATCTCCTTCTTTTTTTCACTCCTAAATATATTTCAATGGAAAAAAAATCCGCCCAATAACTAAATCGAGAATGAGACAGACATTACAGAGATGCGGTGGGACACATCCGGACCCACAAGCCTTCTCCTGTATTCTCTTTTTCCCTGAGGCCTGCCTCCCATCTGCGGTGAAGCTGTGCGTGTCAGGATGCCGATTAACTTGTCTGGGGGTCCTAGGCAAACATCAGCATGGACACTAGGAGGTCGTCTCTCAGCCTTAACCGATCTTTTTGTGCCGAAAGCGGTAAAACTTGCCGATTGAGGGATGGGGGGGGTGCCGGCAGATCGACCTATTTTATAAGTTTAACTGCTCCATTTGTTCCTAAAGGGGCCCCAATACCTGCCTAGGATAGCCTATGTGTTAATCTGCCCTGGTGTGTGTGTCAGTCCCCTGCCTCTTGCCCTGTACTTCCAAGGAAAGGTTTTGGGTTCATCTCGACCCCTTTGGATATTTGGGTGGAAGATGGACTGATGTATTTACCATCCTGTGAATATCAGTACATGCCCTGTTAACACCTGTAGACAGAATATGCAGCATACTACATCAGTGTCACTCTCATCTACATCCCATAATACCAAACAAATGTAAACTGTACCTGGTCCTAATTGACTATAATTTGCCCTCTGTCATGACTTACTCTGTGCCATTATCTTCTGCCCTTCTTCAAAGGTATTCAGCAAACGGCACACACAATGTTCCATCGAGTCACATGCACCCAGATGGCTCTGCCTTACCACTTGCTGAAGGCTGACGTACACTCCCTCTTCCTCATCTCCGTCTGCTCCTCCTGCTTCTGCTTCAGCCTGCTCTCGCTCACCTTTTCCATCTGCTGCTTCTCCTTCAGACATTTGTCCTGGTCCTGTTTCCACTTCTCAAAGACCTTATGCGAAAGAAAGTGAAGTCAGACGTTAAAAGGAGTCACAGCGAGACTCAGGGATCAGTCTGACTGACGGATGAGCCACATGCCTTTTTGGCCTCTACTCTCTTCTCCTCCTTCTCGTCTGTTTCCATCTGCTGCTTCCTGATCTTTTCTTGCTCTGCTCTCATTTTTGCTTTCGTGATTTCTGCTTTCTTTTCCTTCCAGGCTTCAAAAGATCCTTTGGCTTCGCCCATTTTATCCAGGGCTTCCTGTGCGGCAATATGAGAACAGGAATGCCGAGCTGTGAGGCAAAAGTGCAATTTTTCTCCCATTACAGGCTTTTCCTCTGTTTCCGGAACTGGTCAGGTTTGCTTTTACCCAACCTGTCCCCTGCGATCTAGCATTAATAAAGATTATTTTTTCTAGACTGATGGAATCCAGAGCGACTAGGACTTTTATCAGAGCATGACAGACAATTTAGCTACCATTTTCATAAATCATAACACCAAAAATTAATAAAATAAACAGCTTTTACAAACACAAAAAGCTATTGGCTCTATTAGGGACACCCCTTTGTATTCAATAAAAACATGATTTTTTTTTTTTTTTTTTTACAAAGGCCTTATAGACAAATTACAAGGAATAATGTTCTAACAAGGAGCAAAATCAGACATAGATGAATGAGTCAGAACATTAAAACAAACAGCAGAGGGCGTGGTGGTTAAGCGCAGAAAATCATTTGAGAGCCACCAATTCAAAGGGGGGGAATTTCAATTTCATGGACCAAAAAAAATTTGCTTGGTCTGGGTTGGGGGGTTAATATGATGCAGTTTCATGGGACCCAAAATCTCTAGCAGTGCCCATGGCGACCAGCTGTTTAAAATAAAAAGTGAAATCATTCATTACCTGAATCTTTTTCTCTGCTAGTGTTTTCTCTTCTTGTTTTTTAATCCTCAATATTTCCTTCATTTTCTCATCTTTACTTTTTAGCCACTCCTGTAAACACAACCAATACCAAACAGCAGGAACACGACGGCAATAAATTACTCTCACCATGTGATTCAAGATGATTCAATCGTGATTCAAGGTTGATCTAGGAAAGGATGCAAGTGTTTGGGAAGGGGAGGGGTGACTTGTCTGCTGATCATACATGTTCCTACCTGGTACACCGTGGCCCTCAGTGAGTCAGCATTTTCAGCCTGGGATTCTTTAGTGTACACTTTGTCATCCAAAACTTTCAGCGTCCCCAGGTATCGAGATTGTGCTGTGTGTGGGCGGCAGATTTGGGTCCTCTGAGATCTGGCCGTGCAGGAACTTGTCGGCCTTAAATTCACACAAACATCCACTCATATATGCACAATAAAACAGACTGATGACACTGCATGCGACCCTTAAGGCAAATGCCAAATAAGAAATACTGGTGTCTTTGAAATTGGCTTTGGTTATCCAGTTCCGAGAAAAAGATTCTAAAAATTGCAGCATTTTCCCTCAAAAACAACACATAGTAAACTTGGTCAAATGCAGTGGCAGCTAGTGGCTTAAATACAGGAAGCTGGAAGATGATACATTGTACAATTTTACAATAGTGAATTTTTCCGAAAAAGAGAGAAAATGTGTTTTCAAACGGCAATATTATTTTAGTAATTAGTTATTTTAAAATGACTTGTTTCATAATTAAATCCCAAAAACAGAGGATATGCTACTACCTCTGACTCTATGGACCAGCCACCTCTGATCGAATGATGCCCATCATGTTCCGAAGACCAGCGAGGAGACACCCACACATGCAAATGCTCACCTTTCCCTGGCCTTGTAGGAATCTTCTGCGACATAGCTCTCCATGTTTCCGCTAAGCTGGGATCCATCTGCAGTGTCCTCCTGGATGAACGACCACACACAGCCATGTTATCCTTACTGTGCAAGCTGTCATGCTCCTATTGCTGAGGCAAGACTAATGGAGAATGGAGAACAAGTGTTCCAGGTGCTGCCCGTAACCCAGCGTTGCCCTCTATAAATTTCCCAGTCTTCGGACCAAACTCACCAACTGATATTTTATTTCATTCTCACCTGCTTCTCTTCAAATGACGTGCTATTTTTTTGTGAATTTTCTTCTTCTCTATCTTCCAAAGCACACGACTCTAAAAGGATTACCACAAATAAACGCTTCAAACACATAAGAACAAATTCATTTTACAGTTAACGCAACACTAACAGACAAGCTTGCAAAGGGTCACAACGTTTAATGTGGCTTCTGAGAATGAACTCCTCACCTTTACTCACTGAGCCAGCTGTGGATTCGTGGACAGGACTGACAAGCTGGTCTTCAGCAGAAAGCGTCTGTGTGCTGAACTTGGGTGAAACAGAGACGTCCTCTCTGGGAGCCCTCTGATAAGTATGGACACGACAGGTCATCCCAGAAAGACCTACTCTTGGAAGACTGACCATATTCATATTATCTTTGTAACTAATCAGTCCATAATATTAAATGATATAGTCAGAAAAAATGCATTGATTCCAACCACCTTACATAGATAAAGTTCTCCTGCCAACCCATTTAAGCAAGTGGGTGATTTTTATTATTTTGTTTATGGTAAACTAGGTCCTGAGGTCTGTTTTACGAAACAGGATTTCTTGCTTAGCTGGATAACTTGTTGCTGTTGTTGTAGATGGTGCTCTTGGTTTGCTTTGGGGCATGCTTGGAGCCCTTTATTGAACAGAGAGCACCATCTAGTGGTGTCAGAAAATACAGCAAATGGTTCATGAAGCTTTGTTTGGCCATCACTATTGGTCTGGGCTAAACATACTCTATCTTTGTTCACTTACATTTAGCCCAGACTACATTCAACTAGCTATCTGGCTAAATCCAACAAGCTATCTTGCTAAGGAAGAAATCCCGCTTTGTGAAATAGGCCCCTGGTCTTTAGCTACATAGTGCAGGGGCATAGATTTCAGGCCTGGTGGAGCACCATTTTCATAAAACCCCAGGAAAACTCCCACTGCTCCCATTGTGAGCAAAACCTTTCTAGGTGCAGAGTGGCCCAGAGATAGATTTGAAACACGCCAATTTACTAGGCATGAAGGGTCTTACCTGAGGACTAGAGTTGTGGAAGGCCCTGTTTGTGGTGCTGACCATCTCTGTGGGGGACAGGGGGATGGACACAGATGATGTGAGAGGCCTCTCCAGCAGTGACTCGCTCTCCGTGTTAGTGGGGAACTTCAGGATCCTCTGACGAGGCTTTGGTTTGGGCAACTCATCTTCCATAATACTACCTACAAAAGATATACATTCAGGATCCAGGTATATAAAATAAGGCTGGCATTTGTCCATCAAGAACAATGGTAACCTTAATGAAAATGATAATGTTGATGATGAACTGACTTTTCCCTCTATATTTAGTCTTTGTTTTTTCCCCCACTACCCTGCAACCTGTTCCTTTGTTGTTAGAGAACTGTCCACCAGATGGCAATATAAACCACTTTAAGGACATGTTATTACAAGCAAATTAAATTACTGTTTGTGTTTAAAACCATTTAAAACAGCAATTAAAAACAATTGTGTACATCACAAGAGAACTCTAAAATGTTCATGAGGCAATAAGTTTATTAGGCTACCAGAACCTTTGGAGCTGGTCTGCAATGTGCTTGGTTCGTTGGGCTGGAGGCTGGAATCTTCATCACCTACAGTTCTTGTCACTGGTCTGACTTTGCCAGTGTCATGGGGTGAAGGTGAAGGGGATTCCCACTGACCCCTCTCCAAGGTCGGAGGCTCCTTGGACTCCAGGACACTGCTTCTAGAGTGAAACGACTGTACGGAATCACTATGGCTACCATCCGGACCATTGTCTACAGGTGCCTCTGGGCTCTCCCTCAGTTCCGAGACTTCTGGGGGTGGGGAAGACGTCTTTTTCTTTGCTTTCAGAAATGATACTCGCTTGGGTTTCACGTTTTCATCCTCGTCATCAGAGAGCCTGAAGTCATTGATTTTGGATTTCTTTTTTTCCAGTTTCAATGCCCCAGTCTTCTTTTGTTTGGAAAAATGTAGCAGTTCCTTAAATATATCTGGGGGAGAGAGAGTTCAGTGTAATGTGTTATAACGCTTCAACAGAATCAAAAGAGTTCATTCGTATTGAAAAACACACCGAAATTTTTACCCTCTTTGATACATAAAGAAAATTATAAAAACTGCCACAATCTACACCGCTTATTAATTTATAGATCCACCTATCCATCCATCATTCAATCATCTATTGTAGATAGGGTTCACTGGGGCAAATTCCAAGGGTTGGGTACACCCTGGATGGGATGGGGCAGCATTTAGAATTTCGAAACACCAAATATCCTAATTATGTATCTTTGGACTGCAACAGGCATGGGGAACATGCAAAATCCAGGCATGTTAGAGCAAAGGTGGGATTCGAACCCCCACTCTCGGTGGAGCGACATGACTGTCGTAGCCACTGAGCAACACTGCCACCATACCTGGTAAAGGATGATAAAATTGCACAAAATGAAACATAAATAAAACACAACTTAAAGCTAATTTTTTGCCATTTTCAAATGCTATAAGACACTTTCATTCCTGCTACAAACTAGTTAATTAACAATATATTAGCAACTACAAATGATGTAGCACCAATAATGAGAAAAATGAATAGTAACACAGACAGCAAATAACACCAAACAATAAATAACACATAATTTGAAGCAGAGTAATAGAAACTCTCACCATCTTCATCGTCAAAGTCATCTGAGTAAGAGAACCTTTCCTCGTACGTACTCCTCTGAGCCCTGGCTGAGATTGCAGCCTGTAATTCGTCCTGTTAATGCAGACAGAGTCAGCTATCTGTTTCAGTGTTCAAACTGGCTATACAGGAGGATTTAAGCTCATTTTCATATAGCGCAGGACTGTTAAATGTATATATAACAATGGGCTATTCAAAGGCATAGCCACGATTACGTGTATCACATTTTAATGACGTTTCTTTTGTAACAGTCAAGGAAGCATTAGAGGGGTCTACAATCGACACCACACTTCTAGCGTTACATGTTTAAAAATCGTCTTATCAGCATCATATGTGTCTTTTGCACCTGAAACGTGGTTCTTTTGGAGGTTTTGCGGCTCCTTGTGTACGCCAGCATGGTTCCCAAAGACATGTCTTCCATCTTCTGGCTAATGAGTGCTGCAGTTTAATGCTGTACGTTGCTAATCTTCCAATAACATCAATACGACAGACAGCAACCGCCCCAGGGCACGTATTATTTATCGTATTGTAAGACAGTAATTCTGTAAGCTTTGTACGGCTGTTTAACACATGGTAAGTATTTCTTTTTAATTAGGTAAGTTACAGGCTTGTTTACTATAAGAAGCAGGCTAATGCCTTGGGTACATAATACATTTGCTGCGCTTACCGTTATTTCAATGGAAGACTCGGCTAAAAACCAAGGGACAAATCCATCAATTTTGGTACATTTGGTGACCAGCTAGGTAGCTTATTTTTAAAAGAAATTTCTTATATACCTGCTGAAATCTGTTGCCATGACACAACCACATTATAAGAGACTACAGAGTGATATGAGTTTTTTGCTTGGCTGTTTCTAGGTAACGGACTGCGGCGGAAGTATTCCCGTTTGTTTCTGGGAATTGGAGGAAATGGCCACGCGTAGACGCGAACACAATAGCACGCATTGACGCACGCGTAGACGCGAACACAATAACACGCATTGACGCACGCATAGACGCACGCGTTGACACACGCGTAGATGCGCACACACGCACGCGCTTTTTATGTCGCCTGCTGCTAGGGGCAAAAAACACCGGCGCGTCCCAGCGGTGAGAAAATCAGCATATCTGCGCAGGTGCAACGCAATCATAGCAATCTTTCCGTTTCTTTCGTATTCATTATATATTTATTGCTTTCATTTATTCTGACTCATTTTATGCCGGTGTATTTAAAGGAATTAATCAAGTTTTGCAAAAAAATCAAACGGCTTGTTAAGGTCAATACCCGTGAATTTTTATTTTTGTTTTAAAGGTATTTTGTTTATAAGTCAGACCACAAATTTACCAAAACACTTTTATGGAATACATTCACAATAGTTTTCACAAGTCCCTATTTGGTGATTCAGTCGAAATACTGAATAATTTAATAATGTGGTTAAGTAAGACCCACACTCTTAATGAAATGTAAGTCAAAGAAGATTTCGGTCATGGTCTATTGGCGCGATCATGTATTTGATTTATAATCAATGTCTGGAAAAGTAAATAGCTCAATGATGTCCCTAGATTGCCTGGGGATAACATAATCAATAACTGTGAATTCCTGACAATAGCTTAATCAATAAATGGGCACTCAAAAGAACAGCACAATGAGCTCATTGGGATTTCTGGGAATTCCTGAGAGAAAGATAATGATATAATTAGTATTTTTGAATAACCCTGTGGTTAGTGTCTTGTGGTGTGTTAAGACTCTGAGCTGTAAGTGTAATGTTAATGGCTGACATCATTAGTAGGTGGAACGTTGCTCACTGCCTATTTCCTTTATGTCTGAAATCATGTGTATTATTAACTTTTGAAAGCTAGTATATATCCATTAGCTTTCATCTTTAACATCTGTCCAGTACTATTACTATGTCATATTTTTGACTCACCATTTTATCTATACCAGTGTAATATTTTTCCTGCATTAATAGCATTATGTGTCTTTCAAATCATCAGCTAAAGTTATATGCATCTGAAAAAGTTTTTATCAGGGGCAGATTAACTTAAATGGGGGCCCAAGGCTGAAATCATTATGGACACTCAGGTGTTGCTGATTTAAGTAACATGTAAGGTGTGGTGGGGCCTGTAATTTTTGTATAATTTTGACCTGGGGAATGCTGGCTTATATGTAACCTGGACAGTCTGCCAGGGAACCCATTTTACCGTTTTGTTACCCTGTGATTTACCAGAATTACGTTATTTGTTGGCACTCTACAGGAAGTTCAATGAAATGGCAATTTTTCAGAAACAGAGCTCACAACCCTACAAATTTCATTGTAAGTATTTATTCTACGGAATTCCCTGTGTTTTGGTTTCGGCTATTCTAGCATAAACTCTGGAATTAGTGAATATCAAAGTGTGACTTTCAAAGCGCCAGCCGCAGAACAAACTGTGATGTGCTTTGGGCAGGGATGTACCCCTTTCCCTTAAACATATTCTGCTCTGAGTTTAATAAATTGTCTGGCTCTGCCGTATGGTGTCTGTCTTTACTCAGCTGGGAGACATTCTCATCCTCATACTGACATAAAGTAACAATGCTTGTCACTGAAATATGATCTTATAATCATAACTATTTTGTATATTTCTGGAACTGATTAGTATGGGACTCGCTCATGACATAACGATAGAAATTATATATATCGTGGCAACGTTTTAATATATTGTGGGAATGAATTAATAAAATGTGGCCACAATTTTACTAAAACAAAAGGAATGAATGAATAAAACATCACCATGATATATACAATTTTTATCTCGATGTCTTGAGCGGGGCTCCATAGATTAGTGGTACAATTAGTGATTCCCTCACAATAAAGCCAACTTTTACTTACTTGGTTTATATGCATGTTTGTTTATAAAAACCTTTTATCAAGCTAAATAGCTTATTTTGATACATGTTATGCTATGAATTCAGAACATATAACATTTATATATTTATTTATTTTGTCACCAAATGAAGTGAAATTGAACTGGTTGTTTTAATATTAATGATGGATTAGTTTGACTGGAGCCAAAAATAACTTTTGAAAAAATATGAGTAAAGTATCTCCAGAGCCCCCACAGAATCACCCCCCCCCCATTTTTTTTATAAGGGATTTAGATGTTTTGCCGGATAACTGTAAAGCACTCAGTCTGGGTGCTTTTCAGTACACAGCAGATGGGAGAGGATTGGAGAAGATTGACCGGAATATGAATATCTTCTTCAGTTTGCCAGATGTCACAATTAATAACTCCACAAAACAGTCCTGGTGGTATGCCTCGCACATCAATCCTGGACTGGCAATGCCCCATATGTAACTAACCTGGGGCAAGAATGTTTTAATTAAAGTTCTCCACAGTCCCTCACAATCTGCCTGAACTTGTGTAATGGCTGCCATTGTACTCAGAGTGGTGTATGTCCAACAATTTCTGCACATGGTGGATTGTACAAGTGCCAAATGTACACAAGGTTTTATTCCAGTTTTGAAATGTGGAATATGGACAAATTCTAAAATCCTCAAATACAATGTAAATTAGCTCTTTTTGTAGTTCTGTGTTGCTGTTTTCAGGGAGTTACATTCATTTTCCACTCACACTAGAATCAGTTTTCCATTCCCATAATGCCGCACTGAATAACACATTATGGGAAATCCCCTCAGGATATCAAAGTACTCTGTTTTGTGATAGCTTGTTTGCAGAGACCCACAATTTAACAAATGTGTTCAGCTGTAATCCAAGGAAATCTACACAATACGTGCTCTTAACACAGTTACTGACAAATTTTTAAAGGTTGAAGTAATACGTAAATTTCCTAAAGTGACTCGGTAGCCACATGCTAATGCTAATGGTCATCATTTCAGGAGCAGTCGATTCTTGTCTCAAACGCAGGATGACTGCAGTGTTCTAAACACTAAACAAGCTGTCTAAACAATAACCAGTACTAGTTAAACAAAAGTAAAACATGAGTGGTCCACCTGGAGCAATAACTACAGAAGACTACATTGTTAAAGTCAAATGAATTTGGTTTGTTGGACCAAAGTTATATGTATAACATAATTTTAATTGCCACAGTTTTCATCTACTGAACAAGGGGATTATGGGGGGGGGGGGGGGTCTT
>JAODKC010000085.1:2463844-2480261 GCA_026777985.1 Mormyrops attenuatus
GGTGCATGTGTTAAGGGTTGTGAAAAAGTGGACATGGTATTGAGGCACGCGTTAAAATGATTGGAAAAAACTGTAATATATGCCATTTTACAATAAATTGAATTTTCCAGAACCATTCTTGTCAGGCTTTTGCAACTTTTATCTAAAAAAAGGGTCAAGAATGGCCCTGTATCAAGGTATGGATTCGGGCAGCCGTGTACTTAGACTCAGTATAAATTAACTTCTTCCGTTTTTCTTTTTTTTGTACAGTCAGTTATTCAGGCTGCTCTTTGGACACTCGATATGCGTTTCGTTCCAGGTTCTTCTTGTCACATTTTTTGTAAACAAATAAAACTCTGGTCACTGTTTAAGATACAGCCCTGGGTGAGAAAAACTGTGGAAATGTTACTGTTTGCCTTATTTATAGCAGGCTCTGATGGGCACAGTTTCCTGAATGCAGGGACATAACACAATTGTTATTTTTGTCTGGATTACAAAACAATGCAAGTAAGTGTGCTAACTAACACATGATGTAGTCTAACACACTGCTGTAAGTTAGAAATACAGACGCTCCTCTACTTACAAACTTTCAACATACAAACCTTCAGACATACAAACGAAGAGTCCAAATTGTGTGCACTGGGCTCCCGTTTCCTGTCCACAACATCAATTTTTTTTCTGCGCGCCAGTTCCGCCTAGTATGGCTTCTGGCCGCTACTCCCGCCGCGCAGCAGTGTAGTGTGCGTACTCCCAGCATCCTAGTTCTTAGTACTTGCGTATGCCCTTAAAATGATGTTGAATAACGACTTACAAACATTTCAAGTTACGAATGGCCATTCGGAATGTATCTCGTTCACATGTAGAGTAGCGTCTGTATTCTTCACTGTACGCCTACAGTACCACACATGTTTTCATTTATATTTTCCATAAAATGCTATTTTAAATATTCTATTGTATTTCAGAAGACATCCACTTTGTAGTTTATGCAGATTAAATATGTACCTGTATCAGACACTTTCCAAAACTATTTCCACACACTGAATAACATCATTTTCATTGATATTCAAAAAACTAAATTGTGTATTAAAAACAAAATGTCTATAAACAGTAGATATAACATAGTATATATAGTTTATATAATAGCAGCATCAGATGAGGACAGGAATTGAAGCTAATGTTCAACTAAATTGTCTTGGTTCCTAAAAGGAGTTGCTAAAATGCTTAATTTATTAATATTTAAAATTATGCACATGTTGATGCATACTGAGAGGAAACTAAAAGTAATGAAAGTAAATCAAACTTATTTTTTATGTTATTTCTTGGATGATTACTGTGGAAAACACAATATATGAAAAGAAACAACCCACTAAATGCACAGGAATAGGTTTCTAAACCCACTGACTCTGACAGCAACATTCCGGGCTACAATAGTTATGAATGTCAGAATCGCTTTGTTTAAGGCAGATTCCAAATAAAAGGGAAAATCACTTTAAACACAATGTAAACACCGGTTCCTGCGCTGCGCCCGTAGCTGACAGACGGCAGGTGTAAACAGTTTGCCTAAGATTTAGAGTTCTCGTGTTTAAAAAGAAAAGCCAATTGCGGCTAGTCAAAGCAGTATCACTGGGATTCCTCTCGGCGGCCTTCCTAACAGACTACCCTGACCTTCAGACTGCTCCCTCCCCCACACACTCACCTTCAGAGCAACCACAAGGACTTCCTGTGGCCTGTACTACGAAGCGGGGTTACTGGCTTATTGGGGTAACTTGTCGGATTTAAGGTAGTCTGGGCAAAATGCAGAGGTGGCAATTTCAGGTCCAGAAAGTAAAAATCCAGACCAGGATTTTGTTTCAACCAACCACTTGAGTACTATTTGACTGTGACTCTTTACGCTCAGCTGCTTGGTTGAAACAAGGTCCTGGTCTGGATTTTTACTTTCTGGACCTGAAATTGCCACCTCTGGCAAAATGTAAGTGAAAGAATTCCATTTAAGCTGTGGTACCTTAAATCCGACAAGTTACCCCGATAAGCCAGTAACCCCGCTTCATAGTACAGGCCACTGGTCTCCTGGATGGACTTCTGCTGCTTGGAAATTCTGAGCTGAAAGCCCACTGCGGGTAGCACTGTGGTGCAGTGGTTAGCACTGTTGCCTCACACCTCTGGGACCAGCGCTTGAGTCTCCGCCTTAGCTCCGTGTGTGGAGTTACCAAATTGTCCATAGGTGGGCATGTTTGAGTGAATGTTGTGTGAGTGTGCCCTGTGATACGTCAGTTCCCTGCCTTGTGCCAATAGGCTCCAGACCTTCCATGACCTTGAATAAGATGGGAGGTGAGGAAAAAAAAGGATGGATGAAGTCCACTGTGCAACTTGAACATCTGGGAATGCTTTCACCCCTCTGCATTATCTACAGTAACTATAGCAGGTCTGGTGTGTTCTGCCTTGAGTTTCAGACACACTCATGGGAGATGCTTCTGCAATTTTGGTTTTTGGTCCGGTTTTTAGCTAAGCAGAGTGATCGTTGCCGCTCAGCCTCCGTGTTTAATGTCGACCCTTTGCCCGCTGCTAAAATAACACTTAACTTCAGAATGGTTCTGTAAAGAACAATAAGGAGGACTGCAGCACTCTGTAAGAATTACTTCTACACATCGACAGGTCATGCGTCAACTGTTTTACATTTTTCAGCCTTCAGCTATTTGTTGCTACAAGGATTTTATGAATATTTTGATATTGCACCCTAAAGGACAGTTACTCTTCACTGAGCGCCTTTTTGCACACCTTCGTCTTATCTTTGTCTTGCTTTAGTTTGACTTTAGCTTCAATATGAATAATACATTTTTAAATTTCAGTACTGTGTTATTTTATTTTTTATTTTTTTGCGCTATTGATGTCTTGTCTTATTTTGGTCTTGGATTAATCTTCCCCTTCTGTAATACTGCCTCTTTTTTGTAATAACAAAGTAGCACAGACAGTCTTGGAGAAATTTTTCATCACACAACTCACTTCCAAAGTACACAAACTGATTTTCAGCATCATCTTGATAATCCTACGACGTAATCATCTGGAAGACATTTTGTATTACGTTTCTGCATTTTTAGGGTAACATTTTTACAGGCAAAGATACTTAATCATTGCGTTTGCGACGTCATGAAATGAACAATATGAAGTTAACAGTCACAGGTCATAGGACAAGAATCGGTTATCTAGCATGATTACACGTTAATGTTGTGTTGGCAGCAGCGATTGTTAATCACACAGCCAATGATTTAGGAAATTACTTTGTAAAAAGCTCATTAAACAATGCCATTTCATTTTACATTAGCATTTAAATCTGTCTTCATCCCCCCCCCCCAAATCCCCATCATCTCTCAAGCCAAAATTATACTGGCGTCTAAATTAAACTCTCCCATAATTTGAAGTCAGAGAGTAACTTCATCGCTCTTAAACCAGCTTTTAACATGTTATATTAGTTTTAAAAAATGAACTGGAAAGGAAGAGATAAGACATCAACAAATATGGGAAAATAGTAATTGTGGGTTTATGTGTTTATTTATACGTTGGACAGAGACCTAAAGCAGACCTTTATATGTCATACTTCTCTAATTAATGGAGTGAAGACGAGGACTTCTAGAAGACTTATGACAGCATATCACAAGAGCCAAGCGTGGGAGAGCGATCCATAAGTCACTCCCGACATAGTGATTCCCCGCTCCGTACTCTGCGCTCCTTTTAGGCGACCGAAAAAGGGACACTTGCCCGGGGAACTGCCGAACGGTAAAAATGCCAGCGACCTCGGTTCAAACCGAGTCATCATCCTGTCAGAAGAAAGCTGTATTTAACAAACTACCAAGATGTTCCCATCTTTCTCTCTCAGAAGCCGAAAGTCCTGCGGAGAATCATTGCACGCGTCTGTAAAGCTGTTGGATGTAACGCAGACACCCCCAGGGTCCCGACAGTGCTGCGCTGAAGGACACGATCTGCGAGTCGGGGAGTAGTTTAATTCCACCTCACCGACTTCGCAGGAGCACGATCTTTTCGTTCTTTTAAATCTTACGTAGTTAATTGGTGATGATTATATTTTAAATCAGTTTTACGGCCCTTATCAATTATAAATGAGCACATGAAATGCTCATTCGACACAACATTGCGCAGAATACTAGAGGAGTCCCCAATGAGGCACATTACCTGCATCGTGAGGGGGCGTCAGTTACGGCACTATGGCCATGTGGCGTTTCCCTGAGGGAGTAACACCTGGCTGCGGCAGATGGATGGCCATTTCCGGAGGGTGGGACTGGACCGTGTATCTGCCTGGGTGATCGCTGGCCGGGATCCTTTTGAAATATGCATTATTTGGAAACATTTTTTGAAAAACCAGCTTAATTTATTAACTAATTAAATCGGCACTAAAAATAACTAGATAAAGGTGCTTGTTTACCTCATGACAGGGGATTCCATCTTTAGTCCTGGAGAGCTACTATCCATTAGGTTTTCCATCCTACCTGGCTTCTGATGAGCCACACCTGTTCCTGGTTGTTTGGCCTGCCCGAGAATAGGTGTGGCTAATCAGAAGCCTGGTAGGATAGAAAACCTACTGGACAGTAGCTCTCCAGGACTGGAGTTAGAGACCCCTGCATTGGTATCTATGGTAGCTGTGTCTTTTCATGTAGCAGGGGCCTACCATAGGGGAACAGTGTAAAGCAGTAGCTTAAATTGTTCATTACATCTTTGGAAATGTTTGTGTGATGATTACGCAAGTGCTGGTGAATTGCGTATGTCAGCAACATAGTTATCTTTGGGACTTGGAAATGCATCATAACGTAAATTTCACTATTCACACAAAGCTAGCTATTTCAAACTTAAATTCAGGCAAGAAGCACCTGAGCAACTTCAGTGATTTAAAAATGATGGGCTTCTTAAAATCGCAATGAATTATAAATCACAAAGAATTTTCTGTTTCTCAAATATATTTTTTGACTGACACATTTTGCTCAAGCTCTCCTGCGGTAAGACTTCTAAAATCCAAACCTGCATGACTCACACGGTGCATCGCAAGACGAATCCCGTTCCGACACGGTTTCTGCACTGCAAAACGGAGCAGCGGCTCTAAAAAGAGGTTGGTGACACGTTGGCTGTCACGCATGAGAAAACAGCCTAAGACGAAGAGAAAGAAATCCCCAAGGAGCAGGAAGCAGCTGTATTTACAAGCCTACATTTAAAAAAAAAAACTAGATGGTATCAGTAAGGGTTACTTGATTTGGGTGTTTTATCCATCGATACATCTTCTAAGAGATTATCCTGCAGAGGATAGTGGGAAGCAAGGCTGGACCACATCACAGGCAGCCATGGACACAAGACAGATGTACACCATGGACAGGATGTCTATCCATTATGGGGCGCACCTGCTGTGGGCTATTTAGAGATGGCAATTCACCTAATCGTATGTCTTTGAACTGTGTGGAAAAAAAATGCCAGAGTGCTTAGAGAGAACCTACACGCCGTGGGGCCGGCAAACAAGCAGCAGGCGGCAGAAGTGGGATTGAAACGTTCAACGCTAAGGCTGCAGAGCAGAAAAGGCAAGAAGCGGAAATATGTGTCGAAGGCGGAACTACATGCAGAAGGTGCATGATGTGTTCCTTTGAGGAAAACGATTGTGAAATGTATCTATTATGCGGCATACAACTGTGACCTTTTTCTGAAAGCTAGTTGACACCAGAGCAGCTTTCTGGGTAGATAAATGGCGGATGCCACGTTTTTTTCTGGGTGGAAAACCACCGACAGAAATTGCAATCTCATCCTCAGCCTTCGTCCCCCTCTATCAGGGTGCGCCATCGATCGGCTTCAGCCCCGTTTTCTCAGGCGTGAAAGTCGTCGAGCCAGTGCCTGAACACGGCGAAGTGGGGGGAGGGAGGGAGGGTGAAGGCCAGATTCTGGCCGCCAAAACAGAGCGTGAAAGATTGGGATGGAAAGGTGGAGCTTCAGACTAGTGAGATGAGGTCATCGCCATCGTTAGGTCACCAACCTCATGCCAGCGATACATCTGCACTCTGGTGAACGCCGGCTTGCTGCGGAGAGGCCTTGCCCGTCTGCCCGACCCCAAAGGCTAAAGTTAAATTAACCATTAAGGTCAGACAATGAACACTGGCTGTAGGGGGATCCATCTGCGTATCACGTTGTTTAACAAATGCAATACCGCCGCACATTTTAATGAAGCCACAGCCGCTGGAAATGATTAGCTTGTTTTGGAAGGTTGTGACTTGAGTGACCTCCTGCTTGCGGTGTCATAAAATCACTCATTGCATGGATGTCCAGTTGTGGTAAAACATAAAATGTTTATTTGCATACCTATAGTATTGTCTGAGTGTAAAAAGCTGATGAGCCTCACACACGGATTTGTCCTGTGGGAAAATCTTTTGCATGACAAAGATTGGCCATTTAATTTGGTGCTATATACTACACATGCTCAGGTTTTTGCTCAGCTAGTTTGGTGTCGTGAGTCACCAGTGGAAACTAATCAGCACTGCACTGAGTTTCAGAGCCACACTCCTTTATCCTGAATACACAGGCTACGAAATGACAGCTTGTGTGTGTGAGTGTGTGAGCGTGTGAGTGTGTGTGTGTGTGTGTGTGTGTGTGAGTGAATGGTAGTTTAGCTAAATTTATGTAACAGAGGCTTTTGTCACAAAAAGTCCCATCTATTGGCCTATCTGATTAATTTTAAGTCATGCTCGTCATTTGCAGAGTTTAAATTTGTTTTGTAAAAGAAAAATGAATGAACATGTATCACCTTGATTCTCCAACAGGAGCAAAGTGAGGGGGTCCTTTTGTTTGGATATAATAGCGATAATAATAATAACAATAACAGCAATAATAATAATAAGAATAAAAATAATAATAATAACACACTATTAGAAAAAGAGTTAACACTTTGTACCTTTGGGGTAGATTAATGTTGTTTGTACCTTGGGGAGCAGAACTACACCAGGGCTCTGCCCTTTTTTCCGGAAAGGTCTATCTCAGGCTGGGACGTGCACTGTACCAGATGTCAATCCATACTGAACATGAAAGGAAAGATCTTCTAACTAAGTAATACTTTTATATATGAAGGGATGTAAAATAAGGCTTTAAAAAGAGGTGGGCTGTAACCTTAAGAGATACAGCTTTCCCACAAATCATTTGTTGATTTTGGCTGAATATACTTGCTGTTATGGAATATTATTTAGCACTACATAACGCATAGAGAATGTAATCATTAGGACTCTATTAAGAAGCTGATGTAAACTTTGTAGAGAGTGACTTTGTAACCCTCAGAGAATGCAGACCAATTACTGCTATGCACAATGTGATGGAAAACAAGTATGAATTAGCACCTTGTATTGGCTTAGAAGATTCTGTATTTGTTAGCTGTTTTGTTAGCCTTTGATGTATGAATATGTACTTTATTAGTACTGCAGCTTATCACTATGTTGAAGGACAAATATATTATTAACCCTCTAGCCCAGGGGTAGCCAATCTTATCCGCAAAGGCCCAGTGTGTATGCAGGTTTCTGGGATAACCTTTAGGTCATCTGTTCAAACCCAGATGTGACGACTCTTCAGCCAATCAGTCCTCTAATTAGTGACCTAATTGGGGAGTTGCAGCGAAAACCTGCATACACACCGGATAAGATTGGCTACCCCGGCTCTAGCTAGACAATGTGCAACCAGCTGAAGTTGCCAAGGTTTGCTACTGAAGGAAGGGATCAAAAGTTCATCAAAAGTTCACGGCTGGGTATTTTAAAAAACCAACTAGAGATGGTCACGCCACAATTATGTTCAGCCGAGGTACCAAACAGTAAAAGAGATGACTGACAAAGTTATCATCTAGGGGTGTGGATCAAGGGAGAAAACAACGATGGTGAATGGTTGAGGGACACATTCCTGCAGGGTGTCCAGCCTTGGCTGTAACCACGCTGTTACAATAAAGACTGAATCTGAAGATCTACACAAGCGGCTCCTGATTGGTGGGGGAAGAAAAAACCACAACAATGTAAGGTTTGAAAGTTCTGAAAGTCAGTGCTGCAAATGATTAAGCAGAAAGAAAGTGACATTTGGGTTAGATAATTTCTTCACCTCAGTACCACGGTAAAAAAAAAAAACATGACATCTTTCCCTTTGACTGACTTCTGTGAAGGCAGTGCCCACCACAGCCCTAATGACTATTTCTGCCATTACTTCAAACTCTTCTCTTGACTCCAGCATTTTAACTGGTCAACTGTTGTGTAGACAAAAAAAAATAATGGTCTGGTACAAACTTGAAGGACCTTACTAACAAAACAAACACGGTCTGTTAACAAAGGCGTATACAAATAGCACACAGATTAATGGCTTGTGATTGATTTGCAAAGTGAGTTACATCAAACCACTGAAGCATCTATTTATGGAGCTGGGGATTATTATGTTTAATCACTGATAAAATGACACCGAGAAGGCTCAGCGTTGAAGAGATCAGCATCATCCTGGATGTTTTTAATTCTGTTTCAATCTGCCAAAAACAGACATCCATCACACGAGCTTGGAGTGTAACGGATAAGGAGGATGAGTCGAGATTTTAAAACGACTCAATGGGGAACAGATTCTTCTCTCTCCTTTGAAGCACATTCTCCCTTCTCTTTGAGGAGCCCCAGGCTTGTGTGAAGTCAGCACCCACAGGATTCCTCAAGTATTGTTTCCATCCGCTTCCGTAAAGATTATAGCAAAAATGGGGAGAGCGCAAACAAATCTTTGGAGAACACAAACAAGTTTGCTTATATTTCTGCTCAATGCCCATCAAGAAATAAGTCTAGTGACAGACTGATAACCTAAATGATCATACGTTGACCATCAGTATTAGCCAGTGATTTTGGTTGGGAATCAACACCTTTCTATTTGACACGTTATCATTTATGGATGGACCACTGTTATAATTCCATATATTTTGCAGTTTTGATAGTATAGAGTTTTTTATGACTGTACTACCCGATTAAAACTGAAGTTTAAGAAGAGTGGGGAAAAATGGATGTTCTCCAACCTGCTGTGGGCTTGTAGACCAATGGATTATCAAGAGCTCCAGACCCTGCTGGTTTTAACTCCACCCCCATTAATTAGTGAAGCCTCTCATTAACACGTTACCCAGCCATGTCCTTGTATATATCCTCTATACTCCACCCAATTGTTGTGTGCACAGATGTACTCCAAAGATGAAGTATCAAGCTAGATGTTTAATCCATACTTACTCAGTATGGACGTTATTGCGACCATTCCCCCATGACACCTAATTATTGAAATATACCTCTAATATATAATGTCTATAATACAAATTAAGCATAAAAATACTAGAAGAAACTTAAATATATGATCGCCATTGATGGTGCACCTCAGCTAAACTCTTCATTTTCAGCACACTAATGTGTCACAAAAGTGTCCATGTTTATTTTGGACAGTGGCTTCCATTTCACCACCTAGACCTGGTAAGTATGCAATCGAGACAGTGTTTTTTGTTTTCACGCCTCTGCGTTTTTTGGCGCTGAGGATCACTTTGATGGAGACCTGCAATAGAAGGAAAAGCAGACTATTAGGGCAGGGAGAGAATGACATCAGTCGGTCGCATTTATTTTCGTGTCGCTTTCTCGGCTAGTATTTTTGTTGCCTCCTCGAGATACGATCCTTTCATTTTGCCACATGTAAAAGCGCAAGTATGCAGCCAATAGTACCATATGATGTTATTTTAGTCGTGCTTAATGTCATCTTAACTGGAGATTACAATTCTGTCCATAAAATTACTGTCAAAATTCCAAAAATAAAACCATTGAATGCTCTCAGTATGATGCTGAACCATCGTCAAATTGTTATTCACTCACTTGACTACAATTACCTATTATGAATATTACTCTGTAACACTTGTTGACATGACCTTACTAGAAAAATGCAGCCGGTTGCTTTTCCGGTTTACTTTAGGCACATCTATTAAAATATGGACATCATTTAGAAATTCTAGAAGATATATCTCATAATCGCATCTCTAATCACAGGCCTATATATCTGCTGAAATAAACTATTGTTGATGAATTAGTATTTTGATGCTGTACATTGGAAAAATTAGATCTACCCATTTCAATGTTACCGGATTATTCAGAAAAAAATAAAAAATCCTCACTTATATACCGCCAAAAGGTGCCACATTATATAACTTTGTAGATTAAGGTGTAAAATCTTGATCACAGGATGCGGATCATTTCTAATTAGAATTTAGAAACTGTTGCCAGAATAGCTTTGGGGCAGCAGGACTCATAATCTATAGAGTGATCTACCAGTCCATGAAATAAATGGCCTCTTTTGGTCTCAGGATTCAGATCTGGATTGAAGATTGAGTGTTTGAGCGTACAGCACTGCAGAAAGCAGACCTCTGGCCCTGCCGATGTGCTGCTCCGCACGTCCCTGCACTCCTCTGTCGGCTCGCCATCAGTACTAACTTCCCCTCCCCCCACGCCTGGAGGGGGCAGTGCACCTGCGATAAACAATGAGTGAGTGTGAACCAATCAAAAACTCACCATTCCACTCCTAACATTCACATCTCTCTCTCTCTCTCTTTCCCTCTCTCTCGGTTAACCTTGGAACAGAATATTTTAGTTCCTTTCTTGTCTTCTTGAGGTCTTTTCCACTCAGTGTATAACTTCAGGATTAGGATGTCAGGATGGGCCCTATATAAACAAAAAAAAACGTCAAAAGAAAAAGCTGCATGCATAAATCAAGGAAGTGTTGTGTGGTTTGTTTAGTCTACAGTCCTGGATTGGTTGCCGAAATAGGTTTTACGTCATTTACCATTCTTTGGTTACCCGCATCTTAGGTTGGCATATTCATGGGACTTGTCATCCTTAAATACTTTTTCTTGATTCTATCTCAGTTGCCTTCCTTTACTAATAAAGAAATGTAAGAGAATCACTCAAACAAAATTCTAAACAGCACAAATCAGTGAAATTAGCAAATGTCCTGTTATGTTAGCCACCCTATACCTCTCAATTTGCTTACATTGCCTGCCCTTGGCCCTGTAAAAAAATCAATAAGCGTCGTTTGAAACGTGAAGGTCTGTCTTGGTTATTTTCCGTTTCTAACACACACAAGGGATACTAAGTAGATTACTTAATATTTAAAGGACGATGTCAAAGGAAATGATACAGAGAACTATTGTTTCACCACGCCGATACGCAAACAAGCGCCAGGGGAATTAAAACACTCCAGTAAGTTAATTAACGGGAACCCCAGCTGTTTCATGATATTAGTTAAAATATCATTATCATAGTGTTTCACCGCTAATGTCTAGCGGGACCATAGCAAACATACTGGTATTTACTGGTGTTATGTAAAACGATGTTGGGAGAACTAGACAATGAACAATTATATGCAATTGCAATTGTGTTCAGGTAACCGCATCAGGCATATGTGACAATAATGTTAAATTGTTAGTGGAATGGATTTTTTTGTGCATCGATATTTGATATTCAGGGAATCCATATCTCTTCTCCGGGGAAACGCTTCATACATAGCCGCACAGCGCATGCCACAACCCGGCTTTTACCCTTTTCGGTACGCGGCGCTCCGGGGCTCCGTGCCTTTTATGTTTTTAACAGAAGCCCAGCCTACTTGCGCATTCATTGGTCTTCCACAGTATCTCCTGCCGGTTGTTATTGGACGCTTTTATAGCTTTTTTTTCACCCATCATTTCGCCTGCCAATTTACTACGAATGTTATGTTTAGTTGCCATCTGTAGGTGATGCTTATTTGGTGGACGATGCAGGTGTAGTGCGCTTCGGAATTATCTATGGGCATGCCTTCACGGTGGAATACAGTTTGGCATAACTGGGACAGATATGTCTAGTGGGCAGTTTAGACGTCTGTATTGAAAACGGAAACAATGTTTTGCACGAAATTAAAGGAGCTAAAAATTACTGGGGAATGCGCCTTCTCCAAGACTGGGCAAAACACGGAGCGAAGTGACTGTGAGCAGCGTCCGAGTACCCTTGCAGGATGCGCCTTGCCAGTATTAAAAGAGGTGCACGGAAGCGCTCCGGAGATACTACAGCAGCGCAAAATCAGCAGGAGCAAAGTTAATCTACATACATTAGGAGAAAGCGTCCGAAAATTAGTATTCCCAGAGGTAAATGAATGTCATCCGTGCTAGCTGCCACAAAATAATTACGTATAATAACGTATAATAACCTGGCTTGTTCCAGTCATTGGCTTTCCAGTTAAACACGGCAAAACACTGTCTGAATGTTAATTTGACTATGTCTGAGAGCTCTGCGTATTTTGTCAACTCTCAAACGCGAATGTTTTTTACATTTCACATTTCCGGAAAACTTAAATCGAATCGGTCTTCCTGTCCCCTTTAGTTTGTTTGTGAAGTATATCCGAGTAAATGCATTATGCGGTATTATGTGTATTATTTAACTTATTATCGTATTTGCAGTTTCAGAGGCTGCATGCCGCTTTTCTTAGAATGGTGAAACAACATACCTTAGACATGATATGGTAAGATTCACATTTTTTGTATTGACATTAATTTCTATAGTTTGATTGTTTTAATTGTGGTAATAATCATGTATTATGAAAAATTCATGTAATTGACATGTATAATTGTGTACATTATTTGTAAAACGATTAACAAAACTCCAATTATTCCATTTCCGTCCCTTGCTGAATGGTATTTATATTAAGTACCCGTGTTAGTGAAAACATATGTGGATCGTAACCAAATATGACCCGCAGTGTCCTACTCGGTACCCATGCAGACGTGACAATACACGCAAATGTCGGAAAATGCATAACAAACGAATTAAAACGGAGCATCAAAGACAACGAGTTAGAATGCTTTAGACAACGATGGGAGAATAGAGAATATTTTAACCTGCACCTGCGTATTAAGCATTTGTGCGCGTCCACGCGTGTGCGCGCATTTCACTTTTTACTGACAACAGTTTATAACAGAGAAATACTCATTTTTTTTTTTATCTAGGCAAGATGTGAATTTTGGAAATGTAGAGAGCCTGAAGGAGCACATGCAGACATACTCCACCAAAACAGGTAACATAAGGTTAGTTTTAAAACAAAACCCATACAATGGAAATACAATTGCGTTGTGACCGATACCTTGTTCGTTCTCAATATTACAGGTATTCCCTTGAGCAGCGTTAAAGTTTCACTTGGGATCGAAGTGTTTAAGACGTGTTACGAGGAGGATGGGCACATTTTGGGGGCAGTGGGGGGAGCCCTTCACGACTTCCTGAACAGCTTTAACGTGCTTTTAAAACAGAGCACGCCACAAAATCCAGGCAGCGAGGACTGTGTAAACGAAGCCTCCGTGCTCTGTCTGGATAAGGATCCAGGTCTGCTGACTGTGTACTACTTCAACCCTGACAAAGCGACAGAGCTGTTCTTCCCTGGCATCATCCAGGCGGCTGCCAGTTTGCTGTACCAGACGGACGTGGAGGTGGCCATGGAGCCGCCGTGCTGCAAAGAGAGTGCCCTCCAGTCCCACCACCAGCCCCACCTGCTCTACTCCGTGCTGATGAAAAACACCAAGCACCTGACCCCCAGTCCGCTGAAGGCACAGTTTCCAGTGGATATACCCATTTCGTTTTTTAACTCCACGTTTCCTTTTCACGTCCTGTTCGACCGGGATATGAACTTATTGCAGATCGGTGACGGGCTGAGGAAACGACTTAGCCGCAAAGACGTCCAAAGGAAACCGATTTTCGAGGAACATTTTCTGATCCTGTCTCCTCAGATCAGGGGCACTTTCCAGAGTATTTTATCCATGCTAAATACACAATTTGTTCTAAGAATAAAGCACGGCGGCACTTCTACTACTGCGGATTGCACAACTAAGGTAATGGACGTTAGTGTTTTTATTGTTCTATTCTGAGGAGTGCTGAAATGCGATGTATGAAATTACTCTGTTGAAAAGAAGAAGAAAAAGATAAAGGAATGATAAAACGCAGGACCTATATTCTGGGAGAGTCACTGTTGTCTTGGGTGAACATCAAACATCAAGCCGAACGAAAGTCTTAACCCATCCGTAACACTCATTGATCAACGATCATTTTAACGCCTCACATTAAATGCGCTTTAAATTACTTAATGAGTTTATGACGTGTAAAACTCAGGGATATACTGCAGCCTCCAGTAACTAATGAAATGTCTTTGTGTGTGCATTTATTTGATAACTTCTGATACAATCTTAGTTGACAATGTGTCCTGCAGACTACAAATAAATGATCAACTTCTGCTTCACCTCCTTACCTGAGGCTAATTTTGTTGTCAAACCTATGACTGTTTATGAACTTCTTTCCATTTTTTTAAGCTCATGGACCTCAAAGGACAAATGATCTTCATTTCAGAGTCCAACAGTATCTTGTTTCTGGGCTCCCCTTGCGTGGATAAGCTGGAGGAGCTGACGGGGAGGGGTCTGTACCTCTCCGACATCCCGATTCACAATGCCCTGAGGGACGTGGTCCTGGTGGGGGAACAAGCCAAGGCACAGGATGGGCTGAAGAAGAGGTTGGGGAAGGCCAAGACTGCCCTGGAACAAGCCCACCGGGCCTTGGAGGAGGAGAAAAAGAAAACTGTGGATCTCCTCTTCACCATATTCCCGGGCGTGGTGGCCCAGAAGTTGTGGCAGGGCCAGCCGGTCCAGGCTAAGAAGTTTGACAATATCACCATGCTGTTCTCTGACATTGTGGGCTTCACCGCCATCTGCTCCATGTGTAGCCCTATGCAGGTGGTCACCATGCTGAACGAGCTCTACACCAGGTTTGACCACCAATGTGGAGAGCTGGATGTTTACAAGGTATAATGCACCCAACACTCAGTCCTGGTTCCGGTTTCACAAATCCAGGGTTCTTGCTTAGCCAGATAACTTGTCGGATTTAAGGTCCCCCAGTTTTAATGGACTTCTTCATTCACTCACATTTAGCACAGACTACCTTAAATCTGACAATGTATCTGGCTAAGCAAGAAATCTGCCTGTGTCATACAGCCCCCCTTTATTACTGCATTATTTTATTATTCAGCATTATTATGTTCTCATAAAGCATCTTCCAAAACCCTTAATTTTAGATCTCAAATCATTCATACATTTAAATAAAATTACATGTCTATGCAAAAAATTAATCTGGCAGCTCCGGGTCATTAGCCAGACTGACATTTTCAGTTTCCTCTGTTTTTGTTTCCTCTGCCATGTACCTTAACAGCATTTATTATATATTTTTTTATTTCACAAATTTGTGATAGTCCCATAATATTTTCCATCAATTTCTATGCTAGTTCATAGTGTTCCAGTGGTAACTTCTGTTTTTATACTATGAGAGAATTATATTAATTTAATCTAATTTCAGATAATGCCTTCCTTATCAAACCAATTAAAGCTGAAACTGTTTCCAAGAAAGGGTAATCGCCACATGTCAAAAACCTCTTCCTGTAATGTTAAATAATGTTTCTCACTTGATACACTTCTCATCTCATATATTAGAAATGCACAATAAGCAGTTTTATTTAAATTGTTAATATTTAATATATTTATATCCAGTTCAATGAATCGATTTGACATTTTCTTCCCAATAAAGTAAATGTTTAGAAAATAAATCCCAGTTAGAAATTAATATATTTCTGGGGAGAACACGGACACAAACTCAGCTCTTACCCTCAAGCTAAACAGCAGCGCGAGATGCAGTGTATACCCATACAGTCTATAGCAGAAGATGGTGCAGTGTATGCCCATGCAGTCTATAGCAGAAGATGATGCAGTGTTTTAAATGTTTTATGACATTTATCTCTAAAAATAGTTTGGACATAACCTTAACCAGAAGGTTGCTAAGTGCTTTAGTAGAAACATTACTTGTATTTATGACATTCATAGACTGTTTGTTTATGTGTCTAACTGCTAGATAAAAATAGGAGATGCAAAGTCTTCTCCCAGGTAACGTTTGTGTAACATGACAGAGGAACAATCGAAGAGCGGGATTACGGACTGAGGATTTGACATGCGATGACTTCTTCAAAGAAGGATATGTAAATCTTGGTGCCAGTTAGTGAAAGTTTGCCTGTTGGTCAATATCAGATGCAGAGTTGAGAATATATTGCACTAATGTCAATTACAAATTTGAAAATGCCATATTACAATTATACAGCTGAACTGGCATTTCTAAACCTCCCATAGTGTACAACCGTGTGTGTAAGTGAGTGTCCTGAGATGGACTGGCATCTTATTTGGGGTGTTCACCCTGCCTTGTGCCCTGTGTTGCCTTGGATCGGCTGCAGGGGGGCCCCCCCCCCCCCCCCCCCCGCAGGGCAGGGCCCGGAACAAAAAGAGGGGGGAAAAGAAAAAATTTTTTTTTTTTGTATGTATTATATAAATAAAAAAGATGAAGAA
>JAODKC010000085.1:2480361-2506907 GCA_026777985.1 Mormyrops attenuatus
CTGTCATATTTTTTGGGGTTTTCACCGTGCCTTGGGCCCTGTGTTGCCTTGGATAGGCTTCAGGGCCCCCCCCCCCCCCCATGACTTTATACTGACCACATACACATACAGGATAGTGTCTCTTAACCTGGTCCCCGGGGACCCCCAGACAGTCCACGTTTTTGCTCCCTCCCAGCTCTCCCCCAGACATTTCACATTTTCGCTGCCTACTGGGAGCTGGGGTAGAACAGAAATGTGAACCGTCTGGGGCTCTCCGAGGACCGGTTTGAGAAACACTGCATTCGGAAGATAAATCCATGGAACTTATGCATTTGTACTTGTTTGTACGGCTACAGAATGTGGACTTTGATACAGTAGCATCTTATCTCCCCTACAATCTAGGTAGAGACTATCGGCGATGCATACTGTGTGGCTGGGGGTTTGCACAAGGAGAGCCAGACTCATGCCGTTCAGATTGCAATGATGGCACTGAAGATGATGGAACTATCAGATGAGGTCATGACCCCCACCGGAGAAGTCATTAAGGTCAGTAATGGAGTCCGTTTTAACATATTTTACGATATATTATCAGTTGAGTGACGGTGCCTCTGTGATATATTTTATTGGAACCGAATGTATTGACTTTAAAGGTTAACTCTGTCAGAAAATAAAGTAAATTGTTTTATAAGCATCATTAAAAAAAATCTGGCCTTTTGTTTTCAAAGTGAAAATTCACCCTCTGCTTTTTTCTTGATTTCTTTTAATCTTCAGTTTTGTAGTCGTCCAAAATGGGGCATAGACTGACACCATACTGATCATGAGCGGCACCTATGAAAGTTATAGCATCTCCACGTAATTCCAGTTTAAGAACTTGAAAGCATATAACAAGCATTGGAGGAAATATCTAACTTCCATTCAATATGATGCCCTTAAATCATTAACTTCTTGTCTTGTTGCCTATAAGCACTTTTGCCATATGCAACAGCATAGTCAGTATCTGAATCTGGCCACGTCAAAGAAATAATTATTGCGCTGTAGGTTTAATTAATTAAACCATATCTATCATTTGAACTCAAAAATCTCCATCTGGAGCATAATCAGGCATTTCTGAGGAACAGTGTGGTGCGGTTATGGCCTTCCTGGGCAGTGACGGGAAACTTCAAAGGGGGTCCGTACTGTGACAGCTGATCTCACAGCTCTGCTCGTTGGTGGCATGAATACCGAGAGAATTAAAATTATCAGGAATAAACAGACAGGCTTGAGACGTCTTCAGAATGGCTTTCTACAGAGACAGTAATGAACCGTGACGTCTGATTATAAATAGGAGTTTCGTTTTGGCCACAACCAAACAAAAAAAGAGTCTTATTACGGTAGATGGTTGTGCTCAGTTTCTGTCATGTAGGGAAGTGAAACTAATTGGCTCCTTAATGTGTTAAAAATGGTGGGAGGAGGGAGGTCCAATGGCCACAGGTTTTCCATCTGTGATGGCTTGCGGAGCATCCATACATTTAGCTAATTTAACTTAAGAGCAGGACTTGTATTTAATTATAAACAGCTCCAAAAGTCAAGTCAAAGCTTTCAAAATGTATTGTTTCATAAAAACCTTAATTTTCCACGGTTTGTTATTATTTTTTAATTAAACTTCTGTCAGTTTAATATGAAATCAATACATGTCATATTCTGCGTACACAATGTATGCGTATATGTAAATTTATTTGTGCTGTGCTTTCTTGTCGAATGGTGTTGTATGTTCAACGGCTTCCTTTTGTTCTTAGATGCGAATCGGTCTCCATTCCGGGTCCATTCTCGCCGGCGTCGTTGGCGTAAAGATGCCGCGATATTGCCTTTTCGGCAACAATGTCACCCTGGCCAATAAATTCGAGTCGTGCAGCATGCCGAGGAGAATCAACATCAGCCCGACGACTTACAGGTGAAGTTGTGTCAAGTTTTGTCTTGGGGAATCTTTGGAGTTTTCTAGGCAAACAACGATGGGTATTTTCCAAATCCCATGGATGTAATTAAACATTTTTAATAATCACAGCTGTCTTTGTGGTTCATGAAGGGATGAATAAGAGACTAAAAAAATACACTGATAACTTAAAATCCATTTTTCACCCCTGTCCAGGGTCCACTGAATGCACATGTCTTTACCATCCATACCGAAATCTATGTCCTTGTCCCTTGTTATGTTAACTGGTTAATCTTTGATAACGCTGACATTTAAAAATGTTATCGCAAAGTTTAGCTGAAATACCATTATACAGTAAACTAGTGAAATTATCTAAACATTCCAGGAAGTTGACTGAAATGTATCATCAAAAAATATTACTCCAGAAACTCTAATTTTGGAGGAGTCTAAAAAAAGGTCATTCCCAGTGGTGCCAGGCTATATGGCCAATTCCGAAAATCAAGAATAGAAGAATGCTGTCACATACTAACAGATCGTACCAACAACAATCTACACGGGGGCTTTACAATGAAAGCCGACCATTGCAGCCTTGCCGGTGTTTTTTTGTCCATGTGACCGTTTCCTAGTCTCATGATCTGTGCTCCACTTAAATAACTTACTGAGGTTTCACAGGAGATTGAATATTAATAAATACCAAGCATCCCAAAGGAACACCCCGGTTGCTATCTCTATTCACTTAACAAATAGGCATCTTTTTGGGTATTTTAATGAGGACTGTGTTATGGGTCATCATGCTAAAGCCTTTCTTTACCTTGTATATAATTATTGTTTTTGAGAATTATAGTACATACTGATGCCATTTTGTATAACTAGAGGGTTCTTTCTGATATATCAGTGCTCAGTTTTTTGTTGATAAGTCATTTATTGAATAGTTATTTGTTAGTGTGCTGAAAGAGGTTGATTTGCAGTGTAGCTTTGAGTATTATAAGGATTCTTTGTGCTTTTTTTATGTGAAAAGGTGGCAAACGTCTCTGGTGTGTTTTTCTTAGGTTGCTGAAAGGTCGGCCAGAATTCGTCTTTATACCCAGAACCCGACAGGATCTTCCGCCGAACTTCCCCCCCGACATTCCCGGCATTTGCTACTTCTTGGAGGCATGTGATCAACAGGGTGGTTTCCGTGGGAACGACTCCACACCGGAGGCATGTGATTATAGCAATACAAACTTCTTGGGGGAGCAAATTTAATGTGGACCGTGAGCGTGTTGTGAATTAAGCTACAACGTTGTTATATATTCGTGGTGGTGAAACCAGAATTCTGTAGAGGTCACCTCTTTTATGTGTTCATTGTCCACTGTGGGATTCAGTTATGATACAATGTAACATTTGCAAAATTATGGAATTACTGTGTATTATGTAATTTTGCAAAATGGAGGCTGTGACCTGTAATATAGACACATAGTTAGACCACGATGAATGATTTATTATTTCAATAATAAACATTTATTATTGTCATTTTTTTCGCATTGTTACAGAACTACAATAAACATTATGACCCCATTCAAACTTGTGAAGCATATTTTGAAATTGTGTCATTTCTGCTTTTCTATCAATATAGCTGAGCATTTGCATGATAAAAATACAAGAAATTCAAAGTTTTACGACTTAGAACTACATCGAAATACAAGGGCCACAAAAGAGTGAGTGGAAGATGTATTACATAGTTTATACGAAGCAGTGAACACCACAGAATACAATTTGAATGTGTGTTTGTGTGCATGTGAAAGAGAGATAGGGACATAGAACTGAATGGTTATTCTGTTTTTACTGCAGAATGGGAATCCTTTTTAAGCCATGTTGAAGTTCTGTAATCGAGCCCTTTTCAGTGTTTATGAATTCTCACAATGACGATTTCATGAGATGGTGAGCTCTATAATTGTCACTGTACAGTGCCCAGGGTACCATCTAAAAATACTACTTGTTTTGGCGTCCCACAGCACTGGGGAGAGTTTATGTTTGGGGAGCAAATTATAAATCTGTTCTAGGAAAGATGGTATATACAGTATGTGGGCTTTTTTTTGTTTTACAGTAATTGCTTCTTGAAGGAAATAAAAGGGATTCATTACAAAGTGTTAGAAATTTCCCTTGACAAATAGAATTCGCTAGCTACAGTATTTACATTTGTAATGGAAAATACATAATTACACCTCAATATCTGGTTGCAGAAAGACAACGGTAATGTGTGCGATCTTCCTGTTTATAAAATCCTTTGTTCGGCTGGAGGGTGTTCGGGATAACATATTATCTCATACTTATAAACACACTACAGCACGTCAAAGCCCTCCAACACTACAGTCTCCATCCTTTACATGAACAGAAGTTAGAGTCCTTCTTAGTGCCCCTGTTAAACTGTGCTTTTTTCCATGTTGGGCATTAGTACCCATTCCCTCCTCCCGTAATATAGGTGAAGCATCAGAATCGACCACCAAAGTCGGTTTATAAGACAAAGGTCACGTGAGGTCACTGGCCACACCGCTTGTACGTTGGGCTTGTGGTTACATCTAGACATAAGAGTTACTGCTCTTCTGACATAATGCAAATTGATGCTTTACCTCATGTATTTAGCTTGCCTGTCACGTTAATAAATGAATAAGTAATACACAAGAAAATAAGCGAACATGTCAGGAGGGATCGGGATCTAGCCAGGATCTAAAGATATGGAAGTACAACGACCTCTCATATCTATCCAGCTGGTTTCAATGCTACGCTAACCTGCAATTCTCTCTCACCACCAAGATAATTAAAAATGTGTTATATTCTAATACACGTGTAATGTTTGAAATATTAACTAATACCTGCTACATTTGCATCGTAAGAAACTTAAAAAAACTAACATACAAAGATGCATATGGATGTAGGAATAATTCCAAGTTCAGAAATGAAACTCGTGAATTACAGTGGCCAAAAAGAAACCCCTGTGAAGGAACGCATAACAGAAATCGGACTCCATACTGAAACTACAGGCTGGTGAAATGAAGAAGGTGCAGATATATAAGAAAAAGAAAGAAAAGAAAATGATAAGACAGGGAAACGGCGTAAAATGGTTGGAGTATCTTCGCAAAGAGATCCGCAGCGCCACATCCAAGCCGCATCCTCCTGCCCGCCTCCTCTCAGCGGTTCATGTGAACCTGACCAGCAATTGGAGGCAGCAGACGCCAATCGGAGCAGATAACGGTACGGGGATGGTGGTACCTTACGCTACAGACTCGGGCTGTAACGCTGTTAGGGCTGTAGAGACACCTTGCCTTGCCGTTTAAGAAAATCAAGAAGATTACTTCGGTTTAAAAGCATGGTACGTAAGATCGCCACATCATATATTTTCATGCAGTGCATAGCTTATATACGATCAGACGTATTAGCTGAAAAGGTTTCAGAAAATTTTTATAAAAACGCTGCTGTTCTAAAAAAATGTTTTAACGCTACGTATATGGAGTTTTGTTATGTAATTATGTTGCATCTAAGCAAATATTGATATCGTTTAGATGTGTGACATGTTTAACTGCAATAAAGCAGCGTACTCTAATGTGAAATAGGTGTGAGAGACGTGATGCAGTTTGCTTCTGTAAGGGGGGGGGGGGTTCACAAATCATCACTCGCCTTCGAATCGCAAACTATCAAGATAATTTAATCTCTCATTTTTTTTTGTTCTGTGTATATATCTATTACATACGACTGTCGTTTAATTTCGCAGTATGGCTTTGTCAATCACGCCTTGGAACTGCTGGTTCTGAGAAATTACGGGCCGGAGGTCTGGGAAGACATCAAGTGAGTTTCACAACATGCTGGTCTCGCCTGTCAGTCATAAGAAGCACAGGAAACCTTGGCACCCAGTATGGAGCAGAATCAAAATTCAATTATTTTTACGCATATGTCGGACATTACACCTATATATCATTGGTATAAACATTACTTCGTTGATTTCGTTTTTATTTAGAGATCCGCAAAATATATTCTGAGCATATGAAGATATAGGCCTTTTTTAAATTTTGTATTGTACAAACCATGCTATTTTCATTCCAAAAGTTATAGCAGTTGATTTAAAAAGCGCCCAGTTTCTTTCATAAATTTCTTCACTTTACATTTAAAATACGAGTTAAGTACGCGGACCCATAATTCAGGCGCATGCTTCACATTTTTTCAGTTTCTGATTATAATGTACAGTACAGCAAGTACTGTATGTAGTCTTACCTTAATCTCCCACTATAGCCTACTGTTTGAACTTTATAGGTCCAGTGTCTGGCCAAATAAGATAATGCTGATGCTAAAAAAAGATATTATTAGCGATCTTGAGAGTATACGGTGTGTCCACAAAAGTCAAGGGTAGACCGCTGAGTGTCAGGATTGTATAAACATGTCCTCTCTCTAAGTGCACAAACGTAAAAGCTAAGTTTATTTAACTTTTTTGTCTTTTTCTCGTGTCCCGGACTTGACTTTATCTCATGCTTTCAAGAACCAAGGCAGCTGTTCTTAAATAAACATGTTTTGAATAGTCTGTACAGTGTCACCTCATGAGAAATACTTTGGCTTAATGTTATCTCAGCTGATGTAATATCCCTGATTAATGACCCCGTTATTTTTTCTCGATTGCTTTTAGCGTTTTGTGGTCAAGTTATGGATCTGAAAAATGAATACTATATGTTTACCTTCTTGAGGCTTTCTACTCACACTGGGCCAAGTGCCACCAGAAATTAGCTTCTAGCCAGCCAAATAAAATGTGTTGTTTTTCTTAGTAGTAGTGAGCTCAACACAGTGACCTGGTCATGGAGATTCTACTCAGAGTGTTATTACTTTAACAAATTCAATTGCTGTTGTGCAGGTTTCCAAATAAGGGATAAAATTTTCAGTGCGGCTGGGGGCCATTTCGTTTATTTCTATAGTAACGCAATCTGTAGTTCTGTCTAAGGCAATTCATGTTTGACTTTTGTGGCCAAACTGGGAGGGTAGCTCTCTAATTAATATCACTCCTCCAGAGTTGGGGGTTCAAACCCCAGCTCCCCCAAAGGGTCTGTATGTAGAGTCTGCACGTTCACCTTAATTCAATTTTTTTTAATTACTCATACCTCATAGATACAGAATAATGTTTTGCGGCAGTGAAGTGTTCTTCATATTAAGTCTTCAGCTGCTTCTACTTCAAACAAACGAGGCAGCAATAAGGTGACACGTGCACTTTGGCCAAAAATAGGTTGGACATGATTTGTCATTTGTTGTACGTTTTCTTGAATGGGTTCCCAGGAAGGAAGCGCAGCTGGACGTGGAGGGCCAGTTCCTGGTCAGACTCATCTACGAGGATGCTAAAACCTATGACCTGGTGGCTGCGGCGAGTAAAGTTCTCAGTAAGTAACCGTGGTGTAATTAATGCGTGCCGCGAGGCACCTCGTCACAGCAAGGCACTTCTAATCCATTTAATTGGGTCCTCTGCTGTTCCCAGAGATCGATGCCGGTGACATTCTGCAGATGTTCGGGAAGATGTTCTTTGAGTTCTGTCAGGAATCCGGATACGACACTATCCTCCGAGTGCTGGGATCCAACGTTAGAGAGTTCCTGCAAGTACGGGCCCTTGCAGAACCTTTATTTTTCTCATTAATCCTCATTTAAGCCTGTTTTTCCGGCTATTGTAAACTGTAGGTGTTTTGAAAGTGTTACCTTCACTTGTCTCATTGCTGCTAAATGAAAAGAAACAGTCCCAGCTATTAAATGATTCTGAATGTAAATCGGGGGAGGTGTGTATAGAGTATAAAGGCATAAACAGTTCTCAGTTGATGTTACATTGTATCTGAAGATTCTTCAATGAAATATCTAATTTTTTTAAGAACAACGATGACGTCACAGGGAATATTTGAAATGTTGGTCAAATCATAAAAAAGGAAAATCAGTTTGCAAAAACATGGAATCTCGTACTGTTTAATGGCAGTGGACCAGGGCATGAAATGTCACAAGGCTTCCAAGGGCTGAAAATGCAAATGCTATTTGGTCGCCTCTTCAGAATCTCGATGCTCTGCATGACCATCTGGGCACCATCTACCCAGGAATGAGGGCCCCGTCCTTTAGGTGCACAGATGCTGAGAAAGGAAGTAACCTCATCTTGCATTACTACTCGGAGAGAGAGGGCCTACAGGACATCGTGATCGGGATCATCAAGACCGTGGCCCAGCAGATCCACGGAACCGAAATAGAGATGAAGGTCGGTAGCGTTGGGTTTATTTACATGACAATGCTGATTTCCCCAGGTTCCTAGCACATTCCCAACCCTGCTGTGAAGCTCATAGTCTGCTTGGAAGTAATTTTAAAATGTGCAGAACCCACAGACTGTGACTCACCAGGGGTATTTTTGGACCTTTTTTTTTTTTTTAATCAACCGTACGCCTGGCGGGCCTGTGCAGAGATGTAGGTTCTAAGGTTCTAACCACATTGATTGCTAGATCCAAAGCAAAGCAGATTTTGAACGATTGAGAGTGTTTTTTTACTCCCTTGCCTCCCTGTGGTGTTTCCTGCAGCATCACATCATGCCATGATATTTTTAAATAATGTGCAGTATGTTAGAAATAATATTCATCATCTTTATAATATCAAGGGTTGCACAACAATAAACTAAAATGGCTTCTGTTTAAAAGGCACCTTTTAAAAATATGTAAGCTGCTTTCCTATTGTCATGGAAATATGAATAATCTAAAATCAACATCTTTCCTTTGCTTTCTGCTCCCAGCCGATCTGCCGTTTTATCTCCGAGCTGCAGCATGTTACCGAGAACAGGCTGAGTGAGACAAAAGCACAGGATTGACATCCCTTCTAACGTGGCATGCGATTTATCTAAATGCTGACCAGGGTTGCCATGGAGACTTAATGTGAAGAGACAGCAGACTGACGTCAGCAGTTAAAGGTCTATGCTTGGTAACCCACTGGACAACGTTGGTTTCTCCATCAGCCTCATGGATTGCCCTGTTCCAGCTTACATAGCCTTTGCCAGATTCTCACCCCAATGAATTCCAGTGCACTACAGTGTCGCACAACTTATTGCATGCCGATTTGTAAAGTGGTGACTAATCTGTGAAGGGTTGCTACTTTGTTGCCATCACAATAACGACTGACCTTGCCAACATGGAGTGTAGAGATTCGTATAGAAGCAAATGCAACTCATTGAACCATTGTCATGATTATAATGAAGCAATGTAATTATCAATGATTAAAGTTTTGTCCCTGTTGCAATCTATTGCTGAGGCTTTGCAGTAGTAGATTTGGGGCCTCAATTCCTGTTTGTGGAGTTTCCGTGTTTATGCATCTTTTGTTAAAACAGCCAATTGAGTAAAGCAGCTGAGAGTTGAGGATGTGAAAACCAGCAGATGTTGACCTGTTCAGGACCTTCTATGTTTAGCCTTGGCTCTGTTTTTTCTCTGCTGCCCACATCAGGTCATCCAGCCAAAGAGTGAGGAGTGTGACCACATTAAGTTCCTGATCGAGGAGAAAGACTCGGAAGAGGAGGCCTTCTATGAGGATTTGGATGGGTTTGAGGAGAATGGCACCCAGGAAACGCGGATTAGTCCGTACACCTTCTGTAAAGCCTTTCCTTTCCATCTCATGTTTGACAGGGAGCTGGTGCTCACCCAGTGTGGGAATGCCATCTTCCGTGTCCTGCCACAGGTGCGAGCACCCAGGCAATGCAGTTTTTGTCTACAATGGCGCACCATGTATCTGGCTTCTTATCATGTAGTCATGAGTGTCATTCAGAGGTGGAAGGGCAGGTTCAGTGCCCTCAAATAAATGCTAAACACCCTTCACCCCTTCACTTTGCAACAAACACTCTCATGCTGTAGGTTATCTCAAGCTGAAGCCATTATTCTTCAGTGAGACCACCTTGAGAAGATAGTATAAGGACAGTGATATGCCCACATGTGCTTGCAATAACCTTGGCCACTCCTTCTCCCCCAGCTTCAGCCGGGGAGCTGCAGCCTGCCCTCGGTCTTTTCCCTCGTGCGTCCGCACATTGATTTCAGTTTCCACGGCATCCTGTCTCACATTAACACTGTCTTCGTGCTAAGAAGTAAGGTGAGCACAGTAGAGTAGGTCCCATTGCCCCATCCTGTCCTTCAACCATTTGCGCCGGATGAGTAAGCTCCGGAACTCTTGTTTCCTCTGGGAAGGAGGGCCTGCTGAACGTGGAGGCATCAGAGTGCGAGGACGAGCTGACAGGCACGGAGATTAGCTGCCTCAGGCTTAAGGGACAGATGATCTACCTGCCTGAAGCAGAAAATATCCTCTTCCTCTGCTCCCCGAGGTATGACCTTGAGGTTTCCAAGCCACCTTGGAGAGCTACCAGCCAATGGCCTCACCTTTTGTCTCGTTCTTTAAATATGACTGGTTTGGTCATGAAGCGTGATTGTGGTTAGAACATCTACTAACATATACTGCTTTAGAGATATGAAATGCCAGGTTTTTTATGTCAAGCTCTTGATGTTTCCTCCTTGACTGATCACCCTTGACACCTCGCTCCTGTCTTGCCAGTGTGATGAACCTGGATGACCTGACCAGGAGAGGACTCTACCTGAGTGACATCCCACTCCATGATGCCACACGGGACCTGGTGCTCCTCGGGGAGCAGTTCCGCGAGGAGTACAAGCTGACGCAGGAGCTGGAGATCCTAACGGACCGCCTGCAGCACACTCTCCGTGCCCTGGAAGACGAGAAGAAGAAGACTGACAGGTACCCTCTAACCCTAACCCTAAACCTAACCCTAAACCTAACCCTTGTCATACCTAACCCATAGTGACTGATCTTAAATCCTCCTCTCCTTGATTTTTACATCCTTGAATGTATCAGTTTGGAAATCTCAGATATGATCCTCTCAGCTTCTCATCTAAAAGTGCAAGGTTGCAGCAACAAATCAGAGATGTTAGGGATTGCTATCTCAAAAAGATTCAGATGTGAAATACAGGCCGTCCCCTGTAGCTTAATAAGTTTCCCTGTTTCACAAGTCTTGCTTTATTGTGGGCCTCCTGCAGAGTCCATCTTGTCAAATAAGTATGGATCGTGAAAGCAGTAAAGTGGAACAAGACCGGCTCTCCGGGTAGTCAGCATATTTTTATGCCGAAAATATATTCGCAGCAGAAACAGGACTCTGAACGATAGCCTGTCTAAATCTTTGCATACTTCACACTCGATTTTCAACCACCCTGAAAATATTTCCACAGCGTTGACAGCATTTTATTCCAAGGCGAACGTCAAACTCCTGCCTGTCACACATCCACATACCTATGTGGACATTTAAGGGACTGGACATTTAAGGCACTGGACGTTTATTTTCCATATTAGACTTTCCTACTTAAGCCATATTCTGCTATTTGAATCTGATAAATAATTCATTTATAATTCTCTGTAACCTGCTTTTAAGCAGTAAACACTGATTTTAAGTATATAAACTGGTACATGGATAGAGGTCTCCGATCAGATCCAGGATATGCTGGAGGGATTGTACCTACCAGCTGGGCATGGGATTGTCTGGAGATCTTCTAGAAGTAGCTAGAAAGGTCTGGTTTGACCAGATATGGGTGCTGGCTCTGCTACACTCACCAAGAGAAGTGGCTGGAAGATGGATGGATGGATGTCGATAGTTTTGGGGGGGGGGGGTTGTATTACATTATATTAGTAAGAATTTTAATATACAAATTCCAGCCATCGGATTCTACATAAGTAGCTTAGTTGCTGTACTGTTGAAAATGTCCCTAAAACGATTTTCAGCTTCTTCACAGCGTAGGATTTTCCGGCAGATACATACCGGCGTTCCCCTCGGTCATATACACAGTCATCGTTTCACTCCCGTTGCTTCTGCTTTGGACGCTCGCTGCTGTGATCTCACCCCCAGCTGAGTATGCTGTGGTCTGCCGCTCGCCGCCAGCTCACGACACGCCCAGATACATTTCGGAACGGCCGTGCGTGGGCTGATCGATTTTGCTCGCCGCCAGTCGGACTTTGCCTTGCTTTTTCCGTTACGTCCCGTGCCTCTCTGAGCCCGCCGCGGTTTGGAGTCGGTTTCACGCTACGCTTCATTAACTGTGGTTATTCAGAACCCCACCATTGACCTCTCTATGATTACAACCCACTTCTCTGAATAAACTATGCTATCCCAGTAAAATGTATAGCCGTATGACAGTATGTATAGCAATTGTTGTCAATTTGAATGAAAAACAGGGTCACGTAGAGTCAGTCATCATTAGTTTGATTTATTTATGTTCCTGGGCCTAATTTATATGCAAATTTCTTTTTTAGAAGCTAATTTGATAATAACTCTGTAATATTTGTGTCAGTTGTCTATAATCCCGGTATTTGTATATTGAAAAGCCCTTTTTAGTATGACTGCCCCTGATTTCCCCATCGTGCTTGGGGCTGTCCTTTCCCACGAGTAACATTAACTGCGGCATCACAAACACAAGCAGCAGCAACACACCCTGCTTCATGCGGGGCATCTTCGCTGCTAAATGCTAACTCGCGGTATTATCTTGGGGAACTAAAAATGAATACGGCATTACTTTTTCTTTTTGAACCGCTTCCATGTATATTTTCGACCGGTGAGTCTGGCTGACGAGATTTCGGCACATTTTGTGCCTCCGTACACCAAGCCATCATTTTAAATATTTTGCGCTTGGCAGAAAGTACGACTTAAGTTAGTTACCATGGCAACATCCCCATCTGCTTTATGTTTGGAGCTTGGTCGTGGAAAGCCGAAGTTTCTCATCCTCTGTCTTAATACAGACTTTTACGGACAGTTTATATACACAGTATGCTATATATTACATACGTAAAACAGGTGATAGTAAAACTTTAATAACTAAATATTATTTCAATATAAAAATGGAAAGACTTGTTTTGACATAAAGAACACTTGACACTTAAAAATTAGAAACTAGATGAAAATGCCCATCCATCCATCCATCCATCCATCTATCCATTTTCCATACACACTTGTTCTATGTAAGGTTGCAGGAGGTCTGGAGCCTTGGGAAATACCCAGGACAGAGCGCCAACCCAATGCAGTACATGAAAACATATATACAGTATAAAAAATAAAAAGTAGCTTAGTAATGGCATGAAAATGTGTCGCTATGAATCATGATCGATGACTTACTGACTAGAAAATGACTAAAATCTTGGAGAACCATTCTGTTTTTCCCGTAGACTTCTGTATTCTGTTTTGCCGCCGTCCGTGGCAAATGAGCTGCGACACAAGCGGCCCGTCCCGGCGAAACGTTACGACAACGTCACCATCCTCTTTAGCGGCATCGTGGGTTTCAACGCCTTCTGCAGCAAGCACGCCTCAGCGGAAGGTGCCATTAAGATCGTCAATCTGCTCAACGATGTCTACACCCGGTTTGACATCCTGACAGACTCCCGGAAGAACCCTTATGTTTACAAGGTAAGATGAGACAAGTGTTTACCACCTTGTCCCTTATACAGCTTGCCTAGGGTTGGTTCCGCTCCACGGTTCCCTCCAACTGGTGCGAGGGCTGTAAGGTGTTGTCAAATAAGGCTCCATTCTACCTGCTGGCACCAGAACGGGGGGGTGTGGGGGTGATCCTCCATGATAAAATTTGCTGACCCTGTCCCCTGACAATCAAGTTCCTGGGCCAGGGGGAATAAACGATCACATGGCCCGGATTCAACTGTATTTTGGTCCGTATGCAGTCCTACTGGTTGGGGACCACTGCTCTAGAGCCTGGGAGCCTTTTTTTTGACTAGACTGATCTCACGGTATGGGAAGATTTTCACGTCTAATTCACCTCTGACACACAAGAACAAGGTCAAGATTGTCGTGGGACATTTTTAGGGACAGCTGAATGCAGCCAGCTGTTTCCACTATGAACCCAGGGACTAAGAATTCACCCCTGGGCCTCGGTGGACAGAGCAGATGATGGAGGGGTGTCTCTTATCTTGCAGGTGGAGACCGTCGGGGACAAGTACATGACAGTGAGTGGGCTTCCAGAGCCGTGTACTCACCACGCTCAGTCCATCTGCCACCTGGCTCTGGATATGATGGAGATCGCCGGCCAGGTGAAGGTGGACGAGGAGCCTGTTCAGGTTAGGAAGGTGTTTTTCTTCCACCTACCCATAGGGGGCACATTTTTAGCCCACTACTTACTCGATTATTTACTACAACACTTCACTGCATAAGCAGTTTGAAGACAGTGAGATGGATGGATGGATGTTTGCATGACTATTCCTTAGAAATAGAATATTTGGGGGGATCGTATTTTAAGGTCCCAGAAAGTGCAGCTCCTAAATATTAATCATATTCAAAAATTTTATGTTCAAATGCCACTGGTTCCTAGCAAACCATGAGACCATCTGACATTTTGGTAGCTCAATTCTTCAGCGTTGCAGTCTGGAGGCTGTGTCAACATCAGTGTTTTGACACAACCTTTTGCTACGAGACCCAGCTGTGATAACAGTCTACCATTTTTATTCATCTCTGTCTGAGTGCTGTTCTTGGTACTGTCAGGAGTATTCATTTTGCTGCCTTATTCCATCATTGGTGCTAACCTGGGAACTGGAGAATTTCTTTTTTTAACAGACTGTTGAACTAGTATGTTTACAGGCAGTAAGATGACCTTTAGGTTTATAACCTGGAAGTGTGTTGAATGCATTAGTAATGGACATGATATCAGGATTCCTCATCTGCGGGGAACTGCAGTGACATATAATGCACCCCCGGGGCCGACTTGAGCTATAAACAATATATAATTAATCAAAACGCCCTGAAAAAGCCTTTCTATTACTTGCATAAACAGCAGCGGCCATGTTTAATCTAAACTCAGAGAGTCCAAAGTCATTCCTTCATAGGTTGCATAATTTTTTGTCGAATGGAAATTTTTACTTCTCGCATAAAGCATGATTATATTAATTAATCACTATTAAAAAAAATCCAAACGATGTTCTGCTAAATCCCCCATTACAGGAATCACAAAATACCTAGTTCCAGTTACATAAATTCAGAAAATGGTTCTGTTGCCTTTGCAGTAGAGGTGGAAGGTTTGACTTTAGCCATATATATTTTCCTTAGTTATAATGCCAACCTCCTTTCAGTGTACCTAAAATAGCTACATGGATCTAATTGGCCAAAGTTGGCTGTGGCAGACTTGATCTTAGACAGCGTACTTTTGTTTAAACCACGGAACGACGTTTGTTATTGTATCCGTGACGACGAGTGCTGACGTTCCAGAGGGCCATGGCTTGTTTATTGGGCAGATGGTACTGCAGGCAGAGAAATGGAGGTTGGTACCAGACAGAGCCTCAAATCACATCGACATCCAGCCCATGTCAGTGCATCTGCCAACAGCTCCAATCCATCGATCCTCCTTTCTTCCCAGTTGCTTTTCTTGACCATGTTATGCTGTGTCACATCCTGTGGGTCCACAGAAAGTCAGGGGTATGTCTGAGTGAAAAAAAAAACTGTACCTGTGTTTGTTCTTTTATTGGGGTGATTCAGACGAAGCAGAACAAAAGTGAGAACAAAAACAATAACCAGTGGGGAAAAACCAGAAACAGTGCACACAAACACTTCACGGCTGCCTGGTTTTCAGACCGCCCCAGTAACGTTGGAAATGTGTTATTTGCCTGACCTTTGCGAGCACCAGTCGAATCACTCTGGCTACTTTGAAGCCAATGGGGACAGCCGGAGAATAGCGTGACCCAGTTCCATCAAAGGAGATGGATTTGCGTAACCCGGCAAGCGCTGAGCACGGGAGTGCTACCGTTTCACCTCGGGGGGTACCCCTGAGGAGCTGATGTCACGACGTTTCCTGCTGAGCACAAACTAAAGCCCAGAAATAGGTGACACACGAGCATCTCAAACCGTGCAGTCATGCTGTCGTTCGGTTATCTGCTCGAGGTCGCTTAGCCGTCCTGTCGGAAGGCAGGGACTGATCAGAAATATATTGTATTTTGTTTAATCTCGTTACGTTCCAATCTGCTCTCGGCTCTCCCTCCAGTGTTTACTCATTACAATCTGCCGGTTGTACCACCCACGTACTCGTCTGACTGATATCCAAAGCAAAATTCAAATGGTGTCAAAACAGATATGACATTTATTCTGAGCATAAATAAGGCTTTGCTTAGTAAACAAAAAGGGACCAGACACCTTTATTTTACGAAGGCATGTGAAGTGTTTATGACATGCGAGAGGCTAAATCTCTTAGCAGAGTTTGGGCTTGATTTACCTTTAGTCCTGAGCTTGTGGGTGGCCCTTTGGAGTTACTGTCACGCCATTTTCAAACCCGCTCAGCTGGACAGACAATGTTCAAACGCTAGCTTGTTTTTGGCTGTTCCATATCCAGATAACCATTGGGATCCATACGGGAGAGGTGGTGACTGGGGTTATAGGACAGAGGATGCCTCGCTACTGCCTGTTTGGAAACACAGTGAACCTGACGAGTCGTACCGAAACCACGGGCGAGAAAGGGAAGATTAATGTTTCCGAGTACACATACAGGTGAGTTCTGAGAGTCCCCGAAGACTCATAACTCATTCTCACCACATAAGCAGGAGCATGCTTATAAATTTGTTCAAATTAAACATAATTCACAATGATGGATGGCTATGAGGAATATTTAAAAAATTGTCATTAGATGTAATTCGATCATTAAAAACTAAAACAAAACTGACTTGGGTTTATAGTTGCTTAAAACAGTAGTAGAACAGACAGATAGATGTTACAGACTTCCAAAGGACACTGATGAGGCAGTTTGCACAGCAATCAGAATAATAAAATGAAGCATGGCACTCAGGCAATAGCCAGCGCATGGTAGTGCCGCCCATAGGGGGCGTGTAAGCCCCCTTTCACCCATCCCTGATGCAGGCAACCTGTCCCGTAGGTGTTTACAGTCAGCAGAGAATGCAGATTCCCAGTTCCAACTGGAGTACCGGGGACCCATCAACATGAAGGGGAAAAAAGAGCCCATGAAAGTGTGGTTTCTATCCAGGAAGAGCCCAGATGCTGCTAAGCAGACAGCAAACAATTAAAAGAAACTAAAAGCTGAAATCACTTCCAGGCAAACACAATATTACATGAGTTGTGCTATTTTACGTATATATATTTATGTGCGTAGGATGTTTTTAGGGGTGTTTTATCTTGTCACTTTCTTCCTAGCTATTATTTTTTGTTTATCATCTACTGTAAGGCAGAAGAACGGATGCTTTAAATTTAATATATATATATATGGATATGTTTTAAAATTTCCAGAAAAACAAATCCTTTTCTTGTCCTTGTGTGTGCTGTTTTTTTTTACAAACCATTAGTTATTGCCTTGAATAATTTACTACATTCATTTACTATTGTTTCCCTGTCTCCATAACTACCGATATACTGTGAGTATTGAATAATGTTATTAACTGATTGCAGTTATGGAAATTGCAAACTGGTATGACATTAGTCCAGAATCCTAGATGAACCATCATATTCACATTTCCTGTATTGTGCCAAGAATATTAGAAATTGTTGTTTTGGTAATATATACAGAGATAAACACCTATCATTGTAATACATCAAACTCATGTATAGTGTATCTTATTGTACCATATTTTGATTCTTACAGTAAGATTTAGTGTTAGAATTCTTTATTTCTGTTTGTTTATTGTAGAATTAGTTTCCTCTGAATTATACATGAATAAGGTACCTGAATTTGAAGTCTCTTTGGGGAAAGTCTTTACTCTGGATCTCTGTGGGATTTCTCGTGCCCAGAAGAATCATTGATGCACTATGTGCCTCACAAAACATGCTGACAATTACACTGAAGCACAGACATTTTTTTTATTCCCCAAAGTATTTCAGGTCGAAAGTAGTCAGTACACCTATCGTAAGGGAAATTTCTGTTGTCGCATTTTTTCTTTTATCTTTCCCAAAGTCAATATATTAAATCGGGAATGCAACGGGGGTGTTTTCTGCATTAACCGCTCCATTCATTCTCGTCAGCTTCAATAGCCAGTGCGCTAAAGGAAGTCTCAGAGAGAAGAACCTGCTGGCTTGTGGATTCAAGGTAACAGCTGAGAGGGTTTAAAAGAGACCTATACTTAGCGTGAGGAAGCAGGATGTAGGACACACTAAACCGAGAGTTGAGGTGTGAGGATGAGCCACTGAAATGCTGAAGGTCACCCAACCTTGTCAGTTTGAAGGACTCATCCATTTTTGCTTAATCATTAAAGTAATTTAAAATGGTATCGTCTTTATATTGCTCTGACTTGCTATAGCCCATTCTGTTATTAAAATTATGAACTATTAATACCGTGTTCTGCGTTTTTATTAATACATAAAGGATTTATCACCCATAGGTACCCTGTACTGGCCTGTTGTGTTATAGGAGAATGCTGGTTCAAGAAACATGCGGCAGATTTATTAACATTAATACGTTTTACAAACACGCAACACACCTTCAGGTCTAAGTCTGTTAACATGTGAATATCAGGGGAGTGAAATACACCCCAGTGGACCTATGGAAATAACATAGGCCTACTATTCACTGACATAAATACAACGCCAAACTGGAGACACCTAGCTGTACTGCCAGACCCCACCCCCCATTAAACCCCTCCCCTTAATTTGTAATAACCCATGACAAAATAACCACAGCGTCTCCTTTCTGTATTTACAGGTGTGATATTTTAGACAAATGTAATAACCACAGGATACTATTGCACTTTGCACCGAGAAGCTTGTCTCTGATTGCAACATCAGCTGTAATTTATTTTGTTGAACTAGACTATTTTGCCCATTCTGCTTGAGAATGACCATACTGGATAAATATATTATCCACAATGGCTAGCGCTGAAAATAAATGTTAGGACATATGCAAGTGATTTAAAGTAAAACAAGCAACAGTGTGTTTCAGTTTTGAAGACTCTGGTTCCTGAAGAGCACACAGTTTAAACCCTCAGATATTAATTACCGCTAGAACGAGGTGTACAGGCCGGAGACAGTGGCTCAAACTTTACTCCCAACTATAATGAACTTTTATTATTTTAATCAAAAGGCATATGACCAAAATATTACATCTGTGTCATTCTTGTTTACTTCAACTAAGATCAGTTTTCTTAATCTTTCTTTTTCAGTCTTTAAAAAGGAATTTCTACGCCCAAGATTAAGCACTCAACTTTGAAAACACACACGAGCATATCATTGAGATCCTACAGTAACATTTACGTTGCCCTGTGTACTGCACACAACTCATATTTTGTCTCAAATATGCAAGCTGGAAAAGAAGAATCTGTTGAGCTTGAATATTTACACAGCAGGATTTAATGCTGAAGGATGCTAACAAAAAGGGACATTGGGACAACCAGTGGTTCTACAGTTGCTGGGCAGCGAAGTTCCTTTCCCAGTGCCTCCCCTGCTGTTATTTCCCAGATACACGGATAGCTGTGCTGGGTAATGATGTGCAACCTGATTGGTCAGTGGGGTGTGACTGCATCAGCTGATTCGTTGGCTGTTGGTGCTGTTTGAAGTGTATGACTTAACACTAATCACTGTGCTTCGGCTCCACCTGACATCATGGAAATTTGCCTCTGGCTGGAGTATTGATTTGCTTTAGGTGCTGATTTAAGCCATATTATAGCCTAGGGTTCGTAGGTCTTTCTGCTGCATTTCCAGGCCAGATCAGAGAAGAGGAAGCGAACGGTAATGGGCAAACACTGATAATCAGAACGGCTCTTTGACTGTCAAGGTTGCATTACATCTCCCTCTTGTGGTCATTCTCTGATATTTCATGCATAAATTACTATCCGTCTAACCGCAATCAGTATTCAAGGTCGGTGATTGAGTGCATTGGATGCTGCGTGTAAGACTTTGGAAGTCACTGTACCATAGTTAGTACTTATTATTTTAAATCAACATAGAAATATTTGTAACGCTTTGTATGAATGTCATGGGTCATTCATAAAGTGTTATAAATATGGCTAAAAATATTTATTAAAAGGCACAACACAATATAGCCATGTTTATTATGCATTATGAAGCTCTCTCCTATAATGCCCTATAGATACCTTTATAATGCAGTACAAAGCATCCTTAATTGTTATACCGACCATTATAATGCATTTTGAAGGTATCTGTTGTGCATCATAGATGGCTTCATTGGAGATAATGAAACATCATAATCGAGACTATAATGCCTTATCACTGTCAATAGAAGACGCTGTAACACTTTATTGTTATATTGACCATTATAATGCATTATGAAGACATCTGGGATACATTAAAGGGGCGGTGGTGGCTTAATGGCTAGCAAAGTGCACTTGTAATTTAAGGATTACAGGTTCAAATCCCCAACCAGCAAGGCACTGCTGAGGTACCCTGAGCAAGGTAACGCCCCCAAGCACTGCTCCCCAGGTGCTGAATTAGCTGCCCCCTGCTATGTCACATTGTCACATATGGGTTAAATGCAGAGAACACATTTTGTTGTGGTGTGTCAACACTGATCACTAATTATAGCTTCAAGTTGCTACCAAAGTATTTAATCCACCATTTCCAATTTTTGTGATCCTTTGCCCAAACTTTGCACAACTTGTATTAATTTTAAAACATCTAATTTCTTGATATTACTTTATTTCTTACGTAAAATGCTTTATTATGTGACTGATTAACTCAAATGTTTTAAATTATATTTTAAATTGTATTCAAAATCAAAATATACGATTTCCCTTGCAAAATACTATATACCACACTTACAGGCATAGCCACCGACTGGGTGACTCACAAAAGAGTGAACAGCTTCATTCTGGAAAGATCACAGTATGTTTTCAGTTTCATCTGGATAAGATTACTGATTAACCACACTTCAGACTTATATGTATATATGTATACACACACACACAAATATTCAAATACCTGTGTACCGTGTTTTTTTCACCCTGGCTATGTTTCTCGAAGTTTACGTCAGAGATATCCACAGCCCCTCTCAGTATGGGTGACGTTGTTTTAAGCATTTACCCAGCTTTGCACTGCATTGAACTGAAAATTTTTTCAATTCATGTATCAGCCATAAGACTTCTGATTTGTTCTTAACAGAGTATCGGTCAATTTATTAAATTACTTGTTCCGGAATTAATGGAATTGAATAAAATTTCGACTGACCTCCAGTGAACTTTCCTCAAATAATAACATGCAGGTCATCCAACTACACACACACACAAAAAAAACCCACACACAAATGGCCTTGGACAAAGCTAATACGGGAAGGGCAGGGTTTAAACACTTGCATCTGATTGGTTGATTAGAAAACATTAAATAGTTTATGTGCCACATCCCTGGAAGACAGGCGACTCTGCGGTCTGCAAATTGAATGCTAGTCTTGTTGCGAGGAACGTCTTAATGAACCATGAGTGGATGTCCCTATTTTGAAAAAAGGCACCAGTATGTATCTGGACATCAGATAGGGAAAAGTTTAGGGAAATTGAATATACTACTATATATATACACACACACACACACACACACACACGCACACACACACTATTTGCATGTCTTCTTCTAAAATTAGGAATAAGAAAAATAAGAAATATACAAAAATATAGTCTTTTTATAGCATGACCAATGTGCTCTCTGAAAATAATAGGTTGTTTCCAAACAAGCATGCCCAGGCTGACCAGGTGGATGACTCACAGATTGGAACTAACAAAGCTGCCAAAGGAGGCATCATCTACAGAGAATATCTGCAGGTAAACACCTTTTGAGTAGCAATACCTAGGAAGAACTCAGACGCAAAAGGCAATGATAGTGTTAGTCAAACACAGTAAAACCTGTGCAATGAAACAATGTGCCAAATGTGCAGTTGCTGTGCAAATGTGATGTGATGAAGGTTGTGAACACAGAGGAGAAATTGTCCTTTTATTTGTAGCTGGACAAAATCGTGACAGCACAAGTACTTCAGAGTGGACTAAAGGGGCAGAAGATCCACGACGAGCACCTCTTCATTGTCACCCACCAAGGTGAATTAAAATCGCAACGTTTAATGGCAAAACTCTAACAGGAGTTAATTATCAGGACTTACGTATTTGAGTCAAACTAGTTGTAAAGCTGTGGCTTATGAAAATTAAATGACCTGAGCAGTAAAATTCTGCATTTCAGCGTATGAACTCTGGTTTAAGCAGATACTCTGGGAACTAGATTCAGTGAGAAATATTTTCCTCAAAGATTGTGTAAGTGTTTCAAGCCTTCAACTATTTATATAGCAGCAAGCTAAATTATTTTGACAAATTACTCAGTGTTTTCAAATGGCATAACATACAAATATGAAATAACATAAATACATACTGTATTTTCATGTAGAAAAATGTACTTTCAGTAAACAATGAAAATGTTTCATTGGCTTATTGGATTGGAACTAAATTACATTTCAACAGGTACGAGATGAGCGGAATATGCTCAAAGTTGTAAGTCGAATGCAGAGAATTACAATGATCTTCAGACTTCTGGTTGACCAGTTTGCTGTCCTGGAAAGCATGACTGCCTTAGATTTTTACGATTTCCGGTGAGCATACTGTAAACCTGCTTACGACATGGATATATGCCACACAGATCACTTATGTGTGCATTCATTGCGTATGTCCACCATCTTCACGACATCAGATACGTATTTTCGTTCCACCCATTTGTGGATCCTGGTTTTTGTTAGACACTCCTTTTCTGTGAATCACTGTTTGCAGGGAATACTTGACTCCAGTCTCTGGGTTCCAGAGTCTTCAGTTCAGGCTGCTGGAGAACAAGCTTGGGGTTTCAGAGAGCCAGAGGGTCCCTTACAATCGTTGTCACTACAGAGAGCACTTCCATGGACAGGACATTGAAGAACTGCTGAGATCTGAGCAGGAACTAAGTCTTCTGCAGCTAATTGAGGTGCCAACCAACAACTAGATCCCGCATTGGCTGTTAAGATCACCCATCCATCATACATTCTCCTGTCCTAGTCAGGGTCTCAGGGGTACACCCTGGATGGGACACCCATCCATGGCAGGTCACATACACACTATAGGTCATTTAGAAATGTCAGTTAGCCAAACCACATGTCTTGGACTGTGAAAAGAAACCAGAGTGTCTGGAGAAACACAGGGAGAATTACACCCACCCACACCGAGTCACCATGCCACCTGCTGTTGAGATTAGTAAATAACATATTTGAACAAGAATCATGTCCTCAGCCAGAAACCTGCCCAAACAGTAGAATACAATTACACCTTAAGGTGAATATCATAATATTGTTAGTAGTGAAAAATGATATTCTCAGTAAATAAAATAAAATTATTAAGGTTTTATAATGGCCTCGATAGTCTTAAAAATAAGAGGACCTCCATATTAATTTTATTTTTGATGGATTAATTTATTATGGATTAATAAATTAATTTTATTTTTGATGGATTAATTAATTTACAAATTGCTAGAAATGGCTGGAGAGGACTCCTGGACTTGAAAAAGATGGATTCAACTTTTGGGGAAAACTACAAATAAATGTTAAAGAGGGTTTCAACCATGAACTGAAGAAACTTGAGGTAAATGCCATTCTCTACACCCATATTCTCTTAACCCGTGTTTTAAGATAAGTCTTGGTTATTTTTAACGGATGTACAGCAGCAATAACAACACCTGAGGTATTTTGACAGCAACAACCAGAGTCAGAGAAAAAGGCAGAAATGATAGAAGAACTCGTCAAACAGAATGAGGTCTTCGCTTCTTTGTTTGACGAAAATAATCACGAGCGACTTTTGTGCGTAGGTAAGTATTTTATTTTTGTTTTCTGCATTCAAATGTTCTAGCAGTCTGGATTCCCTGTAGACTGGCAAAGTAACCACATGTATTGTACTCTCAGGCTTAATTAGCTAGAAAACTTGTGCTGTTCAAATTTGTGAAATAAATGACAGGATCTCTCACTTGTGCCATCCAGGTGAGAGGCGACTGTCTTACAAAGCCCTCCAAGGAGCTCTGATGATCTACTACTACAGGTAAAGCTTTTCACCTTAGTGAGGCTTCTGTGTCTTCTTCTATCTGGGAGTCCATTTCAAATCCAACTCTGATCCCTGTCCAGAGAGGAGCCTCGTTTCCAGGTTCCCTTCCAGGTCCTCACCTCCTTGATGGACATCGACGCCCTCATGTCAAAGTGGAGATGTGAGTACCAATATTCCAGTTGGGTCCCATTGACATATTAGATATATCCCCACACGTTTCTCTAGTAAACAGCTGGTACATGTTGAGGTATCCCTTGCTTACAAGTCACCATGGAAGTTCCATAGCTAATAGTTCATCCATCTTCAAACTGCTTATTCTGGTCAGGGATAATTAATAACAAAAATAATCTCGTATTCCACTGCAGACAACCATGTGTGCATGACCCACCGCATGATTGGTAGTAAGGCTGGCACAGGGGGGTCATCTAGCTACCACTACCTGCATTCTACTGTCAGGTAAGCAGTCTTCACTGGAATGACATGCAGTGTATGGCTATGGACCCCTTGTTATTACAGCATCAAAGGTCTGTCAAGCAGTGTTCTTTGCATATTTGATTATTTGTGCAGTGACCATAAATTTTAATGAAGAGAGTTCAGCAGACTCAAGGAATGATGAGATTGTGTTTGAGTTCAGTCATGTCCCCACTGGTGGCAAAGATAGCTAAGTGTGTTTTTTGCCTGCTCCTGTAAGCCTCTATGTCTCTTGCAGTGACCGCTACATGGTCTTTGTGGATTTCTTCAATCTCGTCACGTTTCTGGTGCCTCGGACCTGGGTGCCCAAACTGGACCCCAGTATCCACAAGATCCTCTTGACTGCGGAATGTTGCGATAGCTCTTACTGTAGCAGCGAGGGCTCTGATTAGGACAGCTGGAGTGAGGCTGGCTGGAAAGGCTCTGATTATTTCTGTCAGGTTCTAGAATGCTGCATAATGCGTCTGAGAGTAGTGACCGCCTGGCCAAAGAGGGAAAAAGTGTCAGATGCCAGGGAAAACCCATTAGTGGAGATCTGTTAGTTCAGGGTGTACTTCTAAAGCTTGATCACATGCCTGATGCTCAGGGTTAAACTGACATGACCTGAGAAGCTTGGATCAGCCAAAATAGCTGTGGACCTACCCAAGAAATGGTCAAAGTCCACAGGTGAAAGCTCCCCACCCACTATTAGTTGCGTGGCTTACAACTTAATGCATCTTGTTAATGGTACAGCCAAGATACCTAAAGACCAGCTCTGAAAAAATGTGTAAAATAGATATAGTATATTCCTTTGTACAGTAGTATCTATACTTTGTTTATGATATATATTAATATTTAACATACTCAAAATATTTAATACCATGTTTTTAAATATGTAGATGCAGTGATTAATGTTCACTTTCATGTCTCTATCCTTAAGTGCTTATCCTCTACCTCTCTATACACACACACACACACACACACACACATATCCTTGTTTCCATTATACTTACAGATCTGGCTTTGCATGTATTAAATAACATGATGTTTAACTGTTTAAAGGGTTGATTCTTAGCCAGATTGTTTTTTTACTAACAATAACAATGACGTACTTCAGTCCAGCAGTTCAGACTGACCATGCTAAAGGATTAACCTCCTTAATCATACCTGCTGTTATGATACTCTTGTTAATCATTATTAAACCGATAACCGGGTTGTCTGTTTTGAATGACAGTGACCTCGGAAATTCTGGACTATACTAGTGTGACATTGATCTCTTAAAACTGAATAACTTGCTGTTTGCTTGGCTTTGTCAGAATTCCCGATCAACATTATCAGTGACGGTTTATGCAGTGGTACATTCATTCTGAACCCTTTGTCATCCCAGAAAAGATTTGGGCCTTAATATTAAAATAATATTAATGCACAGTTTAAATGTAACGTTCTAGTTTTAAGTAAGAGAAAAGCAACACTGTGAGACACTTTGGACAAAAGAATATGACAATCAAATAAATGCAAATATATGTAAATGCATATTTAATATTTGATATGCTTTATGGTGTATGGGCCACAAAGTGTAAACCACAGACAACCCTAGTCAATATGAGGGCTATGGGGATTTATAGTCGTCTTTCATATGGTTTTCTGAACTCATTTATTACCACATTCCACAGAAAATTGAACATGATGCAACAGCAGCAGCAATAACAACATCAAAGACAAATCACTTACGGTCCTCTCACTGCAACCATAGTGTTTTATGGCACATCTAAAAGACTCATATTTGATACAATTTTTGGGTAGGTAAAGAAGCATATTTCTGTTGTTGCTTAATGTTTGTTTTCATGATAGCCTTTTGACTCACACCAAAGTAATCAGCTGGAACCCAAAAGTGAAACAAACGTTTGCATGGAACTTAAAGGTGAACAAACGTAATATAGAGTTAGTAAATGTGCAGCGTGAGCAGCATGACTACTAAAATACTACTTCACACAACATAGTAGCCATGTGCCCAAACCTGAATACTATACACGTGTAAGCAGTGTGCGAAATACGGGGGGATCCGACACTCCCGATTAACCCATGAGACCCCCCGAAAGCCTCAAAAGCAAAATTTTAAGGGGGTCTCAAGATCGCTATTGCGAACCCAGCGGCCGCGGGGGGGGGGGGGGGGGGGGGGGGGGGG
>JAODKC010000085.1:2507007-2526675 GCA_026777985.1 Mormyrops attenuatus
CAACTGGCCCCCCCCCCCCCCCCCCCCGAATATTGACGGGTATTTCGCACACTGCGTGTAAGTAAAATTGCTGCAATTTCTCCGGTTCCCTTCCGTATCTCCTGTACGTTATTCTCAGAAGCTCATTCATGGTTTACACGAAATCGCGCTGTTCATACACGTGTCCACTGGATGGCAGCAGAACTCTTCAGAAAAAAAACCCCAAAATTCTGATTACAGTTTTTGAAACGCAAAAGTTCAATTCATACATTAAGGATTATGTCGTGTAATAATTTCAGGGAAACATCGTTCCAGGATAGTAACTAAAATTTTTAAATTCGGATGGAAGGGAAATAAAAGAACATCACATGATTAAAGTCCCTATTAATGAATCAAAAGCGTCAGGTCTCATTTTGAGGGATTTTCTAACCAATTTTAACAGAAAAACAATGGGACCACAATGGTATTTTGACTTACCCGCCATACAGACAGACGTTTTATAGTGTCATGGCTGCATGATCCTGGTCGGGTAGGCCTAAGATGGAGTATTTCTGCTGACATTTTCTTCCATATTTTTCTGAACCGTCCCTTTGAAGAATCCGTAGAAAATTCCCGAACAATTTTCTGCATGGCTTAGCTTAATTGGAGCGATTTATTTGCCTTTCCATGTTGGCCTTTATCTACCGATACATTTTCTTTAGCCGAATGAGCACCCATCTCTTGACTCTGAAAACCGTGCGTTCAGCAATAAAATGTGTTTTAAACTGACAGTTGTTAAGCTGACTGAGGAGCAGACGCTGTTTTTTAATTCCAATGGAATCTGTTGAAGAACTCATACTTTTTACCTACACCTGGAAAGCTTAAGGGGAAGGTCATACTAAGTAACACCATAGGAGCCACTTACCCTGTTACCACCAAATTGTAATTTAAACATAACAGTTATAGTAAAAATATCTCCCTACGTCACGCCCACGCCTGTTCTATGCAAGTAAAACCAGGTGGTCTCTAGGACTTCAAGTGAAATTAGAAGTCTTGGCCCTTAATGAAAGTATAGACGACGCTTCTTAGAGATAGAAATGAAATACGCTATCTCGGCACACTGACATCTAGTGGCCAAATTGTGCTAATTCCGCTGGCAGACTAGATCTGAATAACTTCATTATGACACCGTTGTCACCCAAGGTCTTAGAGGAAGAAACAAATAAGCATGCCTGTGACATTTTAAAATTATACCACATAAACACCAATAAACTCCTTCCATAATATACATTGGATGTTATAAATGTTGTAACAACACAAGTCAGAGGGTGTGGACCCAAGAGCATCGTTTATTTTACAATTCAGATGCCCTTATCCAAAATCAAACTCGTGTTCAACAAACTACAGTAATAACACGACTCAGTACAAGACACTGAGAGATTGAGGTAAGACTTGGATATGCTTATACAGCTTAAATTTTTAAAGGTGTGGCAAGTAACCGCTATCAAAGAATGGCAGATCTGAGACATAATTTTGTACCTTTCATTCTGTTTTTTTGGGGGCCAACACGCTCTAATCCCAGATCATCAGCTTCATTTATTTCTGCGTGGAACTGAGGGAAAGAAATTGAAACCTTTCAAAACAGTATGATGTAAAGGAGCACCAATCAGAGTGGTCACATAACATAGTTTGGTACAGACTATTTTGAAACAGTATGCTTCAAATAAACTGAAGCAGTTTTAGAATAGTACTTCAGCTCTGACATCACTAGCGAGTAGTCTCTCAGCACCCAGATGGCAGCTTATATTTTTGGTATTGGTCTTATCATGTAATGTCGATCCAAGGGGCACTTTACTGTTATGACGACCATACCACGGTGTACAGTGCCACTAGATAACATTTTTCAAGGTCCACAGTGCAACATACAGACAAATAAGATATATAAACACTGACTCATGCGCAGGTCACAGGACAGGACTAACAGCAACAACACACAATGCATGCAGGATATATTAAGTGGCAACGACAACTTAAGGATTAGATAAACAAGCAGTAAACTAGTATAAAACGCAGGAACAAAGTGCAATAAATAAACAATAACAAAGTGACCAGTGCAGTTGGTGGAGGGAAACAGGCCCATTTTAGGTCCCAGTGTCTTATTCGTCCAAACATGAATCCAGTATTACATTCACAGTCGCTTACCTGACATTTTTGTACAGAGCAACATCACAATTTTACTGATTTGGCACTGGGCTCAAGGACGTAACAGCTAAATCCTCTGAAACTTCAGGTAACAACATACAGTGTAAAACTGCATGCTGTCAAGGGCTGTGTGGTATCTTTCCAGGGGAAAAAAATGTTTTTCAATTTTGTTTTTTGATAACCAGAGTACCCCCACATATGTGATGTCATCTCAAAGCCCTAACTGTCCTCTTTAAGGAACAACAAGACTTAAAAGAGTAGCATGTGTGGAATAAAAGATATAAGTAAAAATGTAATCTCAGGAGGACATTAGTATGTCCACGCATTACACAGAGACAGTCGGCAGGAAAACCGGTGCATCTTAAGCACTGCTTGGCATGGTACTGTACTGTAAATCATGCATATGGTGGATTAACTCATAATCCCTTTGCTGCTAAATCAGAAACTCTTTGGTTTTCCTTTGCATGGGACTCTTGCAATTTCTTCAGCTAAGGATGCAGAAATATTCATGCTAAGCTCTTTATTCACTTACTTTTTTTTTGCACGAGGAGTTATGCTACTATGCCGTACGTGTCCTTGCAGGAAGAAGACAGCAGGGAAGAAGAAGGGCATGGAAAATGGATGGATGGAGGCTACTGTGTCTTTAACACGGCGTTCTCCCCTAAAGGGGAGTGTTTCTGCGTGTCACACCCTGGCTCACTGTCCCACTTTGTTTAACAACTGTAAATGGAAAACCTCAAGGTTAAACAAACTGATGTTTTTTTCCAGTTAATCCCAAAAGACTCAAATGACTTAGAAAATGACACACAGGCATACATTCTTCCAGGTAATGACAGTACACAGGGTCGCCTTTTTACATGCCTGTCATTTTTGCTAAAGGTCACTTAAAGATGCTTAACACTCGTGCATTATGGATAATTCTGAGATGCCACGTGAACATGAGGAGAACGTGCACGTTCTTCACACGCAGAGCCACAGGGCCGGCTTAAGAGTATTAAGTGCCCCTGGGGAACAGCACACATGAAGTCACGTCAGACAGATCCGGAGCTGACTGGTGGCTCACAAACTTGAGAAATGTATCTAATACAGTGTTTCCCAATCCGGTCCTCGGGGACCCACAGTCGCTTCATGTTTTTGCTCCCTCCGAGCTTCCTGCCAGACAGTCCAAAAAGGGGACAGTCTGTGCGTCCCCGAGAACCAGATTGGGAAACACTGATCTAGCGTAGGGAAAACATTACATCTGCTTTCCCTATTCAACAATTGCGTCACCAGAGACGTGGTCCAGCCAAAGCTCACGCTCGAGACTTGGACTCAAACGCAGGAGAAAATGAAAGCAGGAGGAAGTAAACACGGATGTGCCCCAGAAATATAAACAGCAATGGCAGCCCCGGCTGTTTTTCCAGCTGGGGGAGTTAATAGCACCTTGTTGTTTATTGTGAGGATGTGGTGGATGGGGGGGGGGCGGGGACGGGACGACTGTGTCCTGGGGCGACCGGGACACCGCTGCTCAGAGACACGGCTGAAATGTTCAGAAATCCCCTGTGGCCCCCCTTCGCTAACCGTTGATGAAGAGAGGGAGACTTCTTACATCAACTCTCCACAGTCTTATTTTCCCACAATGCTTTGCCACAGTTACTCTGGTGGCAGAAGCAGTAAGGCGATGACTTCATATGTTCTTCTCGATGTTTACTGTGGTGGCAATGAAGACTAAATAACCCTCATTTCGGTTTCATAAGAAATAAGTTGAGTGTTTCCATGCTTCGGGATGACCAGTATTCCCACATTGTTGTGTGTCACTATCATCCATGTCCCCCTTTCCCCACCGGACTAATATAAAAATTAAAAATGGATTGATAGCTGATGGCCTGTACATGAAGATGCAGAAGCGTTGTCAGATGTGTGGAGACACGCAGCAGATCACAAACATCTGACAGCTGAGTGTCCCTTGTTTAGGTCTTTCTTGTCTGTTCTTAAAAAAGTTGATGCCCTTCTTCTGCTCATTATAAGTCACTGTTCCACACAAACAAACCATTACAGGGTACAGTGCCATTATTAAGCAGCCTTAATCTATAATTAATGCAACAATATTACAAAACATTTTAACTCCATTGAAACATAAAACAAATAAAGGAGATAATCATTTTGGGTATAAATGTTTATGCTTTTTTTCAAAGTGAAAAATCAGTAGATTTTGTCAGTAGACCCAAAATAATCCAGTAATAATGTTCCTGGCATCTAGGGCTGGAAATGTCACAATGTGAAAGAGTATTAAGAGTATTAAGTGCCCCTGGGCAGCGGCACACATGACGTCACGTCAGACAGATCCGGAGCTGATTGGTGGCTCACGAAATTGAGAAATGTATCTAATACAGTGTTTCCCAATCCGGTCCTCAGGGAACCACAGTCGCTTCATGTTTTTGTACCCTCTGAGCTTCCTGCCAGACAGTCCAAAAAGGGGACAGTCTGTGCGTCCCCAAGAACCAGATTGGGAAACACTGATCTAGCGTAGGGAAAACATTACATCTGCTTTTTATTGAGTGCCGTATTAAAAGAACAAGAGGGCTTGCCCTGCCTGGTGCCTCCCTGAGGACGTGGTGCTCCTGGGCATGTGCCCAAATGCCTATAAGCTTAATCTGGCCCAACAGAGCCGGACTGAGTCTCAGACTCTCAGCCGCGGAGGTGTGAGTCTATAGTGCTGCACAATAAGCCACCCCAGAAAAAACCCTTCATATATCCATAAGGTCAGATATAGCGAGAGCTATAACCCAGTTCTTCCTCTATTCAACAATTGCATCACCAGAGACGTGGTCCAGCCAAAGCTCACGCTCGAGACTTGGACTCAAACGCAGGAAAACATGAAAGCAGGAGGAAGTAAACACGGATGTGCCCCAGAAATATAAACAGCAATGGCAGCCCCGGCTGGTTTTCCAGCTGGGGGAGTTATTAGCACCTACCTTGTTGTTTATTGGGAGGATGTGGTGGACGTGTTTCTGGGGGTGGGGGAGCTGTGTCCTGGGGCAACTGGGGCACCGCTGCTCAGAGACACAACTGTAATGTTCAGGAATCCCCTGTGGCCCCCCTTCACTAACCGTTGATGAGGAGAGGGAGACTTCTTACATCAACTCTCCACAGTCTTATTTTCCCACAATGCTTTGCCACAGTTACTCTGGTGGCAGAAGCAGTAAGGCGATGACTTCATACGTTCTTCTCAATGTTTACTGTGGTGGCAATGAAGACTAAATAACCCTCATTTTGGTTTCATAAGAAATAAGTTGAGTGTTTCCATGCTTCGGGATGACCAGTATTCCCTAGATGTTCCTGGTATTCCCAGTCAAACCATTACAGGGTACAGTGCCATTATTAAGCAGCCTTAATCTATAATTAATGCAACAATATTACAAAACATTTTAACTCCATTGAAACATAAAACAAATAAAGGAGATAATCATTTTGGGTATAAATGTTTATGCTTTTTTTCAAAGTGAAAAATCAGTAGATTTTGTCAGTAGACCCAAAATAATCCAGTAATAATGTTCCTGGCATCTAGGGCTGGAAATGTCACAATTTGAACAAAGAGGTTCATGTTTTGAATAGGGAACAAAAAATGAGGTCTAATGTTAAAAAAGCTCCAAATTGCGCGTCTCTTAGGTAGGAATAAATTACAACAGCTGACCTCTTTATTAGTGTTTTGGTTTTAATTGCGGTTTGAAGCTGAATCGTAAAGCAGAAATGATGCGTCTGGTTGAATAAAAATAACTGTTTTTTAATGTGGGAGCATCTGAGATCCAGAACTTTCTGGGGCGATACTTTCATAGCATGTGAGTAGCTCTGAGAGTCTGTGAGTCTTCCTCCCACACGTGCCCACGAGTGCTCAGAAGCTGCAGGTCTTTCTCCGGCAGACAGCCAGGCCTGACACATCCAACGCCCCCCTCTGCCAATCCCGGCGCTTGGCAAGCCAAACGAGGGCAGTAGATCTACCACCAACTTGATATTTGAGATATTCTCCAGAGCTCCGGCCTGCACAATTACCCCTTCTAACCTTCCAGTTTTGATTTACCCTTTTGCCATTGTACTAGAAGCCCAAGACACCCTGATCACGTTAGGGTTCGATTCTGACAGCGGGTTTTGGCAGCTCAGCGAGTGCCCGAGGAACGGCCGTGTCCTGTGACGACCCAAATGTGCGGTAAATGAGGCATCCTATTGCAGAGTAGGCCTGTCCCTGACACAACACCCCCTCCCTTAGCCCCCAACACACCACATATCATGAGTGTGTGCACACCTGTGTTGGCGCTTACATGTGCCTGCAACTGCACACCGCTAATGAGTGGCCGGAGAATGTTCTGGAATGGAATTTCTGCAGCCCACCGCCTCATTGGTCCATTCCGGACTGTGTGGATGCGTGAGGTTTGTAGGAGGTCAGGGAGTGGGAGTGTGGTTATTTTAAGACTTGGATATGATGGTAAGGGATTAAATATGCATTTTGCAGTATTTAGGCGGTACTTAAGATCTGTTTTTTAAACAGAGATTTATCGGACAAGATTTTATGAAATATAAAACACTTTTCATTAAACAAACATTAGACCTTTATGATTTATGAATGTTCTATTCTTAAATTCTGATGCACACAGTGCGGGCATTTACAAAAAAAATTATATTTGTGAAACAATATTGGATTTGATAAATAATTTATTAAATCATTATTCCTCTGATGGGGCAGGATAGGTTGGAGGCTTTAATCCCACCTCTGCTCTTCTCTGTGTTTTTGTGTGCGCGCGGAATTTTCACATTCTACTCAGTCTCTACTGGGTACTCCAGTTTCCTCCTGCAGTCCAAAGTCATGCACTTAAGCTAATCAGTGTCTCTAAATTGCCCCTTGTGTGTGACTGGGAGACTGCATGAGGCCTGTGATGGACCGGTATCCCTTTAAGCAGACGGCTTATTATAACAATCATGGTTGCCATGGCAGCTTGAAATTCTACCATCGTTATTCACACAGTTTATCGAGAGCCCTACAAATGAACTCTTTAGCACTGGGGGTGTCAAATCCCAGTTGATATTCTTTAGTCCATTTTGGCACCGCTGTGGACAAATAAATGGATTCTCAGCCCAGGCCAAGTGAAACATGAGGTCGCCCCCCTTCAGTCACCTTGAGAAAGTCTCCTTGTTCCCACTTTTCCCGTAGGAAAGGGGATGGGGAATTCTTTGTTTTCGTCCAAGGAAACCAGCCCAGCACGCAGGCCTTCCCATGACGACTTACAACAAAGCCATCTTCACTAGATGCACGGTGCACCTTTTAGGGGCTTGGTGACACAGTTTATAAAGGCAGCGGGGGGGGGGGGGGGTTGGTAACGGAGGGACTGTGGGCGAACAGGGCTCCCTTGAAGTTCCCTAATATACCAACAAATTCAAATAACAATTTGCAAAATACCCCCTACTCCAGTTACCCACTTACCATGTTTTAAAGGTCATTTAGATGTAAAAATGTAAAAGCACATTATATTATTATATGACATGGCTGTATCACAAGACTAACTTATTATTTTTGATTTATACCACACTTTATGCTGCTAAATTATTTATTGTTTCCATACACATTGCACAGTGTGCATGAACCCCTGTGTCTTACCTCCTTTTTTCACACTGTCCCATGCTGCACTGTGGTCCCGAGGGAGTGCTATTTCATGCCATTGTATACCTATATATGGATGGTCATACAATAACGGCCACTTGACCCGACTTGACAAATCCACATAAAGAAGGCTTTTTTCGTGTTCGTCATGGTTCTGATAATTCCCCCTGCATCAGGAGCTCAGAGGAGCAGAACAGCATGGAGTGACATTGACGCGTCTGCGCTGAGGCATGACCCCGGATCACCACTATCACAGCAGTCGGGTCGTGGCAGTTTTAGTCTGAACACAGAACACAGAATTTACGTGGCAATGAAGGGGAGATTATGAAGGTCATATCAAGCCTCATATAACTATGGATAGCGCTATTTTATTTGAAGGCATCCAGATTATGGAAATTCATTGGCTCAGTACAATGCAAATTACTAAACAAGGCAAAAAAATTAACCAATTAATAACATCATATGCAAATATGATGGAATTATTGAAATGGTAATTGACTTAATTGAAAGATATATCTGGTTTGCATTTGTTACAATGTGAGTAATGTCTGTTAATAATGTTTAAGAAGAAGATCTATGAAAAATGTTTCTGTTGCAAAATGGCTGGCAGTACAATTAAAAAAAAATAATCAGGTATTACCTCTAGGTGGCAGTGTTGCCCACCTGTGATCTCATGTGCCAGTTTTTCCCAGACGGTGTCTTTTCTTCTGTCATTTATATGTCTAACTATCCCAAACATGGCTTCCGAAGTATGACAGATTCAGAGATTAGTCTCACGCATCTGTTGACTTCATTGCTTTATTGTCAAATATTATTAAAAGTGAAGTCGGAGGAGAACGGGGAACGGAATCAAAGATCTGCAGAGCGTGGAGATCAATAAACAGCATGGGGAATCCTAGGCAGAGAGCCTGTGCAGCGTTGGATTTGATGTAAGTATACATATAGCCTTGTGGCGACACCATCTAGAGAGCATGCAGGTCAAGTTAAAATTGCTGTATTCCTTGAGGCGATCGTGGATATAGGAGAAGGCCTCACCTTGTGTGTGGTGGCGTCTCATCTTCTGAACATATCCTCAGGCACTCAAGAAGCATTTAACAAACAAACAACACTTCTCAACAACTCAAGCATTACAAGCACTCCTGTCCTTACACTCTGTCAAACTTCCACATTAGACACCGTTAAGTGTTGATAGTAGGGTCGCCATCCGTCCAGGATATTCTGGGACCACCCCGGATTTCGTCTGTCCTGGAAAAATAGAATTTCATTCTGGGACACATAGTGTCTCTATAAATCTTCCCATCAAACAGACCTAAACAAACCTTTGAAATTATGTCGCTATGTGCAATATTTTTTGTCAACGACTGGGTGTCCAGGATTTCACGGGACTGAGGTGGCAACCTTAGTTGATAAACGTCTGTCAATCTGTCATGGGGCAGGAAGGAATTTCTGTTCATATCAGTTTTTAGGCTGGAACAACGAGGCTGCATGCACAAAACTAGGGATGACTGAAGCTTTTGAAGTTGATACTGCAGGAGAATGTTTTCATTTCACTGACAGGCCATTATCTTGGACCCATGTGGAGAAAATGTAATCTTTCATCAAATACCTGTGGGAACCCGCAAGAACTGAACTGATGGGCCGATATGGATATCTAAGGAAACGTCCTGTGGAGGCCAGTCACTGTGACAAGATGATGCAGTAGGTGCAGCTTCCTGGTACTTTGGGCCATTTGGTCAAGTTGACTCACCAGTGATATTAACTCAATAGGCAAGCCATGCACCACTATGGTTTGGAGGTCTTACACCTTTTGATATAACAATTGTGTAGGGGGATATGGTGGCCTCACACCTCCAGAGTTGGGGGTTTGAATCCTAGCCCTGCTTGGTGTGAGTGGAGTTTGCATTTAACCCTTATTTTGCGCAAGTTTCCTCTGGACAGCTGTGTTTCATCCCGCAATTCAAAAGAAAGTCAGTTAAGTGAACTGGTATCTTTAAATTGTATGTATTGCATGTGTGCTGTGATGGACTGAAATCCTGTTCAGGTGTCCCCAGCCTTCCTGATGTAGACTTCAGGCCCCCTCTCAGTCTCTATTGGCCAGAGGTGGAAAATTCCAGTCCAGAAAGTAAAAATCCAGACCAAGATTTTGTTTCAACCAACCAGTTGAGCATAAAGAGTCACAGTTATAGAGTACACAACTGGTTGGTTGAAACAAAATCTTGGACTGGATTTTTACTTTCTGGACCTGAACTATCCACCACTGGTTTTGGCAAACTAAGTAGAAGATGGACTGATTGTTGTGTAACATCAACACATCTTCAGCCAAGATGATGAAAACTGCCCTCTCTATCCACAAATGGGATGAGTTGAGCAGAAGGTGAGGCACAGACATCCTGATTTCTCTCTACAACAAAGCCCTGAAAGAATCACTATGCTGCACACAGCTCCAAGTGGACATGGTCCATTTTGCAATTATTTATCCCTATATGCCAAACTCTCAAGTTAATTTATTTTGGACGAACACAGCAGGTTTACACAAGAAGTAAAAAGCAGAAAATCCCGATAAAACACTTACACTACATAAAGACAGTCAGCAGAAGTCATAGTGTACCACATCCTATTTATATCTCTGCAAAGAAAACTTTGTTTGTACCAGCCTAGAAATACCATGAAACAATTGTCTCCTTATTCCCAAAAAGTCTTTGAAATTAAAATATACAGTACATGACGTACCATTTAAAAATGTACTTTTTCTTACAGATGATTTTTGGAAAAAAAATACAGTGAGAAAGGTCATTTTCCAACCAGAGATGATGAATTCCCAGCTAGAAATACCAAAACAAGGGAACAGAAAAGTCCTGTCTAACATTAAAAAGCCGCCCTTTGACCTCTCCGAAAAGAACTTTTTTTGTGTTCCTATCTGTTTCTGTTCCCTTTGATGATCACATTTGCAATCAACATCTATTCGGACAAAGACCTTGAACCTTCTGTGTCGTAGACTGACCCTGGACAAGTGCTACGCCTTTATCTAAGCCCTGTCTTCTATAGGCTCTGAATATTTAATGCATGGTTATTTAGGGATGTAGAGCATTCATATAGGACACTAAAACTTTTCTTACTTGTATCTACTTCACAGTTTTCACCCTTTAGCAGTCAGAACCACTTAGCTCTGTTTAAGAATAATAAGAAACATCACACACATATTTTCACACGTCCCGGTCCCTTAGCTCGTTATGAAATGATGCTTCAGTTGGCTCCAGCAAAGACTATCTGAAGTTATATGTTTCTCTGGAGAAGTTCTGACGAGACAGCACAAGCCTTTAGGACTGCTGACTGCCTCCCTGACGGCCGGTGAGGTAATATCAAAATATGACTGGGATGGTTGTGTTTTGAAAGGACGTTTCCCAGTTACATAGCCACTTGGAAGTCCGCCATTGCCTCTTTGTGATGACATGGATGCGGACGCTTCTGCACGATCTTCCAAATCCATCTCATTTAGATGTGTGCCATGCCCTCAGGCACCTGTTATGACAAAGCCAGGAAGAAGATGTTAAGGGCCCTTTCTATGCCAGCTGTTACCCCCCATGCTGCAAAAATCTTGGCCCTCATTTCCCCACAAGTTCTGGAACCTCCCCCTTCATGCCAAAATGGACCAATCACGTCCCAGGAGGGGTACCTCAAAGCAGGTCCTACTCACGCGACTTAGCTAACAATGCAAAAAGTGGAGCTGCTCAGGGCTGAGTTTAAAAAAAAAACAAAAAACTCTGACTTTTACACTTCAATGATTTCAAAGCCAGCTATTACCTTCAAAATCTGACAAGTAGGATCTTAGAGCGCAGCCGAGTAAGCTGTCATTACATCACAGCAACATTCACGTCGATAATTTCGGTACTAATCTAGCAGCTTTTTGTATAATTGTGTTGCTTTTTTTGCTAGCTGAACCATTATGTAAGGGAGTTACTCGGAGCAACGCTGTTGTTTAGTGTAACAATGAAAGTGGGCAGAGACTTTACAAGGACTTATAATGAGTGCCAGGGAGGTGATAACATTTACATGGAGGGTCCTTGAGCGTTTAAAGGCAATTATCTCGCACGCCTATCATCATATAAATGCAATAACCAGGAAGGATAATTAATGTAAATCATGGCTCCCAGGTCAAGACTGTACAAAGGAGTCCTTGGTAGTTTACTGTCAAACGAATTAGAGATGCAGCCCTTACCCTTCACTTGACAAAATGACCAGAGATACAAAAGTTTCCGTGTTTAGGTTAGCTGCAAATGCATGAAAAGTGACCTTAGCCCTCAAGTATTTTTGGTAGTGGTGCATTTGGTGACACCCAAAGATGCACCCCTACAAGCCTTGACTCTCACACAGACTCAGAGGAGAAATGACTCCGGCCTAACCAGAAAAAATTGCCTGTAAGCGTATTCACTAAGTCAGTGTTTCCCAACCCGGTCCTCAGAGACCCACAGCCGGTCCACGTTTTTGGTCCCTCCCAGCTCTCTGCCAGACAGTCAGTCGACATTCTTGCTCCCTTCCACCTCTCTTACCAGGAGCTGGGAGGGAGCAAAAATGTGGGCTGTCTGTGGGTCCCCAAAAACCGGGTTGGGAAACACTAAATGTGAAATATGACAATGTAAAAGCCAAGGTATCCCTTTAGGTATCCCTTTGCTGACACAAATCCAGCATCAACGGTACACAATGCAACACAATTGCAATGCGATACAATGCATACAATTGTCCACTATAACAAGTTATTTGCGACACAAAGGAGAAATTTCCAGTGGAATTCCTCGCTTTTCTTGCCCCATCAGCATGTTTTAATATCTCACCTTCTAGATTACATTTCAGCCAATACATCAAGGATTTAATTTGCTTCCTCAGTAAAGCCTTAAGGTATGCATGCATGTCCTGACCCATGCGCTGGATTGGGGCTTAAATCCTGACCATGTACGTATCGATTCCCTGCATATCCCATTGACCTTTCGTTGGACCAGCCGTCCATTGGTGTTCAAAACACGCCCTTGACCGTACTTGACCGAAGGTTGGGGATATGCGATGATGTAATTGGATAACTGACCACTTCTGATGACCCCACCCCCCCAGTAGGAACAGCTCATTCTGTTCATTATCCTCGCTGTAAGTGCTGGGGGGGCCTTTCAGCTGAACCAGCAGAAGTTACCCAGCAGTGAGAAGCCTTTCATTTCCCCCTGATTAACCTGTCGCAGGACCCTAATCCCCAACAATGGTGCATCCTACTTCATGGTCATACCCATCGTCCTGAATGCAGCGCCAGTTCATTCAGCCATTAATGTTTGTTTTTATTATTTTTGTTGTTTTATTATTTTTATTTTCGTTAATCATATTCTGCCACTTGCACCTAAAATAACAATGGAAAGGGGAATGTTAATTTAAGACAACTTCCGATTCTGACTCGGGTCACAGTCAGATTTATTATATAAAAAAAAGTGGGATAGATGTACCTTATTCTTGTGCTTATGAAAAAAAAATTCCAATAAAATGACATAAAAGTTCTGCAAGCTTTTGCAGCCATAGAGGAGAAACATGCACCAAATGATCCTCCAGTCAAGCAGAAATGTTCATTACAATAATATTAAGAGTTCATGATCTGCATGGTATGGAAGCTCAATCCGTGGATTACGGTTCCTATCACAACTCAGCATGTTTCACGGAGATCTGTTGTAAATCTCCTTCCAGAGGTTAAGTCTGTGACTACGTGTTGCTGGACTGCGCCCGCGACTTCAGTACAGCCCAGGTCAAAGAGGAGTTCGCTCGTAAATGTTCTCCTCATTAGTGAAGCGCAACAGGACCGTGATTTCTTTGACTCTGAAAGCGCTAAACTGATTCATTAACATGACGAGTTGTTCTGTTGGTGAAGTCTCTGGCAGTCGTCCACAGCCATTAGATTCACTAGGTACTATGGTTAGACATTCAGGGCTTTGGCCTGAAGTGCAGTTCAAAACAGAGTCAGACAAACATGTCCTTGGCAGAATGTTATCTGGACTGACCTTGTCTCTTACTGTAGGAAACAACCTTTAGAATGCTTAAAAAACCCAGTGAAGTCAGCTAGCCAAAGCAAGTGGAGATCCAAAACGGTCTCAGACCAGTTCAGGGAAATCAAATGATTCCCCTGAAATTGTAATGTTCCAATATTATTTTCATGTTTTTTTTTTAAGAAAATACACGACAACAATAACATAGTTGCATACTGTATGATGGAAGCACCACCACTATGTCTTTAAGAATGTACTGTAGTTTAATTTTTATTATACATAATATACATATTAATGGTTAGTGGTGGAGTTAAGATTGATCATTTAAAATTCATATTTTTACTCTTGGTGTTTATTTACTTCTGCTGACAGAAAGTGTACACTGATTCCAAAGAGACATTTAAAATATTGCCAATATCCATCTTAACTCATCAACTGTGGAATTTATAATTCGCAAAGATTTTCTATTCACTCTCAGCTCAAAAGTGAATTAGAAATGGCTGCAAAAGTATCAAGTAAATTGCTGCTGTTTCTTGGAGATATTTCGCAGTTAGTAATTTCAGAGATAAAGTACTAAGTCTTCTCATTCGTTTTGACTTGTTGTTGTTGATAGTTTGTCAGAAATAATGAATTTTTACATTTATCAGCTTTTATTTATGAACCGAAAAAGACAGATTAACAAACCCTTAGTTATCTGGGAGATCTAAGCCCAAGGTTATTCGCTATTGAGTGCATCGGTTCGCAGCCCAAGTTTAAATGAAGATTTGCAGTGCAGCTTTTGGTATTCAAAGCAATACATGGGGTGAGAAGGCTCAGTGTTTGGTTGCCAGGGAACTTGGCTCATTGTATTAAACATCTACAACAGGACTGACACAGCACTGACCATGACCTGCCTTTACCTACCAAGGAACAACACTAAATATCTGAGTCTCGCTTCAGTGTGCAAATAATTGTGATTAATCCATTGCGGGGGAAAAAAGAAACGGCCATTAAGCAAGCGATGGTATTTTCTGCATTGTTCATGTGTGTGCTCAATGTCAGTGTGTCAAATGTACAATTTTGAAAGATCTGAACAGGACAGAAATTGACCCGCGGCCATGTGACATCGACCGCTAGTTGAAATGGGGAAATTCAAGACGCCTTTGTCCGCAAACCTAAGGGTGATGGGGTTGTTTTATCAATGAAAGGCAATTTTTCAACCAGGAAGAATTCAAAATATACAGAAAAAACCTGCCCATTAAATGCAGCCTACAATGGTACAACTGGAAAAGGTAATATATTATTAAATAATGTATATTATTAACACATGGTTGACTATAGTCAACATACCATCTCCTAGTACCTGATATTTTTTTTAGAATTCCGGTTTGCATTTTACTTTAAATGTATTTGGGTCATGGCTGAAGGGTATATATCTGCAACTTGTTGAAGGTCCGAGGCACCTGAGGGTTCTCAGGTAGGATGACAGCACATCTACAGGAAGCGTAAATTCAGGAGTGGGCTCACAGTGGCTCGGCGGGTAGCACCGCGGCCTCGCGCCTCCGCTCCGAGTATGTGGAGCTCGCATTTTCTCTCGCTCCATCTCTGTACTCCAATTTCCCCCCACAGTACGAAGACATGCAGTTAGACTACTTGATGCCTCTAAATCACCAAAATTCTATGACCCTGTGTGTATATGTGCCCTGTGATGGACTGGCATCCCAAACAAGGTTTACCCAAGCGCCCCCCCCCCGCCATTTGGACCTGGCCAGGGGTGGGCGGTGGATTGATGGATCCATTTTGCCCACCTAACAGAAATGTGTTAGGTGTGGTTTGCAAACTTTCTCCAATCCCCAAACACATAAGTTTTCCTGGGGAAAAAAACCAGCCCACATCAGTCCATCAAAAAACCTCTATCTGGAACATTGTGTAGGTGTCGAACTAGACCTGAATCAAAATTCAGATTCAGGAGAATCACATTATATATATATATGTGTGTGTGTGTGTGTGTGTGTGTGTGTGTGTGTGTGTGTGTGTGTGCGTGTGTCTCACACACATATTCATAGACATACAAAGACATGCATGCATATCATCAAGAGTTATATATAGGCTGAAGATATTCAGTGAAATTTTAATGATTGATCTTTCTCACATAACAATGATAAAACCGACCTTATAAAAGGACAGCTAAATTAAGCGGTGGTCGTTAATTCATTGAATGCTGTCGTGGTAATCGGAACTGCGCACTGCGTGAATATGGACGTCATATCTCAGCTCTGTAAAGCGGGAATAAGTTAATTGCCCAAGAAGTCTATAGACGCATAAATGAAGATAATGATATACTTCTATATTATGTGCACTTTGTATAAAATGATAGGTGTGAGTGCAAACACAGAGTACTGATAATTCACCACGAGAGCGGGCTAAAATAGCAGCGCTAAATGGGAAGTGTATCCACCGGTGTAGCGATGTAGCGGTAGGACGCTAAGCAACAAGAAGAGGCTCTGTGTTTTTGTGGTCTTCACGCTAAAATTCACATTTCCTCCCTTGCAGTTTGGGTTACAGAGCTTAAAGAGAATTAATGGTTGTCACAGAACAGTGCAAAGTAATATGGAGCCCATCATCATTTTCTGAGGAAGAGTAAAATTCGGAGGCAGTGCCAGAGGCCTAGATTTTAAATAAGCACGTCGAAATATCGCATATTGTGAGTAAACGGCGTTGCTAATACCAGCATCCATTTTGCTAATATGTAACGAATCAAAATGAGCGTGGCACTTAAATAATAATGATCCTCTGCAAGATCCTGCAGAACGAACCTCTTGTTCCCATGACGTGATCGAAAGCTACGCGCTCCACGTACCCAGGATCACCAATTATTTTTAGGGAGCTGCATTTAAATTTGAAGCTGTTTTAATCAGAGCTTCAGCCAGACACTGTCACATTAGCGTGGCTTTGCCCCACCGCTAATGGGCTCCTGGGTTTTTTGGAGCCCAGAGTGGAGTGTTTTAAAGCTAGCTGATTGACAGGCACATGTGTCTAAAGCCCGACGGCCGCTTTGTCCTCAGAGACCGAGGAAGGGAGCCTGGGGGCTTGGAGAGGAGCTTAAGAAGATGAATGTGACTGAAGATCTTTTTCACTGATAGCTACCAGGCATCACTGCAGTGAATGAATGAATGAACAAACTTTGGAGAAATGATTGACTTGACTGGTCTGTCGCATTACCATACTGTGCAATTTTTTTCTTACTGTGCTAAATATCAATGTTATCAAGGAAATTCTTGCGAGAGAAAACATAGCATCGAGAGACATGCAGAATATCTCATCAACAGCACATGTGCCAATCGTCTTAAAAGACTTCTCATCCAGTTTCAACAACCACAGATAGAATTTCTTCTGCCCTGTACATTTAAAATGCTAATTTTAGTACCATAGTATATTTCTGTACATCTTTAACGTAACTTCATTTTTCCCTTAAAATGTGACATAAAAAGTATATACCCTAAAAATAACTAACAAACAAACATTTAGACATGATGTTGGCTTTCAGGAAAAATTTAACTCTTGGCAGGCTTTGGGGGGAGACCAGGTTGGGTAAAACACGCTAATATTTTGGGAGTGGATTGCTAAACTAATGTTTAGAACATGTTTAGAGCAACTGCTAGGCTTAGTTATTTATGCATCACAGAAGAGAGCTAAGCAAAGGCAGTGGACAATACATCATAGCCTGTTTACTTATTATGTGAGACCCTTTATACCAGAAGGAACAGCTTCATCTGATAAGACTGGCCTGCACAGATAAACATACTTTCCCTTATGAACTTGATGTGACGTGATTTTTTATTGTAAAACCTGAACGAGATATGATGCCAAATCTATGACTCCCTGTAGATGTTATATTTAGGAATTAAACAGGAAGAATAGGTTTTGTTGCCAAGTAGCTTATTGTTTCAGCTAAGTTGCCTCGTTCCTCTGCACCAATCATGTCTTTTCTGGCACGTAATCGTTTGATTGGCTAGAATGAGGAGTGTGTTTTTAGGGGAGGAAAATGATGTGTTACGTATCAGAGCTTAATTGGCTCATAATGACTTGAATAATTGTTCACAGGTTTTTAATAAAGGGAGCCAAACTCGTGACATAAAATTTAGAACGCCGCTGTTTCCCAAGAAATAATGATGTGTTTGATTGTGTGTCTTAAAATATATGAGGGAAATAAGTAATTCAAAAAAAAATAGCATTCCAAAAATTAAACTGCATTTAGGATCGGTAATTATCTGCAATCAACATTTAATGGCCTAGCCTCTGTTTCAGTGTTAAGCAAAATAAAAAAATACTTTATCCCGCAGGGAACATGCAGGTGATCCTGTTTATTTGATAATTTTTGTTGCTAAGAGGTAAATGATGAACTAAAGTCAACTGATTTACAACACAGTCTCTATAAGTTTCCATTCCGGTTACATTCTGTAGCCCGTCCAGAACGAAAATGTATTACAAGGTCCAAAACATTTATTCCCAACATGGCTACAGGGATCAGTATCACAGTTTATAACACATTGGCACACAGTCGGTAAAGATTAGACAGAGATATACCAGTCAGACATTAGTGGAGACGAGTCTCACTTTGTTACAATTCAATACTGTTGGGTATTATTAGGTGCGATATATTTGGTTTTATTATCTTGCATCTTGTACACTCCAGTGACTTGTTTGTCCCAGTCAAACACTGCTAGGTCAGAGAGGGCCAGTACTGACAGTCACGCTTGGACAAGCCCGCTTCAGATAAAGTTAGCTAGAGAAAGTTTAGTAGTATTATGATTCTGGCAGAGTTGCTATAATTCATGCTACTAAAAGAGCATGTGTGCATCAGAGTAGCTGAGCAATGGTTGTACAAGTAGCAAACCAGCATGCTTTGTATTTCTGAGGGTTAGGGGGAGAAATATTGCATCATGGGCCTGGATCTCCTTGCAGGCCGACGGCTGTGAGCCAACAGGATAAAATGCAGCTCACACCGTCTCCCAGACACAACAAGCTCCGGCGCTGGAAAGCCGCGATCGGTGGCTCGTAACCGGCAAAGAGCGCCGCAAACCTCTTACCGCATGCGACAGTTTACCGGCTCCGTCTGTTTCCTGTGACTCACTGGATCATGCGGCGCGACGCTTGACACACTAAGCCTCCGCTTTCAGGAAAATGGCTCACATTACGCGGGCAATTCCGCGACGCTTTATGAGTTATAAGGGGCTTATTCCGCGAGGAATGCACTCGGTGAATTTTACTTCTTGACACAGAGTATAAATAAAGACAAAAAGTGGGGCAATGACTTGGTGATCATTCCACATGACTTGCTCTATGTTCATTTGTCTCACAAAAGAAAGCTATTTTAACTTACCTTTTCTGGTGCCTTGTTTGTTGTTTGAAGTACGAGGTCGTTTCTTTCATCCTTGGAGAAATTCTCATCCGGACAAGAGGTTGAGACAGGGGTCCACATGGGCCGTTCCTCCAGCTGGAGGTGCTGCTACAGTCTATCCACATAAAGAACCACAGCGAGCTTCTCCGATGCCCCATCGTGCCGCTGAAATAACATCAAGGGGGCTTTCAAAAGACCACAAATGAAATATAGTTAAGAAAGGCAGCTTGAAGCTTGGGAATGAACCTTTTTTCATGCTGTTTCATCACTGCAGATTAATATTCACACATAAGGTCCAGTCAGCATTTAGTCACAGACCCAACAGTCAACTGTAATGGATTATGAAATTTATGACATCATAATCTGCTTCGCAGGTTAACTTCTTTACCCAGATTAAACTGTGTAAACTCACTGATAATAATAGATCTTGCTGGAACTGGCATTTTAAGATCATTTAATAATATATTTTTTCTTATTGGTATGTGCAT